>CM072885.1:51501959-51970286 GCA_037013685.1 Acridotheres tristis
ATCTCTGACTCTAACATTACTACTCACACTGATAATTATATTAAAAACTTCAATGCCTCTCACTGCATTTGCTCATCAGTAAATGATTAAAGTTTCCCGGAGGTGGATGAAAGTTGCTGGGAAGGTAGCAAGGAACACTGAGAAGAGGCAGCAGCTGAAGGAGTGACTCTAGGCTGCAACATTGCTTCTGAAGAAAGCAGTTACTGAGATATCTGGTACTGTTTTAAGAGTAGTACAGCTGCTAAACATGCCTTGGGTGTCTGTTTAACCCTTTTGGTGAGGAATGTGTAAAGTATTTCTCACTGGCTCTGACAAAACCACCATGTCTTCCATCTATACTGTATTCATCATTACTGACAACTTGAGTGCAAAAGACTAAACAAGACAACCTTGTGTGAAATCAGCATCAGTACCTGTCTTTAGTGATTTTTATTCAGCAAAGTACACAGAATGGCAATGAGAGCTCCCTTGGCATAGTCTTTAAATTAGGGTGTTAAGATAAAAAATGCATTCAGTGAAAAATCAGACTTTCTTCCTTTTTGTTCAGTCCCATGCAATTTTCTGGTTTCGTGATGCCCTCTGAATCTTTCATGTCCAACCCAAACTCAACAGGTGAAAAAAGAAGAATGTGTTTTCCAACACTAGAAGTTCAAAGATGTGAGATACTCTCTTAACTGAAAGAAGTTGAACTGATTAGTGAAAAGAATGGTGTGAAAAGACAAAAGAAATTTCCTTCAAAGCAAGTCTAGTTGATTTTCAGATTTTTGATTCAAGCAAAAAGGAAACACATACAAAGAAAGAGTCAAGTTTGCAGTCCTTCAAATAAAGAATTAAGAAACATGTCAAAAGATTGATTAAAGGGGGTGGAACTGAAATGGAGCACATTAAAAGAGGAAAGGAAAGGATACTGAGGAAATAAGACTCATTCAATTAATGACAAAGTGTAAATTGAACAGGTAGTAGTTGATCAAAAAGATACAGGGGTATGGGGGGAAGGGAAAGGACTTCAGAAGGAAAACAGATTTGATAGCTGGTGAAGTATGGTGTAATCAAGCCTCTAGAAGAAATAGTCTGCAGTAAGATATAGCTGCTAAACGGAGGTATGAATCAAAGGTAGTTGAAGTTTTGTTTGCATAGAAGGAGGAGAGAGGAGGAATGAATCAGGACAGGAGAACACTCGTCTGGGAAGAAAGACTTGAGCTGTGCCAGAATTAATTTCCTTTCAAGTATTCAAGTGTCTCTGACATACTGAAGAGCTTGATTATTTTTCATAATGCATTTTGAGATGTTCTGGGGAAAGATGTTGAGGAAATGCAGCCTTCCAAAATTACTTCAGTTTAGCTGTCTGATCTGAAGACAAAACTATCAGGGTAAAATAACAGTGAAGTTTTGCCATTTATTTAAGGTTTAAGGAGAAAAATAATTACTTAAAAGCAGAGAAAACCCAGTGTATGAGAATATGAGGTGAAGAAAAATTAATTTGTGACTAAAAGCTCTGACACTTGGAGACAACTGTGTTACTGTGATTTAAGATTTTAGAAAATTTCTTGGGCATTTGCCTAGCATCAAAGATATGAATAGTTTCAACTGTTAATCAAAGACTTGAAATTAGCCAAAATCTCAAAACACCTAAATGATATGCATTTTACTGCCTGGTCCCTGGAATGGAAACCAGATACCCAGCTTCTCATATGCAAAGCATCTGGACGGTGAAGTGCTCCAAAATTGTATGCCTATAAATGGGCAACATTTGGTGTGAGATTTAAATGTGACAGAACCCCTTGTTATCAAAAAAGGAGATGAGGAACTCTGAAGAAACTGCCCAACAGACGGGTGAGACATCAATGTCTATGGGTCACTGCAGAAATTAAATGTTCAGCTTTGTTAAAGTATAAAATGTTTTGAATAAAACTGTGTTTAATTATATGGATATAGTATTTAAGAAAGCTGTCATGAATGTTCTGCTCTCCCATAAGCAGCAAAACCCAACAAATCGCTTACCTGACACAAAAAAAGAGTGGCTTTCAAAAATGTTGCAAAGATTATATGTACGCATTCCCTTTACATATATGTATACATAAACATATATCTAGCTACAATTCATCTTACTTTCTGAGAGAAGAGCAGAAAGGAGATGGAACAGTTGGCATTTAAGGGTCTGTCAACTCCTCAGGAAGGTTTATTTTTGAGTAAGTTTAATATTCCTCCATAAGGAATCTTCAAAGCAGCAAACAGCTAAAAAATAAGGTCACTAGATAGAGAAAGAGGTTTTGAATTATATAAATTAGAGGGTTCTTTAGACATATTTTGAAATTTCATAAGAGACTGAAAGTTTCCCTAGACCTCAGATCCTTTAGGGTCAACTTAACAAGGCTTCCATAAACCTCATAGATGTCACAATGCAAGGTTAGCCTCTCATACATCTTAATTCACACATTGTTATAAGCTTCCTTTTCATTTTGATTCCTCTCTGCCGCCCCGGGATTTCTCAGATGGTTCCCATTTTCACCACAAGCTGCACAAACATCTGTGCAGGCACAATGGATGTGATGGTGTGGAGACAGGAAGGAAGGGCTGAGAGCAGAAATAGCTTAAACCTGCACTGCCACCAAAGAAAGAAATATGGAATTTTGCTTTCAGCTTTAGAAATATTCAGTACTCTCTATGAATATTAAGTTATGAACAAGTAAACAATTGTGAAAGTATCCAGCCTCTGAAGGGTTTTACATAATTTACAGTTGTCAGGTATCTGAAAGTTAGCACGTGGAGTACAGCTATATGGCCATGCAGCCATATAAGAAACACTGGAGGCACTAAATAATGGCTTTATAGCAATCATTAAAAAAAAAAAAAAAACGGAATAAAAATTCTTAAGCTTCATTATACAGCCTTCTTCATGTTTTCAAGGGTTACATTTTGTATCCTTCCATATCTGTCTTTTACCCCTTACAGAATCAGCAACCTTCCGGACTCAACAATTTGTTGAAATATCTGGAGTTCGCAGAAGCAGCCTCACACGAAATCATTGTTGAATTATCTCCATCTGTTTTCTTAATTGTGTTTGCAGTCTGAATGCAGAGAAGCTGAGCCTGTACTGCTATGCTGGACAGAAAATACTTGGGCCAGTATTGCACAGGTCAGAAGGAGTCTGGTCCAGAACAGCCTCTGACTGTGTACACATCCTGCATCTCTTTGTATTGTATGTGTAAAGGACACAGGGATCTAATTCTCATTCTATGCAGCACTTCAAACATTCTTAGCTGAAGCACCTGTTATGGGATGTGCTGAACAAGCAAGTGAACAAATCTAGCAATTTGGTGAAGGGGAGGAGGAGGAGATTCTTTTAATCTTCCTACTCTCACTCCTGCCCACTTTCACATTCATCAGACCTTCACGGACAGATGCATTTCATTAGCCCAGAAAACTGCTTCACCTGTTATTCCAATTTCTTTTTCTTAAGTTGTGAATCAAACTGATTCATCACAGGATGAAATGAGCGCAAGCATAGCTGCAGGAGGGAGGAGGCGCTGTACAGTCAGGAAAGGAATAGACTGCTGGAGTGGGATAGAGAATGGACAGCTCTCATTTATTAGTAATGAAATTATTATATCTACTCAATCATGTAGCATTACACCAAGACAGAGATGTATGACTGGATAACCTAAATTTTGCCCTAGAAGGAGCAGTTACCAAATCCCCTATATCAATATCCCTATCTTATGTGTACATGAACTTTCACAATATGTATTAAAGTCATAAAGAACATTCTTATTAAATCATGTTAATAATCTCTGGAAAAGATTGTGAGGGAAATATTAGATCCATATTCTGTCTTCAAAGTGAATATAAGAATTTTCCATTCTTTTTGCTTTTAACTCTGCTTGCTTGCTGATGTTGAACTCGGGAAGTTTCCCTGTCTGGAGTGTTCACCCTTCATCATCAGTCATAATACTGAATAGCTAATTTAATTTAACAGTATATCGTTACTTAGCTATGGCAAACCATTTCTTTAAAGACTGCAAATGTGTCCAAAGTCAGATCTGAGACTTGACTCCTAGCACATTTGTAGACATATATGAAGTTTTGAGTGCTACCGAGGTAAAATATTTCAGAAATTCAGTATGTGGTGTAACAGATTTTGAGACTGTGCCTAGAAATGAAGAAAATTGGGGTTTGCTTCAGGCAAGGTACTGACAGACAATAATATAGATAAACATACTCAGTGGGAGATACCTACTGCTCCCTCAAGACAGTATTTTACTGTGAAAGGACAAATGAATACTGATCTTTAGTGAGACACGGATATAATTCTTTAATGCAAACAGAACAAGACCCAAGCTGGGAGATCTTGAACAGTCTTACAGAAGCCCTTTTGGACAGAAGCAACCTGTGGGGTAGCATCACTGTTTCCCAGTCTGCATCTCCCTAAACCCGGATTTATTACAATTGTTAAAATGGGGAGAAAAATGCAACAGCAACAAAATGAGACACTAACTGTGATGCTCACTTTTATTCCTCTTCACTTACCTTTCTTAAAAGATAAAACAAAAAGTAAACCACTTAAAAACTGAGAAAATAATGCATCTCTTCCTCTTTGCTTTTGTGTATATGATGCTAAGGAGGTGAGCTAGGGCCTCATAAACTAAAGGGATTAACGGCTCATTTTGTTGACTTCAGGTTTTAAGGGGAAAATATGATATTGTACTCTCACGTATGAAGCAAGTCATGCTGCAATGTGTAAAGTCTTGAATGTGGGACAGAAGATTTAAGCTTTAAACCTCTATTTGTTTTAATTGGTGTCACACAGCTTAACCCTTTGAAAACATGTCCCTGTGCAATCGTTAGGAATGAAGACTTTGATGTTTGAATCTTTCATGTACTACACATCCTGACTCACATGTCACATAATTGTGCCAAACTGCAGTATGTGCCAGTATCCTTTTTGATTTGCAATGCTCTGGCTCCTAATTTAAATTGACAGTCTAGGTTGAACTAATATAGCTGCACCATCACCAGCATTAGAAAAAATTCATCTCTGCTGGCAAGTACTTTTCCTGATGATGTGCACTTACACATGGCACATGAGTGCACTTTGGGACAATGAGATTGTCTGGCAGCAGGTGCTGTACAGAGAAGGCACATGTGGAGCTGTGACACAGAGTGCATGAATGTCCAAACAACTGAGCACCAAGAATGTATACAAGTATACAATGCAAGCCTGTTCTGCATATGCAACAAGTAGCTGACAGGAGAGAATTTCTTAAAGTCCAAGTACAGACTTATGCATCAGGGAATACTACTTCTAAACCTAACTTTGACAGAGATTTCTTGTATAATCTTGTTTAATTCATCTCTCTTCTACCTGTCATTTTCTGCACAAAATCTGAATATGTTGCCACTCTTATCTTAATATTCCCATAATGCTAATAATAATAAGTTTTTCATTGTTATGTTGAAGACAGTCAAAATAGCAGAGTGAGTATTCTTTTCCTAGCTAATAATTAGTACTCTATTTTTATACTGAGTTTCTTTTAAAAGAGGCATAAGAATTCTAGTGAAGGAAAGTTGTATCTCTCAGCTAGCTTCACAGGCAGTAGAGAAACCCTTGACTTTTCCTTTCCACCAAAAGCACTCACTGCCATCTAACTTAGCTAACTCATAGATTTTTCATGGCCTGGGATCTCAGGTACTGATGAGGTTGCTTGTATCTTAAACCACATGTGCTGGGGCTACTTCGAGACATAACTACCTGCTTGCACTTTCTCTGTAGGAAGCTGGGTTAGCACTTTCATAGTTAGGTTCATAAGTAATTTCCTTTTTAGTTAGGCTGTGGCTGGTCAGGACAGAAATTGTCTTTATAAAGGCAAGAGTCATTAATCTACTGATTCAATTTTCTACCAGTATATGACTTATGACTACATTGGGAGTGAAATAGTACAACTGTGCATCTGATCATTGTAATAGCAATAGCAATAATAATAACAATTACCTGATCTTCAGGATAATAAAATTGTGCCACTCCCAAGGCAGAGTGAGATTCAGGTTAATTTTTAGCCTTTCAGTCAAAAGTTTGCTTATAAATTCAAAACATAATAATAAAATACCATCTGAGATTAACAGATTTGTAAGCAAATGTAGATTTTAATGTCTTGTGAGTCCTTCATTATACACTGTTAAAGTGCTTTGGGCCAACAGATTTGCTGATAAGAGCACAGATTCCAATCTGGAGAAACACCACATACCTCTTGTGAAATAGATTAATGAAGACAGAAATATGGATTGGTACAGAGATAGATAGATTGGTCAATCCTCATGAAATCCATTCTTCTCAATGACAGAAATGCCTGAGAGTTTTCTGTGACACTCTATTATGTTTCCTCTGTTATGGCAGTACAGAGCACTATATTCTGGGCAGAGTGTCTACCCATTTCATTTTCAAGCGTAATCATAAGTGTGCATCCAGCCCGTTCAATACAGTTCTGCACATAATATTTCAGCTTTATGGACAGAAGCTTGAGGTAATCAATTATGAATGGGTTAGACAGCATGATACATAATGCTGCCCCCACACAGTATGGAAGATGAAAAAACATCCAGCAGGAACATCAGTTGGAGCTCTTCTCAAGAAGTTCAGCATCATAATTTGGCACTCTTAATTCAGGCTTAATTCAGTCACACCACACAGATGGGGATGCAGGCAAGACTGCTTTCACTCAGAAAACTGCAGGACAAAAAGAATGGTTTATGTGCAGGTTTCAAGGAGGGTTTGGGATTTTGTAATCATTTTGTGAAGTTGACAAGCTGAAGTTGATAGCTGCTTAGAAATTCTTTGTGGTAGAAAGATGCTTTTTTGGTACTGAAATTTTCTTGAAAATATCACATTTTCCCCATTTATTTCCAGTAAAACACTTAAAAATCAAAGAAACAAGGGGAGAACAGCAGATGTTGAAACCTTTTATTAATGCCTGATTTTATTTGTAATGGGAGGATATATTTAGCTTTTTCAGAAAAACTCTACCATGTGTAGGCTGGTACAAGAAGTTTTGGTGGCTTTTGCATTAAGTAAAACTCCTCTGTAGCTAATGTAGCAGCTCTTCCTAGAAATCCAGGCCATATGAGACCTGGATTTCTTATTAGGACTATTGCGTAATGGGGATCTGTGAGTACTCAGCTCACAAAATCAAAGCAGTTTTTCTCCACAGTGTTGTGGCTAATAGTCATATTTAGATGCTGGCAGGTTTTACAGTCATAAAAATGAGACTACTTTTGGCAGCAGTGATATTCTGATGCTCATGGGAATGAGGTGTTTTGTTGATAGTTTTCCTCAACCAACTACAGAAACTGCTGGTGATGAATAGGTCATCCACTTGGAGACACTTGCCAGAGCTGTGGATTTCTTGAGGCTAAGTTTCATTTCAAAGAAAGTTTTCACTGTCCTCATAAAATGTGTTTGTTCTTCAGCATGATTTCATTCTAACTGATAGGCTTGGACTTCAAATAAAAGTATCAGTGTATTAGTAATATCCCTGCAGATAACTTGTCAAGTGACCACCCACACAAAATAAGAGGAGTCAGAAGTCATGGCTCCCATCCGTCGTGAACCACAGAAGACATTGTAGGTTGTCATTTCTGCTGCCTGTGCATTTTCATAGTTTCTTTGAATCAGACTTCTGAGCTTTGGAAACCTACAACTCATGGACACAAAAAGACACAGTGCAGCACAGACGTGTAGCTGCTGAAAATGTGCAGTACTGCCAGCCAAATAAGCAGAAAAAAAATTATATGATGTGCTGTAGTGTCTCATTCTGTCTAATAACAAGGGACTACAGAAACCCCCCAAAATGTAGAAAAACACAGTTTATTACTAGATCTTCAATTTATTTTCTCTATATACAGAAAATAAATTTAATTTTAAAACATGAAGGCAGACATATTTCTAAAGGTGAAAAATGCCTTGAGAATTTTGCCCTGCCTTGAGAATTTTGCACCTATTCTTTTCAGTCCCCAGGTATGAGCTAGAAAGAAATTTCATTATCTCTGCTACTGAAAAGAAATGCCCACTTACCAGCTAGTCATATTTTACTATGAGCAAAGCTCAATTTTCTTAAATCAACTGCATGATCTGTTTTACAACTTTTCTGGGAAATAGCTTTTTGTTTTTGTGGATAGAGATGAATTATGTGATATAATAAATGGTCTGGGTTTGTAGTTGGAAAGTACTCTTTATCCTCATGTAAAACAGGAACCAGAAAATAGATAACTTGAAGCAAAATTGAATGCAGCATAATTTCATAAAACCACACAACTAGAACCCTGGTATATCTTCTAAAATTTCACAAGTAGTGACATACTTTCCCCCAGCAACTCACACATAGTCAACACCCAGCTATCTGGATAATCGCATATGGAAGAGATTTCTAACTTTTTTGAAGGGTAAAAGATAGTCGAGATCAGCTGATATATGTATGTATACTAAAAGATTTAATGATATAGGATAACTCTTAGTAAATGTGCTTTATAGGATAAACATTGTTTAGAAGCAGGATATAACATTGGAATGTGTCAGTGGCTGCCACACCACCTATTGCACAAGGAAAGCATCAGCTCTACTTGTTAAAGTTCCTAGATTCTAAGAGATGCAGGGATGGGAGTTTAGTGCCAGTTTAGTTGAGAGTGAGTGAGTGAGTGAGTGAGTGAGTGAGTGAGAGTGAGAGTGAGTGAGTGAGAGTGAGTGAGTTAGCTAACCGGTGGGCCCCACAAAAAGAGAAAGAATCAAAGGATACTTATCACAAAATTATTTGAAACTCTGCCTGTGTTTGAATCTATATTGCTGTAGTTCAATACAATGCTTTTCCCTGCAGTCAAGGAGAAAATTAAAAAAAGTTAAGGTTGCTGCACCCATGCATCTTAGTTTAATACAGCAAGACTTCCTGATCAGTATCCAGCTCTGCCTCTTCTTAAGAGACTGTCCAAAATCCATTTAGCAAAGGCTCTAAGAACATTTGAGCTGTCATCCTCAATTCTAAGAAAGAAGAACTACTCCAGGAAAACTCTGTTCCACTGTGGAGGTGAAAAATGAGCTGCCTGTGAATGCCATCCAGAAAAGGAGAGAACACAGTTGGCTAGACCAGGTAGGCTACTAAAGCCAGAGGGAGGAATCAAACCAGAACAGAAAATGGACTTCATACCAAATAAATTTGGTTGTATATGACTCCCAAATCTGAACAGCCCTCATATGAACTGGGGAAAAAACCTAATTTCTATTTGTCAGATGAGGAAGTGCATAGCAGGATGTCAAACTTCAGGCATTACTTTTCCACAAGACACTTTGTCCTTAAAAGAAAAGGGAACATTACTGATCAACTCAGTCTTCCCTCTGATGGACTAGGGATGTGCAGCTCGTGCTCACACAGGTGCTAAGTGGAAGGTTTGACCTTCTTTTGGCAGTTTTCCTTGCTATTCCTACTGTGTAAACACAATCTTGGAGGGATGTAGAGCAAAGCAGCTGGCAATAAAGCCTGCATTTAAATTGAAGCATAGCAAGAACCACATGGTAAAGTACAGAACAATGGAAAATCAATCATTAATCATTCTTATATTCTGGAGCAAAGCATTATGGTTAATAAAATAAAAATGTATGGCTACTCTGATAGAATACACAGACTGGAAAGCAAAAAACATATTTGCATGGTGTCAGCCGTAACAGTTTTTACACTTATTTGCTTAATTGTAAGTTTGCTCCAGGTTTAATGGTAGACAACTTATTTTTACTGATTTCTCCTGCTGTCAGCAGCTGCATAAAAGTCAGCTTCTTGTTGTTGAAAAGTTCAGGAAGCAATGTTATATAGTTGTTCCAACCTGGATAAATTTATGAGCAATTTCTTCTTCTTTATCTTCAAGCATTCTCTAAACACCTCCAAAAAAATCTGAAAAATTCGGCCTGAATGGAGTTACGTGGCTATAGTCATAGCAAATGATCTGTGACTATATATGCAGTATGGTTTGTGATAAGCACCTGGCTTCACCCTATTCTAGAGCTGTTTCTCCAGAAAATGTAACTTGAAGCATGAAAATTGAAAACATAAAAAATCTGGATATGATGGAATGCTAGTGATCCTACTTGTAAACCAGGTATTATTAGGGGCAAGTATACAGAAAGATGAGTGTCCTGCACCATGTCTTCTTTGCCTTCTTTGCCATTTGTACAATTGACTAAAATGCTACAATTTGGACATGAAATGTACATAATTAAATACAAATACCACAATTAAAAAAAACCTAACAAAACCCAAAAAACCACAAAAAACCAATCCTGTCCTATAGAATTGTTGATTTTCTCCAAAATCTTTCCAGTTTGTTTTACAAGACAAAACCCATAGTAAGATGCATTAAAGTGAAATCTCTAGTCATACACTGAATCCATGCATGTTTTTTGGATGCAGACCTTTATGTTTATAAAACAAGCTTGTGTTTGCCTTTTTCACCTCTACAGGCACTTCACTAAGTTTGTGCCTAAGTTTCCTTGTTTTTCTTGGCAATTATTTTCTAATCTATCACTCACATTTAATCTAACTCTTAAGAATTAACAGATTTCAAGTCTATAAGGAATCATTGTAGCTTGACCTGCTTGTAGAAGCTGTAGACTTTAAACTGATAAGTAATGTAGCCACTCTGCAACTTCTAGAGATATTTTAGAAAAATGATCTAGCCTTTATTTAAAGACTGCAGATGTTATAAAATTCCATGCTTCACTAGGAAAGCTATTTCAATGTCTAGGTACTCTGTGTTAAAAAGGAATTCCTCAATATTAGTCTAAATTTGTCTTATATAAGCCTCCAGCCACTGTATACTGTGAAATTTCTGCCTGTTAAAGATGTCTGTACTTCAATAAATTTATTCCACACTTACCTACAGGAAGTAATGCAATCACCTTACTTTTGTCTTGAATAAACACCAGAAGTGGACATCATCATAAAAAAATTATTTCACAAGTGCCACACAGAGAAAGGCAGTAGGAAATCACAGTATCTACACTTGCACCTTCCAATTCTTATGCTCTGCTAATACATAAGAAATTCACCATGAAATTCCCAAAAATTGCATTTACCAGAAATAAATTTCAACCAATTATCCTTCATCTGGTTTCAGTACCTTTTACTTAGTCACTGCTTTTATAAAAGTTGCCCTCCAGTTTATATAGCTTATTGACTTTATTTTTAGCTGCACGGACTATGAAGAGAACAGGGATATTGATAAGAAACTACTCCTTCATTATTCAGTACTACAGTGGGTTGACCTTGGCTTGCTGTCAGGTGCCCACCCAGCCACTTTTTCACTTCTGTTTCTCAGCCAGGCAAGGGAACAATACAAGATTAAAAGCTGATGGGTTGAGTGAGGAAGATTTCTCACCAATTACTGTCACAGGGAAAAGAGATTAAAATTGAGAAAAAATAGTTTATCTCCAACTGAAAACAGAGTAGGATAGTGAGAAACAAAACCAAAACCAAACACCCTTTCTCATCACTCCCACTTCTTTCCAGGTTCAGATTCTCGTGACTCCTGTACCTCTGCCCCCCACACCTTTCAGTGGGGCAAGGGGATGGGGAATGGGGTTGTGGTCAGTTCATAATGCTTCAGGTCTGCTGCTCCTTCCTCCTCATGCCCTTCCCCTGCTCCATTGTGGGGTCCCTCCCATGGGATACAATCCTTCATAAACTTCTTCAGCAAGGGGCTTTCCCGTGGGTTGCAACTCTTCCAGAGCTGCTCCAGTGCGGATCCTCCACAGGCTGCAGCTTCCTTCTGCCTGCACTGGGTCATCTGCACCCCAGACATCCCTCCCTCACCTCTGAGAAGAACATGTTTAAAAGTTATCATTAAAATATACATTAATCTCACAGTCTACACAAACCTCACATGGTTTGTAAAGAATAAAGAATATTATCCATTATCCACCAAATTTGAACTGATATCATGAATGCACCGATGCTGGTGGACAACACATGCACGCCACACCCTTTTTTCTCTACATTACACATTACAACTACAAAACAATCCTCACAAATATTCTGCTTTCTGGTAATATTCAGATCAAGATTTGCCCATTGCCTCTCTTGGTTACTGCCCTTTTCTAGAATTCCTCCAGAGTCCATATGTGGCACCAGAAAAGGCTGTGGTGGGTTAAGCTGATCTGATCTCACAGCAGCTACCCCAGAAGTTCCCCTTCTGCCAAACTCTGCCAAATAAATGGAATATAAATACCCTTTCTGTGCCATCTACAATTTTAATGAGGAACAATTTCATGTTTTCTCTCAGTAAATATACTAAAAATCATTAACCACATGCATATTAATTAGATACCTTTGTATTCTTTATTCTCATACTTTAAATGTCCTCTCAGTTTAGTGACAAATGCACTTTATAACATATCTGTTCATTCTCTCTAGATAACTAATAACTGTATTTAAAACTTCCAAGTCATGCATTAGTTTTGTTACAACAAGCAGCTAATTTGGAAATTCAATACCTTTTGTCATAAAACTTTGGTAGTGTTTCTTCAGACAGCTTTCATACAACATAATATTTGATACAGATTATTTAACTCACTATGGATAACAAAACACAATATTAAAAATAATGCTAAAGTATAGGAACATATTCTAACTGGGAGACTCATTAATTTTTTGAAACTGCAAACCTCTCTGGCACAGTAAGAATTGACAAAAGAACAAAGACTGTTTTTTCTGCTTTTTTTCCCCCCTCCTCTCCTTAGGAAAAGTTCATTTTCACAAAGATTTTTCAAAAACTTCTTGAGGCAAAGGAGGCTACATAATGCTCATAGTAAACATTCTCTTCCTTTTTCAAAGAAGGTTTTTAGCAACACAGAATCCTTGGCTGAATGCATCAAAAGCCAGCAGCATTGCTATTCTTGAAATAATAAGAGTATGGCAAAAAGAAATCAAGAAAAAGTTTAATGATCCTGATACCTAAGCTCATATCTTGTGGAATATAGTTTGTAGGATTTTGTCCAGGAATCTGCAGCAGTGTAGCCTTTGGCTACACTTACAGATGTCCATCCTTCCTTTTCCTCATTTTAAGCATCATCTTCTCGTAGCTTGTTACTGTGTCTGTGCTCTTATTTCTGTGACAAGCCTATGACCCTATATGTTAGCCTTTGAATCATGAAGGATTTGCAATCCCAGTGTAGGCTGTCCTTGGCATTTATCTTTTTCAACAAAGTGAGACAGTTCCATTTTTCTCCATCATGAGTGATTGTGCCAGCTGACCTGCAGAGAATAGGAAAGAAGTTGTCTCTCAGTATGAAAACATTAGCCAAATGATCAGGCAACATTAATTTCTCCAATTTTATTGCTCAATGCCAGTCTTGAATATTGTACTATACGTTTAAGGATACACTCATAAAGAACAGTTTAATTTCCATTTTGTTGATATGAAATTAGAAAATATTTCTATAGTATGGAGAACAGCTACCCTCTGTTCCATGTTGGATTAGAGAATGTTTCTTATTTAAGGATATCTTTTCAAGGAGCTGCTTGTTCCATACATTTCAGAGTTTTAAAATAAATACATGTTCACTGTTATTGGCATCAACTCGAGTTTAAAACTTTAAAACCATTGGGGTTGCTTCTACAATAGTAACCTAAGGTAATACTTTGAAATAAAATACTCTATTCAAAAAGAGAACGGTGCATTATTATTCCAATAGTAGGAAATATAATGCTCATTTGTAAGATTTAATGTCTGGAAAGTCTCTTTGTCACATGCATACTTACTGTAAATGTGGATCAGAACAACTTCATGCTTGTATTCTTAAAGGTGAGGGGTTTTTTTAAAAGTAAATGAAGGTGACATGGTATTTTAATTTCAGAGGTGTTGATTTTCCTTAGTTCTGATCCATATACTATAACCTGAAAATTACACTGGAGCAAGAAATAGAACTATTTATTGTAGAGATGCTTAATATAGGCAGTAAATTCAAGGAGGCAATACTATGAATAAAAACTTATCAAATCTAGATCTTTAAAATCAGAATATGTATAAATATCTGAAATATACTCTGGCAGCCTCATTTCACTGGACTCACACTGCAGTTTTTATTTTTTTCTTCAAAACTGAAGTTAGTAGAGAGCTTAAGTGAAAAGAAAGGGCATTTAAGCATAGACACCAGATCATCTTTAAGTCTTTGATGAGTTAAAAATCTATTCTTTCTCTGCAGGAAGTCTTCAGAGCTCACTGTGAGTACAGAAAAAGAACAGGCTCCTACTTCAAGTAGCCTGTAACAGAACATAAAATAAAGATGTACTTGATCCTGACTAGCTGGTCAGTTAAGGAAACTTAATATCATCTTTCACAGGACTTCAGGAAAGTTAATAGAAACTTGATTTTTCTCTCACATCCTTCCTCTCATTGACCAAAATATTAATTTTGCCCTTTGGCATATGAAAATACATGCAAAGAAGCCAGCTTTTGCATGAACAAGCTTCTGTGTCCAGTTGTAGCCACTTGTCAGTCGAGAGAAGATGTCAAGCCTGATATTATGAGGTATCAGGGAAGAAGGACTATGACCTTAGCTTCTTTCAGGGTATGTATTTGCCAATGCAATGTCAGTAAAATGAAAAAAAAAAAAAAGAGATCTGTGTTTTTAGTGTTTTTCCAACTTCTATGTTGAGAAATTGTAAGGAAAAACCTAAACATAACTGTGCTGCAAATAAAAAGTGACAGCTTATGGTTTTGCCTATGGAAAAGAATGGTTTCCCATTTTGATTTGTATATTTAAAATAAAGGTCAAGTCTCTTCCATTGGGGTAGGTTTTAGAAATGAACAAACTGAATTCTTGCAGCTTTTTGTGCCATATTATTTTCGCACTCTGAATTAAATCCTATTTTATTTACTTTGAGTTTTCTGTTTCAGTCAGCAGTATTAATTTTTATTCTTTGGTTATTTTAAATTTTTAAGTATTCAAGTTTTTGTTCATAATAATATTTCCAACCACTTTACTTTTAATTATGTTTCCAGTTTTAACTGCACATCATTTCACTAAGGTCAACTTTCTTACACATTTTGGATTTCTTTGAAGGGTCTTTAGTTCTGAAATAAATCTGCTTCTTTTTATTTCTTTCTTCCCTTGTAAATTCTGCTCAATTTATTCTAGCCAGTCTGGTTCTGATTTATATTTCATTTATTTACATTTCATTATTTTCACCTTTTAAACTTTTTTCACCCTGTGATTTCTCATTTTCTGATTCTTTTCAACTGCTTACAAGTACCTCCCCCACACCTATTAAAATGTCTTGGGTTTTATTGTTTTAGCTTTTTTCCCCCATACTGAAAGAAGTCTTCCCTCAAATATTTTTCTCTTTTTTTTTTAAACATACTTTGTTTTATTTTCACCTTCTTTGCCTAGTCCTTGTAAAACCAGTTGAAAACTGATGCTCTTTAAAACATGAGTTGTGATTTTCCTATTATGTTCAGCATTGAAGATAGCTAGATTTTCTGTAACTAACACTTTGAAATGATCTAGGTTTTTATTGATATCTCATTTTACAAAAGAGAAAAGAGAGGGTGGGAACACATCAGACTGCTATGGTTCTTCTCACCATTTCACTATGCCAGAAATAAAAAGAAATTAAGATCTATTTTGCTCTGTAGTAAGACTGGCCCCAACATGGAAAGAGAAAAAAGGCCTTGTTATAAAGGGAGATGACTGATAAAAATCATGATGGAATATTGAAAATAACATTAAAGGCAACATTTTGGCTCAAGTACTCTTTTTCCTAAGCTGTTAAAAATGAGACAAAAACGTAACCTTGTCCTCTGTTACATTTCACACTTTTTGGAAAAGTCCTCCTGATCGAGACAAAAGTCTTATCTCATTTCTGTTTTGCAAATCTATCTTCTGTTTCAAGACTGGATTTTATTAACTATTTTTGAAGTCGAATAATCTTTTCTTCTGCACAAAATACAGTACTATATTTCCTTTTACATTTCAGTTTCACACCATTTGAAAAGGGTACAGCTTTTAAAACTGAACTTGTCAATGCAATGGTAAATACACATTGTGCAGCATGGGACTGAGTAAAATGGTCAAAGGAAAGATTCCAATTTATTTTACAGAACGCTAAAGTGATCCTTGGTATTTTTCAGATCATAATTACACAATGACATCTGGAGAATTCAGTGATTTTTACAGGAAATTCCTATTCTCCTCTATATTCTGTTTATTTTAGCTTGTTTTGTATTGTCAGAATCTGTCTCTCTTTGATGTAAAACTGGCGAATTATTTAAGCATTTTGATCTGTAATCTTTATTGGCATGACAAGGTTGGTACACAGGTGTTCCCAAGACTACAGCATGCATAAAAGTTATATAGCTTGGGCATGGAAACATGATTTATCCAGGTTTCATGCCATGAGGCAGAAGGGTAACTGTATGTTGATAAGAAATCATTACATGAACTACTTATCTTTTGCAGCCTCCTGTAATAAAGTACATTGTTTTATACAGGATGACTCCCCAATTGATTCCACATTAATTGCCTTCCCTATTCACAACAAAAAGCAGAAACGAAATCTGACTCATTAATGTAATTTGATCAGAAGTACCTGTACAGACCACACAGTGAAATGTCTTAAGGTCAAAACAGGAAAGGTGTGGTTTTTTTTTTTTTATTGTAGGATTTAATATTTGTACTTTTATAAACTGAGTTACTGTTGGCTTTTAAATGTTTGTTAAAGAAAGAACTAAATGAAATCATTACTTCTTTTATAGCTGCAAATTACAGGTTTCAGCCAATTCAGGCTTCTTCTGTGGACTTCAGATAATTACAAAATCTAAACTCTCAGAAATCTCATCGCTTTCAAAGGCAAAGTATTTACTTTTAGTATTTACTTTAAGTCAAAATGAAACATGAAATTGGTGTTTTTGCGCAATTGAAAATTTCAGAACTTCAGTATAATAACTTGGGTTTTTTTGTCCCCACTCCTTTTTGAACTCATATTTTCCTTGAAGTGTTTCAGCTGCAAAGGAATAGGGAGAAAGGTTTAAAGGTACTTTAAAAATTAAGAATAGGATTGCAGAGCATGAAAACTTATTAACCTGGCCACCACTGTCTTGAATCCTCTTAAAACTATGTTTGATAGCAGAAAGACGAGTAAGTGGTTGCTCCTTTGGGTGGACAGCCTTAAATAACACAGTATTTGGCTTATTATTGGTGGTATGAAATATTTTCTATCAATGTTTTTTCAATTGCTAAACTAGTTTTCAGTTAAATAAAAAGAGCATACACCTTCCTCAAACTCGTTTGACAAAACATGATTTTGGCAAGAATGCTGATCCTTTAGCCAACACATACAAAAATTTCTGAATTTTATGGACAAAATTGTCCAAGTTTCAGTTTCCTAAAGAAGAAAAATCAGTGTTTGGACTTTTAGGTTTGACCAAAAAAAGTAAATTTCCCATTAAAAATTGTAGAGGAAAGGGCAAAATATGCTTATGAGGAACCTTCTCCATCTTTACTTTCCAATTAAATCTAGGTTTTTTGTGAGCGGTTGAGTTCATAAAAGTCTGCAAGTAATGAAATTATACCCTGTAGACTGGCATTTGAACTTGTTCAATTTCCCAGTTGTTTTAGCTGAAATCCTGAGCCTTGCACATTTTTATTACTGATTCACATTATTTAATAAACATTTGCATTTTATTGATCTGCCTAAATTTGGTTCCTATATCATTATTAACAATTATGTAAAATTTACATTATTCTGCTAATATATGTGAGTTCTATATTAAGAGAATAAATCATTATATATGCAATTCTTTGCCTTTGGTATGGTCAGATTTACAGCAATTTCTTAAGGGCAAGTCTTTTTCAAGAATAAGGACTTGCACAGGTCTGAGTTCACAGGCCACCAGATGGTAAATAAATAAAACAATATATGTTTTCACACTAAGAGATATATTTCAGAAGGTTATTTAATAAAAAAATCTTTATAAAACATGCAATATAATAAAAAATATGAGTTGATCGCTTTGCCCCCATTCTTCGTCTGTTGGAATAGGAATATTTTTACTCCTGAGGGTATCCATGTTAGGTTAGGTTATAAAATAAACTCACCCTTCTGTGGCTTTGCTTACTTCTCACTTATGTACTTTTTAGAAGTAGCTATGTACTAAACAAAAAATACAAATCATAACAGGTATGTAAACGACTGTCAACATCTTCAAAGAAATAAAAAAATTTCTTCAAGATGACTAGGGACAAAAGATCTTGAGGATGAAGTAATAGTTAAAAAAATACATGTCTGTAATTGATCAGACTACAAGTTCTACCTGAAAACACCATTTTCTTCACAATATCTTAAGGTAATAAAAAACACATAATCAAATACTTAAATTCAATATATTACATGAGAACTTAAGTTGAAAACTTTGGCTTAGGTTTCTATATATTGCATAGCCACAAATGTATAGCTAGATGGACAGAAAGATAAACAGAAGCATAAACCAGACACTCTCAGTGAGGGAATAATCTAACATCTCAGCAAGAGGGAGTTGAATGGAAAAGGCAGTAAAAATATTAAAGAAGAAAAAACCTGGATAATGTGAAAACTGGAGTTTGAAGTTTAGTAAGGAGTTCCAGCAGAGATGGGAAACTAACTGTATTACATTCCTGAAGAACAGTATTGCCTGGTTTTTTGCTGGTTGTCCTGGATTTCATTTACACTAAGAAATTGGAAAAAAATAAGTTTTTGCTCAAGGGCAGATTTCTGAGCAACAAAGTGATAGGAAGTACTGTTAATTTTCTTCTTTGAACAGCATCTCATTGTGCCAGAAATGCAGCATTAGAGTTTCATATAAAAAAGGAAAGAAAAAAAATTTTTTTCACAGGAACTTTTTTTTTTTTGCTGTTTACCAGTCATGTGATATTTATTAACAAGGGAATAAATATCTGCTTTGTTCTGAGGAAAGTAGCTGGGTTGTCTGCATTATTTTTTAAATGAATTTACTAATTAAGAGTCATATTCTTAAACACTTCAAGATGCAAGTCACCATGAAGAAATTCAGCAGTGTTCTAACATCACTGGCTTCAAGGAGGTAAAACACCAATGCTACAAGAAGATTCTCTTTGAACAGTTGTCTAATAGCTGACTTGGAACCACTGTACCTGATCATTCTTCACACAGTGTACATAGGACATGCTGCCAGGGTACACAGGGCACCCCAGTTTTTACACTGCTGAAACTTGGTGTCACGCAGGGCTATCCAACAGATCACCGTTACCAGCCTAATTTCTAGCTAGGCAAGTCATTCCCCAGCATCAAACCATCTATGTTTGATGCGCTGCAACAAGGCCTACAGCAAAGAAAAAAGGGGCTTTCAAAGTTATTGCTTTTTTGGAGTTGGTTTAGCATGAATGTGACTTGAAAAGGAGCTTAGCTGTATGTGACTAAGAGAGCAAGGTATTGATGTGTGTGTGGATAGAGGATGGATGCCATCACAGCTCTAGCATCAGATGTCTTGGCAAGTTTATGAAAGAAGATTGTACAGCATCTAGATTTGATAAGAGCTATTTACACAGAGGAGTAATACTATGCATGGATTAAAAAAGTGAGAGACATGAATGATGCTGCAGAGGGTGCAAGAGCACACTGTAATAAACACTTTATGGATTGGCATTTTACAGTGAACTTCTTGAATCTAAGCAGATGACACATAGTATGCAGCATCTCTCCATTACTTTTTTGTAGTGTCAAGAAAAAGAACTAGAAAGATGTTACTTGTGTTGAGTTTATAATTTGTGGGAGAGTCTTATACTCTTTTCACTCTGAGACCTAGACACAATATATCCAGGAAAAGATCTACGGGAACTCTGTGTTGGTTTACCTTGAATTCCCATAAAAATCAGCCTAAAAGTCTTATTGATGAGTAATGATCTATTGGAAGATTAGTGGAGAGGTAACACAGGAATGTCACAGCTGGACTTCAGCTGACAGTCAGAAAGTACCATCTGTACCAGTCACAGCAAACAGCTCTATAAAGGTCACTGGATTTGCCTTTGACCCCTGGTCTTGCCCCTTCTCACTCAGCTGATTTAAGCAAACATTAACTGTTTTTTCAACTACATACAAACAGTTTTGTGTACAAGGGAAAAACAGGTTATTCAGATTTTATGAAAAGCAGGCTCATCTCAACTGCTCCATTCAAGTTAGCACCATTAGTGTCTCACTTTTTTTTCTACCAGTATCAATGGAATGTGCTCAGAAGAACATTTATATCCAAACTTACATTTTGCACCCCAAGAGTTCTTACACTCAGGTTTACCTACCTGTTTTTCCTACTTAGTTACCTAGTCATAAACTGCTACTTCATATAAATGTCAAATCAGTCACACAGACCACTGAAGTTTGCATTACTCTGATTCACCCTGGGCTACTCTCCCTCCCAAGTTAATTAAAAAAAAAAAGAAAAAAAAAACCAAACAACCAGCCCATATCAGCAAGGAGGCAAAGATATAACCCCTTTTCAGAAAGGGTAGGAAAAGGAACCCCAACAGATTCTCCCCCACCTCTAAAACAACCCTGAAAATTTAATTGAGCTTCATCACCTATTTAATAGCTGTCTGTCCTTTGGCTATTCATATGTATACATGGAAACATCCCTCCAAGGACCAATCAAGCTGGCTTTTTTGATTACAATTTCCAGCAGCTGTACAGCATATAGACTCTGAATCACGAATCACCTGCTGCTGATTCACGGTGATTCATCACATCAAACAAACTTAATAGTAAACATGAAAGAATTTATTTAGGAAGCCTCTACAATGTCTTTAGGAAGTCACAACATCAGTGGCAAAAGACTACCAGTAAAATAAATATGAAATGCAGGGCTTTTTAAAATGCAACAACCAGATTCCTCTGCAGTATTTTTGAAATAGCCTCCCTGAGACACTTTGGAAAATGTCACCTGCCTAAAGATCTCCATCAATTCTGAAGACAAAACTGGCTAGAAGCTGCAAGATTTCGGGACTGATGACTGGGCATCCTCTTCTAAGTATCCCATAGTATTTTTTTAATCTTTAACCTGGTTGCACATCTTATACATGTATGTTTGAAGATTTACATCTTTATCTCTTGATTACTTTCTAGATTTATATTGTGAATATAAATTCAGATTTGATGGCTCAGCTCATTTGACAAAATGGTTATATTTTAACCAGCTGTAGAATCTGTATAACTGCAGATATTCTTTCCATTTTCCTGAGAGAAGTTGGGTTTTTTAACTGCTGGCTGACTACTTCCTGCCAAGCCTGGGTGGTTTAATGATACCTCTAAGCCTTGTTAGAGCTACTATTAACATATATTAGATATTTTATGTAAATCATTTACATAAGAAGTGTTTAGCCAAAGTTTTGGTTATCTGGTTTTGACTTTTTTCTCTAAAAGCTTTACTACAGAAGCTTTTAATATTATTACCAAACACTTTTTTCAGGCTACCTCACTGAACCTGCATCTCTATGATTCACTTTCTATTTGACCTCATGGCATTCAACCAAGCCAAGTGCTTCTTGCCCCTGGGCTGGGGCAACCGCCAATATTATTAGAGCCTAGGAAATGAAATGATTGAGAGAAGCCCTGCAAAGGACTTGGGAATACTGGTGAACAAAACACTGGACATGACCCAGCAATGTCTTTGCAGTCCAGAAAGCAAATAATATCCTGGGCTGCAAATCAGGAACAGACAATGGAGGTGATTCTGTTCCTCCTTCTCTTTTGAGACCATACCTGGATACCTGCCCCCAGCAGTGGGGCCCCAAAACAGAGGGACACAGCCCTGTTAAACCAGGTCAGAGGAACACTTCTCGTGTGAAGAGAGGCTGAGAGTGTGGAGGCTGCTCAGCCTGGAGTAGAGAAGGCTCTGGGAGATGTTATTGTGGCCTTTCATTGTATAAAAGGAGCTTAGAAGAAAGATGAAGAAAGACCTTTTTACCAAGGCATGTAGGGACAACATAAGAGGCAATAGTTTAAAATGAAGGAGGGTAGATTTAAAGAGATCTTTTTAGAGATATAAAGAAAGAAAGAGGATACTGTTGTCTATCATAGTATGGGAAGTTTATAGCAATTAATGTTCCTAGTTTTGAGTTTCCACATTCTGAGAAGATGGTGTTTTTGGCAACAAAAGTTTGTGGTTTCTTATCTACTTCTGCTGCTGATCTAAGAAATGGAAGTAGTTAAATCCTGCTTTCTTTACAATTGTTTCTGGCAATGTCAATGCATCATTTGCTTTCTACAAACAACTGATGATAATGCCTTCAAGAGTAGTAAAAAATATTTTCCAGAACAAAAGCAGATTATTCTGCAATGAGATGAGATTTATTACCATTCTGTATATAGTAAGCAACTATTTTCTTTGAATGAATAGACTAAGAAAAAAAAACCACCATGGTTCTCAGCAGTGATAAAGTTTTTATTAGCAGATTTTCTGTGGAGATTGTGGGCTGTAAAGAGAATGACCATTAATATGACTGAGGAAGTACTAAAGGTATTTTGTGTAGTTATAGAGTACTATAGCAAAGGGCCTGTGGAGAGGAAGTGTGGGATCAGCAGACTTATATATGATTCTTTACAATAATAGGCAGGCTTATAATTAAAGCAATCTGTAGTGGAAGGAAGAGAACATCCTGAATAAACATAAATACATATTTATATGTAGATAAACAATTATGAATACAATAGCTAAGGTGTCCTTAAAAGTTTCCATCCATTTGCTTCAAGGCAAATACTTTGTATGAAATTCTACAACTACAACAAGGTTTGATCTAGGTCCAAAAACCAATGAGGCAAAACTTATGAAAGATAAACCAATCAATGGTTATTAAACCAAATCTACTACATCTTGCTAAAACAAACCATGAGCTACAAATCACCACATGCTAGGGCATTATCAGAAAAGTGTCAGTATTTCCTTTTATTGCAATTTTTAAAGCCTGACTTGTCCAGAAGAGGTCATTGCAAGATGTTGGATGAAATATAATTTTTTTTACCATTCTGCATATCTCTGTGTTGTAGCTTTGAAGTCAAACATATACAGATCAACACAGAATACCTAGCTCCCAAGAACAGCAGAAGTCACATAGACTTTTTTAAACTCTTTTCAAATTCTTTTACAAATAAATTTTTGGAAAAAAGTTAGAATGGTGATAAAGCAGGCTGGAAAAGAATTTAGTTGCAGTCTGTACAAACAGGAACTACTATATTTGATGTCCCAATAAATAATAGGCCTTTCTAAGCTATATGACAATATTCAGAGACATATGTTAGTGCTCCATATTAGCTGGAGGCTCTGCATTATCTAAATCAATCTCTGTAAAGGAGCCATTTACACAATGATACACTGGTCTTTAATGCTTGCTCAAGCATGTCCAGATCACCACCTAACACTCCCAGAGACAGTGACTGCATCATCTCCCTCTGAAACTTATGCCAATGCCTAAAATATTTTCAGTAAAAAATTTTTTTGCTAAGATCTAATCTGAACCTCTGGTAACTTAAGGTAATTTCCTTTCATCTTTTCACTTGAGACATGGCAGAAGAGATAGACTCCCACCTGGCTACAACCTCTTTTCAGGTAGTTATAGAGAGTAGTAAGTTCTCCCCTGAGACTATTCTTCCCCAAGCTAAATAACCCCAGATATTCCTCACAAGATTTGTGCTCCAGATCTTCACCAGCTTTGTTACCCTTCTCTGGAAATACTTCAGCACTTCAGTGTCTTTTCTGGAGTGAGTGGCCAAAGACTGAACACTGGCATTTAAGGTGCGGCCTCACCAGTGCCAAGTATAGGATGACAGTCCCTTCCCTGCTGGCCACATCATTCCTGATACAGGCCAGGTTGCTGTTGCCCTTCTTGTGTCCCTGGAGACAGTACTGGCTCATGTTCAGCTGGCTGGCAACCAGCACCCCCAAATCCCTTTCTGCTGAGCAGCTCTTGAGTCACCAAGCCTGTAGCACTGCCTGGGGCTGTTGTGACCCAAGTGCAGGATTTGGCACTCAGCTTTGGTGAGCCTCATACAGTTCTCCTCAGCCCATTGATCCAAGCTGTCCAGGGCTCTTTGTAGAGCCTTCCTGCCCTCCAGCAGATGAACACTCCCCCCTAACGTGGTGTTGTCTGTAAACGTACTGAGGATGCACTCAATTCCCTCCTCCAGATCACCATTACAGATATTAAATAGGGCCAGCCCAATCCTGCCACTCTCTGGACCTGGCCATTCAACCAGTTTTCACCCAGTGAAGAGCACTTCCATCCAAGCCATGAGCACCCATTTTCTTCGGGAGAATGCTGTGGGTGACAGTGGCAAACACTTTACTGAAGTCTGGATAGACAGCTACTGTCTTTTCCTCATTCTAAGTGAAGAGCATTTCTCTGCATACAGTTAGATAAATCAATTTATTTCAGGGCTATACGTATATCGGCCTGTTATACTATAGGCAGCAGTAGACAGAGATGTTTGAGAAACCTTACTGAATGATCAGTAAACGTAACAACCTCAAAAAGTAGTACAGTTCATGCATTTGCATTAGTGTATTTCATATCAGCAAAAAAAAAATTAGCTTTTTCTGACATAATTTTCTCTTTTACAAAACTAAAATGTTCACACATTAAAAATGTTAAATTGAAATTAAACACACTTCAATCAGAAGAATGTTTCACTGGGTTCCCAACCAGTTCCAAGCTCAGCAACATCATCCCTTGCACCTGAGAAGTCTTAAGTTCTGGAATCAGCTCATGTCTGGAGCACCACTGCTCCACACAGTCCAGTACTTTTGCCTTGGAGAAGAGTACATATCTAACACCTGAGCTGGCTCAATTAGGGGCTGTTTGTTATCTGTGTGTAGTGTTTCACTATGCTGTGCAGGCATTCCATTGCCTAGTAAATCTTTGTAACTAATTTGATCCCTTTTCCTTGGGACCAGCATGAAAGAGTGCTATGTTCCAAGATCCTTTTGATTAGTTTTCCATACGAGCGCTTATAACAAAATTACACTTGCAGAATTTGAGCTTTTAAAATATTTCTCTTCTTGGAACATATTCTAATCAAAGCACATTCTACTTTTGCTCCATTTCTATGCCGAGGTATTTATGATCAAAACACAAGGGTCCTGGTATAGCTTTTTGAACTGCAAGACACTTACTGGTAGAAAACAATTGAATCACAAATATTCTCAAGCTTGGAAATCCAACCTCTGATGTCATATACCCAGGTCCTGAACAAAAACTAGAATGTCAACATAAAGTCCTATATTTTATATAATTGGTGACACAAATACATATTTTTAATATTTCAACTTATAAACAGATTTGTGACAATGAAGTGATTCCCACTGTGTCCTAATTTTGTCACATATAAACCTTTCAAGTTTTGATGTGTGGCATCTGGATGAAAAAGGACATTCAACTGATGCTCTTTTATTATTTAATGTAAGTGCAAAATTCTCTTACATTTCATGAAGAAAGTCAATTTTGTTGGGAAAGAAAAATGAAGAGTGGTGTTGACCAAGATAAACTTTAACATCCTTACCTGTCTTTAAGATAAACCTTCCCTCTTGTAGCCTTGTAGCCATATCTGTTTTCTCTAGATAATTTTATTTCAATAACATATCTACTAAAGCTTCAAATTCATACTATGGGACAAAGGGTTATCTAGAATAAAAAAACAGGATAAATATATTGCAAAAGTTAAGTATTGGTCTGAGAAGTTCTGTTGTCACAAAGGAGATGAATATAATCACTTTTGTGTCTAAATTGAAACATCCTTCCTCAAATGAGCAGGCGCAATTTATCATCTTGTAATTAGTTAAATATTCTGCATTCCTTGCTTCCTTATCCTGCTAGCATGAGATATGTATACAGGTTATGCCATGCTTCACATTTTCAGGGTTTTATCCTCTCTAAACTTCTCAGTATTCCAGGAAGAAAAGTCTTTATAAATATATATATATATAAAATATATATATATATATATATATAATTTTACATGTAACTGTATGTATGGGCTTACAGTTCATACAGAGTCTCACTCTCTCTAGTCTCACTCTCGAAGTCTCACTTTGTCTTTCTGCTAGGTAGTATAAGTGGTCTAAAGGTGGTCTAAAGCCATTCAAGTCAAATAAGATCCTGAGGTAAACCTGTATATAATATATCCCATTTCTTTACAGAGGTAAAACCAAACCTGATTCCTCTCAGAAGAACGTGCTACACCATAAGAACTATGTCATAAGATGTTATGTCTCTGCCACCAGTCAGTGTTTGAGTTGAGAAGAATCACAGGGAATTTCACAATGGTTTCAGAAAATTATATGCTTAAAAATTTTGTATGTCATAGATCTGTCTAGAAATCAATATTTGTTTTTAGGCTTAAGGGAAAAAAAGCCTTTCAAAGTAGTGATTACTGGAAGGGCATTATAGCAATGCCATTGTTTAGAATGAGATCATGTAATTGGTGATATTACTTAATAATCATATTTTTGATGTGGCCTTTAAGTGATAGTCTAGTTCTGCCTCTCATATATAACAATTGGGTCTAATAGAAAAGCATAAAAACTGAAATTCTTTTGACCCAACTGTTGCAATTCCTGGAGATGAATGAAGGCCCATGGCTAGAGACAATGCTAAGTGTTCTGAAAATAGAGTTAATAGGTTCTCTAGCTCTATAGTAATTGTAACTGGACTGTGTGTGTGTGTGTGTGTGTGTGAAAGGTCTTGGAAGATGACAAGAGACATTACTAGATATAAAAATAAAGCTGGGAAAAAGTAAGGAAGTGTTGACTGTCCTGTCCAAGTATGGGAAGCATGATATCTTCTATTCCTAAAAGGGAAAGGTTTTAAAGAGGAATTTTTAAGGAGAAATTTTGATAGATTTATGAATGTTTACAGGAAATTACTCCCAAGAGTAACAAGCAGCAAATATATGTTTGAAAAATCCATCAATGGTAATGGAAGAAAAGTTTAATGACAAGCTGAAATAACATATTGACTTACTAAAACTGAAAAAAGAAAGTGGCAAGAATAAAAATCTGTCTTGTTTTAATTACAGAGGCCATCAGAATATGCTAGAGGCCATAAAGAGGGTGAAGACAGTGATTGGATCCAAAAGAATCACGGAATCAACTCGTTTTTAAATAACATTTGAGATCATCAAGTTCAACCTATGACCTTGTCAACCATATCATGGCACTAAGTGCCACATCCAGTCTTTCCTTAGACACCTCCAGGGATGGTGACCACCACCTCCTTGGGCAGCCCATTCCAATGCCCAGTGACCCTTTCCATGAGGAATTTCTTCTTTACGTCCAACCTAAGCCTCCCCTGGCACATCCTAAGTCTATGTGCTCTTGTCCTATAGCTTGTTGCCTGGGAGAAGAGACTGACCCCTACCTGGCTACAGCTCCCTTCAGGGAGATGTAGAGAGTGATAGGGTCTCCCCTGAGCCTTTTCTCCGGGCTAAACATCCCCAGCTCCTTCAGCTGCTCCTCACTGGCCTGGTGTTCCTCACCAGCCTTGTTGCTCTCCTCTGGACGTGTTCCAGAATCTCAACATCCTTCCTAAACTGAGGAGCCCAGCACTGGACACAGCACTCAAGGTGCAGCCTCACCAGTGCTGAGTACCAGGGAAGAATCACTGCCATGGTCCTGCTGGCCTCACTATTTCAGATACAGGCCAGGATGCCGCTGGCCTCTTGGCCACCAGGGCACACTGCTGGCTCATGTTCAGCTGCTGTTAATCAGCACCCCCGGGTCCCTTTCTGCCTGGCTGGTGTCCAGCCACGCTGGCCTCAGCCTGTAGTGCTGCGTGGGGTTGTTGTGGCCAAAGTACAGGACACAGCACTTGGTCTTGTTGAACCTCTTATCATTGGATTCAGCCCATGGATCCAGCCTGTCCAGGGCCTTCTGCAGAGCCCTCCTCCCCTCCAGCCATTCAACACACACATCACACTACAACTTGGTGTCATCTGCAAATTTCCTCATTGTAGACTCAATCCCCTCATCCAGATCATCAATAACAATATTAAACAGGACTGGGCCCAAAACTGGTCTTTGGGGGACACCAGTAGTTACTGGCCGCCAACAGGATGCAACATAATTCACCACCAGAGGAATTATGTGAGTATGTGAAGTCTTTTACCAAAGCAATCTTCCCCAATTGGAAGACAGCAGATTCTAAAATAATGCTAGTGAAGCACTGAAGTATGTTCTTATATGCATGCAGTTCTTTTCAGAGTGACGTATTATAGTGCAAGAGTAAGGAGGCTCAGTTGAGATTTGTGTATGTAGTACATTGGCTCTGCCTTCTCCTCACTTTCTGTACTGTGCTGTATCCCACAAAGTTCAATTTCAATGAAGTATAAGTGTCACTGTTGGAATGTGCACAAGTAACAGAATTGAGCACAATTTCATATCTGGAATTACATGTAAAAGCTGCTCCAAAAGCCTCCTCTGTTCCTGTAAATATCTGATATATTTAAACACTGACTTTTCAAAAGAGACTGGAACCAGGTCTTTCTTCTTCATCTCTTTATTTTTCTTTTCACAAGCCTCATTTCAAACCACCTCCCTCGCATTTATGAACACTGCTTTAAACCTCTGAGAGGATCTGAATCTAGGCCAGAAACCGGAGCCAATGTTTCTGAAGCTGGAGGGAGATTCGCTCAATAATGCAGGAGCTGTAGGCTCCTCCAAACACTCTCAAATACCAAATTTTTTAACAGAAAGGCAACAGATGGAATGGTGTGCAAGAATAGTTTGATTGGAAGGTGATAAGCTAGAAAACAGCAGCTTGGCATTAGGAAGATGTTAAGGGGAAGATAAGATGATTATAGACTTCCAGGGAATATAAACACTGTGTGAAAATATCGAATAGTTGGCTGGGAGCATGATCAGTAACTAAGAAAGGACAGCAGCTGGCTAATCACAGATGAGAGAACTGGCCTGGAAACTGCTTGTACAGTTAATCATCATAGTGTCCTAAATCATGGCACAATCCAGAAGTGATGAAAGACAGCCTGAAATTGCTGCCAGGACATCAAACCGAGATGCCTTTTGTCTGTGCTCTAGTTTCTTCAGGCTCATGAATGAGTCAGGGAGAGTTAGGATACCCCAGGTAGTTCCACTACTGAAGTTATAGGGTTGTAGCATGAAAAATATTAAATATTTCAAAAGTATCACAGAGTGAGATTAGAAAAGGAAGAAATATCCAACCAGTACAAAACATAGAGTATAAATTGTAAAGATATTGTTGTAAGTAATTTAAAACAGAAAAATAAAAATTAAAAAAAAAGAAAAATAAAAATAGCAACTTTTAGGTTCTTTCCTTCTTTGCACATGATGTTACTTTTGCATATTTTAATTTATATTAAGTCTAGAAGTAGTAAAGTTGCAGAATTCTTTGTTTCTAGAGCTATTTTTGCATGCTTACATTTTATAAGAATTGTTATAGTAAGTTTTTAAAGTCATAACATATATACTCTGAGATTCTTACTGAAACATACATGTTATCTTTTGCTTTAAAATTACAATTTAAGATACTATTATTTATACGGGAATGGAATAAATTTAACCTCTCCTCTCCCCTTCCCTCCCCTTCCCTCCCCTTCCCTCCTTTTTTTTTGTATCTAACATTGTAGGATCCTCACCCAAGATCTGAGCTTTCTAGCTGTTCAGTAACATAAATAATAATGAATTCTTTTGACTAGTTCTATCCAAAATAAACAATGTGTAATGCACACTAACTGCAACTTCTGTCAGCTTCTTGGATAGTCACAGCAGCTGAATGGTAAAACCAAAACGTTCTAATAACAAACAAAAGGTAATGCACTATCTAGGGTCTCCTATTTATGGTAGAAATATGATTTTAAAAGAGATATATGTAATTAATGTTCTACCACATGGCTTAGTTTCACAAACTCTGCTGAAAAGAATACATCAGCTCAGAACACTTGTGGTCAGATTTCAAATTCCAGTATTCATGTACTGAGCCCTGCAATCAGCACTGAAGTAATAGTATTTCAAATAGAATATAATGTGAGTTGCATTTTGAACTTGTGGACAGTTCTCTAATTATGTTCTCTGCAATTGCAATCAACATGAATTATTATGTTCTCTGCAATTGCAATCAACATGAATTTTGTTTTCAGAAGAGTGTTTTGTAAGAAGCAGCTACAAAGCTGTCTGATAAATAACTGAAAACTAAAGTGATATTTTTTTAACATTGCTAAAGAGTATAAAAATATTTATATATTCCAAAAAGCAAAGCATTTAGGAAGGAAAAATTTACCAATTTTTTCAAAATTCATAGGACTGAAATGATTAGCTTGAAACCATTTGATAGAGACAAGATATCTGATGATAAGTGAATAATCCCTCCATATTGTCAGGGAACTTCTAATTTGCTATACTATGAGGATATTTATTTGAAAACAAAAGCTTGTGGTTGCATCAAATTATATCTCATCAGAATTCAGTGCCATTAAAAAATATGTTGCTTTCTATGTTTTTTTTGCAGAAGACTTGTGGAATGTAACCAAAGAATAGCTAATGCACATCATTCATCATAATTCACCTTCTTAGATAAAGTAGATGGAATGAAGAGGTGAAAATTGAGACTAATTCCTGTTTTCCATCAGAGAAGATAAACGTTACTTCACAGTGATTCCCAACATATTCTGTCTCAATTGCATTCCAAACAGCTCTCAAAAAGTACAAAGAATGTTGAAGTGTTTTGCCATCTGAACAAAATACGTGTTTTTGACTGGAACTGAAGCAGAAATTCTTCGGTTTTTTACTTCTGTTTATTTTTCACACAGCAATTTGTTTGGGGTTTTTTACCCCTCATACTTTTGAGTAAGTTTCCAATTAATTATACATCACTTATGGTCTTTAAGAAAAATTGTGTAAAGCTGTCGTAAGTTTCAAATCACAGCATCCCAAGTGGACAGAGTTAATCTACTTCAGCAGTTTTATGAAATATTTTAATGCCTATCCTTTCACTACTAAGTTTGATGATTAGGGGAAACTGCACTCTGAGAATACTCAAGAAGGATAATTTTAGGATTTTAGAATAGAAAGCATAACCTCCAAGGATAAGATATATTAACTTTGAGTTGCAGTTTATAGTTGTGATGGCAAGATATCCTGAGTTCTTATATAATTCCTGCATTCATTCTCATACTTCATTCTTGACTGCATTTGTGAGTGCAACCATTCCATCTGTTTTCTAGAGAATGCCTGAACTCAGAATTAGGTTAAAATGTTTTCTGTATTATGCAGATGATATCATTCCTCTGGCCTTAAGAACTTTAACAATGAGGTTAGGAGAATAAAACAATATGAAATTCATGGTCCTTCACCACAGCTACATTTTTTAAAATACTTTTTAGCTCCTGGGAAAACACATCTGAAAACCTGTTTCCTATGAAACTGTTAACTCAGTAGAAAAATAGACATAAAATGACATTTCAAATTCATCATAATTTCCTTCTTTACACAGGAAGAAGTTTCTTTGTGCAATGTGACTTGAAAGGCCGCATCAGACTTATGACACATTTCTGTTGGGAAATGTTCATGGTAATAACATGTTTACATTGCAGCACATTACCATTAAATCCCCTATATCAAGGAACAGATATCAGTAGATTAAATAGTGGTAAAATGACTTGGTAAAGGGAAGAAATTAACCATTAACTCCTGGGTGACACAACTAGAACACAATGGGCATTGTTCACCTATTTCCTGGATTTGCTGGACAGGTTGACTGCTGATAACGATGCAGAAAATTAAAAACATGCTTACTGGAAAAACTCCTGGCTCTGATCTGTGTTCATGGGTACTGATGTGTAGTTCCTTTCCTTGGTGTTAAGAAATTGGGTGAAAAGAAAAGGGGTGGTAAAATATTGACTGTCTCTGCAGTCTGTTTTGGTTTTGTGTTGCTTTCATGTTGCTGAAAATGCCTTTGGGTTCAGTTTGAGCAAAACTAAAGATAAAATTAAATTTCTGTATTGCCTTGTGACTTTTAGAGAGGGTTCTTTTCTGACACCCAGAGAGATGTTTGTGTGAAAGTTTCTGCCTAAAAGTCAGACACAGATTGCAAAATCACATTTTTGGACAGACTCTGACATGCCTTTTCTCCCAGAATACTTCAACAATAAACCACTGGATGCAAGACTGTATATAAAGCAAAGAGGTCACTCACTCAAAAAACAAGTGCCAAAATGAAGGAGATGATAGGTAAGCAGAGAAGACTCTTCAATAAAAGTGGTTTATACAGGTTTTAATAAAAAGTTAAATTACCTCATAAAAGCCATCAGAAAAATAATATCTTGATAAAAGAACTCTCAAATTCTCAACTAGATGAAACAATTTCTGCCACAGAGGTCAGTAGGGGCCAAATTGCAACACTGATGCTTAGATTCACATGCTTTGTGTGTTCATTGCCAGAAGACCAAGGCAGGTAGAAGAACAGAGCTGGAGAAATACCAGTAAGATAAGCATACTCCTTTCCCCACTGAATATCACTGTATAAAGGAGATGAGAATGATGGCCCAAAAATGTTACGAGCAGTGAAATTAACAGGAAAATCATGTAGCTAGGCAGAAAAACAATGCACTCATTAGACTGAAAACAAAAGAAATACAGTTTTATAGAAGGAAACAATCTTTATAAATAAGCAGCAAAAACTATCTGTTCACAGATCTTCTAATTAGTACCCGGAGAAACATCTTCCCAAGGAAGGTATCTACCTAAACACATAAAAAGTAAACCAAATGTCTGGTACTAGAAAATGACAAAAATATAGGTGCTGACTAATTCAACTTTAAACAAATAAATGAGCAAGGCCGTGAGGTAGGTGCATCTCTAAAGCCCTGCATTTTGGGTTCCTGTGAAGAAGGGAAACCCTGCATCTGATTGTAATCGCTCATTGCATATGGAATCATTAGATCCAATCATCACAGGATTTGAAATCTTGTCCTGGCAAGATGCATTCTCTGCTGGTGGTGAGCCTTTGGAATTTTTCAGCAATTTCAGCCAGGATCTGTAGGCAGTTAAAGTTTTCAAAAATTCAAATTTCTCTTCTCTGTTTTAACCCTGCATCAGGTACAGAGCAGGAGAAACTTATAGAACTAATGTTGTGAGAGGAGTTTGCAGTTAAAACATTACATCCCTGAAAATCCAGAAAAAAACATAAAGATAATATTTAAAAGAAAGTGGAGCTGGGTTTCAGTTTAAATGGGTGTGTATGAAACAATTGAAAACATTAGTTTTCTTTCAAAAAACTCTGCACAGCCAAGTGTGAGAGAGTAAAAGCCTACAGCTAGCTTTGCTGCATCTTCCTGCCTCTCTTTGGAGACAAATCCCTGCCAACCCAAAATATAAAATCCTGGATGCCTCTGTATAAAAGGCAATCTTTAAACCTAACTCTTGACTTTTACAAAACCTTCTTGATGACGTATTTCACAGAATATTTACCTTGAGCTAGATGCAATCCAACAGTGCATCCATCTTAGATACATACTGTCCTATTAAGTCTTTCTTCTACGTTGCTAGCTTTCAGCACAACCTGATAAATTTTGACTGTGAGAAGGGGTAGGATTTATCCCTAGCTGGGCTAGCAAAATATATCCCAAAACTCATTAATCCATTTTTGTTTATTTCTCCAAACCCTGTGGTTAAAAAATGTTTTGTCATAAAAATATTTTTAAAGTACATCTCTTCATTGTTAGCCATGAAATTAGCAGCAGTTTAAACCAGCTGCTGAGTGACTGGAATAAAGTTTCTTTTTATTATGTCTTTCATTTCTGGCTGATGATGCACCCCTGCTGTGGGTTTCTCAGACAAATTTACTCTGAGAAGGAGTTCTATTTTTATGTAGCAATTTTGCCCGTCAGTGGCTTAACTATTTCTCTTCTGTGCTTGAAACATGGTGCATTATTGATAGACATAGCATAGAGAACATATAGACAAAGAGCATTTGTGTCTAACAACCTGTAAAGACATAAATTCATACAGGCTGGTATGGAAGAGCTTCCAACTCTGGAATTTGTCTAGACCTACCTCTTGCTCAAGGCAAGGGTAATTTATTTCAGGTTGCTCAAGATTTGGACCAGCCAGAAATGGAATTATATGTGTTTTCGGAGGCGTTTTGGAGGAGACCACATTAGGTCTTGAAAAAGAGCCCACTGAGTTGCAGATGTCTTTGTCAGCAGACCATGATGGATTCAGGGGAGAAAAAAAGTCAGAAGACATTATATGAGAAGTGTTTGGATAACTGTGATAAGTTCAGACTATATTAATATCTTGGACAGTTAAAAGATAACACTTTCGGCTTTGTATAAAAGCTTAAAATTCAAATGTTAAGAACTGATTAAAGTTTGGAAAAAGTGAGGTGGGATTTCAAGTTATGAAATATTAAAAGATGAATGCCCAGAATGTCACATGCAAAAGCACTTAAAAAGCTACACTCCTGTCTCACTGCTGAATGTGATTGACTGTGGGCCACAAAGATCTGACATCCAAGCATTCATATACAGCACCTGTGACCTCAGTTAATGTCTTTCCTGAGTTAAAAGAAAATCTCATTAAAGGAGCAATTTTCTCAAGAATAATCTCTGAAAACTGCTGCCTCCTTGAAATACAGAGTGCTGGTAGGTCAGGGGGGGATGAAGTGTTAGCAGTGAGAAGGGGACACTGATCAGTGACTCTGGGATAAATGAAGGAACAGAGGAACACTCTGGTGATTGCCATCAGGAAAATGTTCATTCAGGCAGTGATGGAGCTGTTAAGAGATAGGGAGTGTATAGTTTCTTACATACAGCTTATGCTATTTAGGCTTTAAAGGTATTTTCTAAGCTATTTTCAGTCACAGAAACAGTTTTAGCATGAAATGCCATGAAGGAATCCTCCAGTTACTGTATAGGATTACATTATTATTATTATTATTATTATTATTATTATTATTATTATTATTATTATAGCATTTCTTTTCTAGATGCTGAAAGGTTTTGAAGTGCTAAATGTTATTAAAAGTTCTACCTCTGTATCTGTCAGGAGCCTCTTTGGCTATTCTTGCTAACTATTTTATCAAAATAATTTTTTTCACTCTTCATTCTTGAATTCATGAACACTTCATTCTTACCAAAAAACCCACAAATTCTTACTAAAAGATTGAAAGTTGACTATATTTCTTAAGATGACCTTTACTTAGCACATTAAAGATTTACCAAAACCTTTGGTTTTTATTCATTGTGAAGTGCGATACATCCCAAACTACATTGCAGGATAAAACATTTTTCTTTAGAAGCAACAATTTGATACATTTTGTAGCATTCTATATGGAATATTAAGGAAAGTTGAGATTTATCTAGCCTCTTCTGTTACTGAACAGTTTTATGACAAAAGATAGTCACTGTAATTGCATACATTTGAACTAATTACTGTGGTGACAGTAATCGCAGATCTATTGCAGACAGAATTGTATATTTTTATGAGTAGCCAAAGAAAAAAATATATTTTTATAGACAATTGTAAGAAAAGAAACTTATTAGAGTAAGATTTATTTTTGTGTAGCATTTGAAATAGTCATGACTCTACTACTTGCGATTTGATTTAATAAATTACCTTACAGGGAAACTTGCAAATAAAACTGCTTATTTATTAATGATAGCTTATTTATGTGATGTTTTACCCAATATGAGAGAAAGTGAGGAAAACTTTCTATTTTTTTCTCTTTTCATCCTTTTGTTATATAATTTTTTAATCAGGGATTTTTCATAATTCAGCCAAAAATGTGCCTTTGTTCTGCTTCACACTCTGTAAATTACATGAAGTTACAGTGGATTATAGTATTCCCCAAACATCCTGTAGTGTGAATGGAGATGACACAAGAGCAGTAAAGGAGAAGTACAGATCACAGAGAAAGTGGAAAGTTTGCAAATTTTGTGAAAGTCAATTGCCTGTGTTTTAAGACAGCAGCAGTGTGTGAGGCAGTCATGGGAAAGCTATTAATTAACTGAGTTGAGGAAGCACCAACCAGAAAGAACCAGAAATTTTTAAAAAGTGGACAGATGAGTCAGTAATTGGGCCTAACATGAAGGTGAATAAAGACTGATGTGAACAAATTGGAAAGGAAACATTAAAAAATAGATCAAATAATAAATATAGTATATAAACAGAAAAGCTAATCTTCTTTAATAGTTTTTATTTCATTTGAAAATAAATTAATGATGTCATAAGAGATTATTAATTTGTTTATGCATCTGGCATGTAAAAACATAGGTTTAAATCTGAGGGGCTGATTGGAAAACAAAGGTTTTGTTAATTAGCTAGTATATTAATAAGAAGAAGCAAAGGCACACTTTAAGTTAAGATGTTAAGTTAAAATACCTGTAACTCCTATGTAAGAGAAAATTCAAAATGACCCTTTAGAAAAATTCCAAAGCAGTTATCTATCCACTGACTTCAAGGAATACAACTTCTTTAGCTAGGCTGAAAAAAAAATATTGCTTTTGTTTTGTTTTGTTGTTTTTTCTTTTGAATCTGACAAGTATTCTAAAAGCTTTACAGCTATCATGAGCATACTGAAATCTTAGACAATGTCAGGCAGCTCCTTGCATTTTTCTAGCCTCGTGAAGAGTTAGCTTTTGAATCTTGGATTGTTTTCAATTTGTAAATTCTTTCTTACTCTGCTCTGTGGGCTCCTGTTCCTGGAACAACTGGCTTGACTTCTACCTTCTTCTCAGTGATTTATATGTCTTTCCTTTTTTCTGTGCTATAGCATTTGTATTTGTTTCAGGCAGTTCTAAGATCACCTGCTGTAAAATTAAAATTTCAATTCCCCGTAAAAGGTCTAGAATGAACACTGTTGTCTACTAGATATTTTTAAAAATTTTTGCATACAAAGATAGAATAATCTTTGGCTGGAATTGAATTGGTGGAAACCTTCCAAAAAAGGTAAATATGATAAAATGTATTTCATATATTAATAAATATATGTAATGTATTTAATGTATTGTAAATGCTATAGCAGACTATATAAAATTTAAAAAAAAATCCATCACGTTTTGAGAAAGCCCTCAGGATGGCTGCACACCATCACAGTCACTATTTTTCTCAGAAATGCAGGGGTACTTCTAAGGAAGGTAGTTAAACATACGTAAACAAAAGTAAGTGTAATTCATATTGCCTGTCAGCACAGGTGTTTGCAAAACAAACTGCACTTTCTAATTCAAAGGGATCATGCCAAATATCTCCTGCATTTTTCTATTCACAATTCCTTTAGGTTTGAATATCTTACTGATGTCTTCTAAAATGCAGTATTAGCATTCCTCATTGGACTGCCCTGTAAGTACTTCAGTGATTTGATTTAGATTTTCTTTTAATGACTGACCACAGGATTCTCTTTACTTTAAAAGTACTTTTCTTTTGTAACTTCATCATGTCCTGATGAAAATAGACATTCAATGAGTTATGGAGATATTCAAATTTATAAAGCTTTAGGAAAAACCTTTATTTAGTCTTAGACAGCTGAAGAACAGGAAAAAAAAAAAGCCCAGCTAAATAAGTTACTCTCTCTAAGTTACATACCACTTCGGAAAATGCATAGTCATGAATGCCTTCTTGTCACTTCAGCACAGTTCAGTCTGTAAAGGATGGCTCTGCAGAATGTGGTAAACCTCAGGATACAAACTGTAGACACAAACATTATGAAACCTTTCCCTGGCCAATAACAACTGCTTAGGAACGGTGCCACTGGATTGATAGGCACACAGTAGAAAATCAACTGGTCTAATTTCTGCTCTTTCTTGCCACAGAAAGCACTGAAAATTATTTCATCCGTTTCTCATTTAGCAGACAGAAAAACCTACCTAATGTAAACAAGGGAAGCAAACCCACATTTTTAACAACCTGCTGCAGCACTAGCTTTGGGCCTTTCTGTCATTCTACAAAAGTATTCTACCCATGTAAAGCACACTAAATAACCAACAATAATCCCACACTACATTTCCTACATATTTTAAAGTTACGTTTACTAAGGTTCTGTACATTTCAATCTGTTATAAAATCCCTAAATGACAGTAAATATTACTTGGGGATTTGTTGCAAGACTGAACAGGCTGTACAATAAATTATAAACCAGAGAGTTTTTAACTACACAGATTTCAAAATTATATTAGAATAGGCTCTAGATAAGATAATTTTTCAGAGACATGAAATCTCATAATATCCTTTGAGTTTTTCACACTTTACCTAATGAATGATCTGTTGATATTTCCACATTTCAGTAAATCTCTGTGGTCAAGGGTGTTCAGTTTACTTCTAAACAACGACCCTAGGTTTCACCATGACACAGCACTTTTACTGAGTAAAGAATAACAAGTTGTGAGTACAGTTTCAAGTTAAAGATTGCTGTTTCTTTTTGTTTACATTAAAATAATCAGACTGGTATAGGTTTTCGCAGTAGCTGAGGCCATGGAGTCTGAAGCCATGTGAACATGTCTAGTTTGTTATTCTATATGTCACCACCAGTGACAAAAGTAAGGGATCAAGAAGAGTGGCAGGAGTAGATTACTGTCAGGAAGAAAAAGGTGGAGCAGGAAGAGTCCACTGCCAATTTCTTTTTTGTCTCACAGATCAGGTGGCACTGGGTAGGTCCCTCGGTGAGTATTGTTTGGAAGTAAATTACTCTTTTTTTGCACTTTTATTGTTATTATTGTTGCTGTTACTGTTTGTTTTCTTATCTCATTGCTGTCTTCAGTAAATTGCTTGTATGTCAGCTTGGGATCTCTGCCCTTTTTGTCTCTCACTGAAGGGGCTGAGAGAAAAGAGGAACTCGTGATTTTTCTTTTAATGGGAGCATTAAATCAGGGAATACCATTCATGAACCACGACACTATATCTACTATTATGACCTTAAACCAGAAATTTTTCATGCTACATTAGCATAAGTCTTTTCTCTCTTAGAGTGTATTCTTCCTCCATTTTCCTTCCTTTCCTTCTTTGCTTTTAATTGTTGGGATTTTTCTCCCATGAAATACATTTTCTTTCTCCTCTTCCAAAACATCATTGCAAGCCTCTTACAAATAGGGAAATGCTGTGAGGTAGTTATTTTGTCCTCTGCCTTATCACTGCAGGATGAAGTGGTTTCAGTAGTTGAGACTATACAAAAAGAGGGTGGGAGTCACACTGCCTCTTATTCTGCCCTTTCTTTTTCCTAGTGCTATAACCCCATCTGGCAAACAGAGACAACTTCACTTGTGTAACTTCTGAAGTGGCTGAAAGCCTCAGTAAAACCCAAAGCACTGGATGGCTGTTGCAGAGATCAAGAATATTCTGAAAAAACATGTAAAGTCATTGAAGACACTTATGGGACAAAGAAACTTAATTAATTTGCATTTTCAAAAACCAAAAGGATTCAAATGAACAGGAATTAGAGTAGACTGGGCAAGAACCAGATTTTCCATTTCACAAAATTTTCCATGGTTTTTATGTCTTTTCTTGTTTCAAACCAAACTAGAAACATTTTTAAAAGTCCTCCAAAGCAAGTTAAAACCCAAAAATGTCCAGGTCCATAAAATCAACACATTTTGGTAATATTGAAACTTTTAATTCAATTTTTATGATTTAAAATTAATTTCAGACCTACACCTAAAGCTTTCTGGTTTTGAAATATGTTTAACTGAAAAAAAACCGAAATCCAAAACATATCCTATTCACAAAATTATGAAAATTGCATTATTTATGCAAGAAAAAATTGAAATATTTCTGATCCTGTCTATCCTGATATATTATGAACAGCTACTCTGTCAGTAGAACGGAAAAGATCCTCAGCTGATTATTTTGTAATTCAGTATACAAAGACATATTTTTCCCACCTTGATTGAGTCACTCAAGAAAACATTTTGCACATAGTAGAGTTGGAACATATGCTTAAATAATGAAGTGCGGCACCTTTCCTTGAGTGGAACTGACTGACATATTTTAGACTAGTAGTTACTTGGGCAAAAAGAAGGCTTCCCTTAAACACCCTCACCATTACACAGATTTCTTTTCCCTTCCACATCTCACTTGCAATGGTATCTGATTTCATTAACATAGGAATAACCAAATGTGTCAAACCATATGTTCCATTTTTCAAATGGAAAATGGCCAAGATTAATAGCAAAAAATAAATTTGTGGTTAACTGCATAAATTTAGAAGTTAAATGTCAGGATGAGCAATAAAATTTCAGTTTCTGGAATTTACATTTTTTAAAATTTGCTTTTAAATGTGTTGCAAACTGTGACATCAAAATGCCTACATTCTTGGAGTGCATCCTTACAACAAAAGCTGAAATAAAGAAATAAGGGTGTCAATGAAGAAATAAATCTGATCAATCTGTCAACCAGCTTATTAGTCCCATGTGCTGTGGGATCTCAGCTGTGTGTCTCAGTTCCTGAAATGGGGATGTGTCTTATCTGTGACCTAATTGCATTAGAAGTTAAGACTGAGGTGCATGGACCTTCCAGGCTTCAAAAAGTTCTTGATCTGAATAATCTGGGGCACAGGATGGACAAGCATGATTGACAAAACATGTTACACACTTATTGTTTTGGCGTAAATATGATTAATATAATCTCCCAAACTGTCTACCATACAATATCCAAATTTGAAAAGAAAGGGAACACTCTGGCTTCTTCACATAATAATTTCTGCACCATGCCTGTTGGGCATAGTTTGTAGTAAGTGTATCTTGCTATGTGAGGAATATTACTGAGTAGCTTTCAGTTTTTACTTTGAGAATAAAATGACATTTTCTGATCACAGGAGAGCTGCTTAGCTCAAGATATTGCAAATATATTGCTCCATCTACCCCATGCTCCCTGTTCCAAAGCACCTAATCCATTTCATCCTAATCTTGTATAATGTCTTCAGAAACACTTTGACAGAGGTAAGGATTAGAAGTATTTATGCACAGTATTCTAAGTGAAAGACATGCCTAAACAAGAGGGCTCGGCAGAGAGAAATTCAGAAATGCCATATGTAAGTAAAGAACTACCATTTTTAGGACAAAACAAGTAACAAGTTTTGACGTATACTTTACTTCCTCATGGATTTTCTCTGGCAACAGAAACAAACTAGAACTGAGTTCTTCCAATCCAAGCTGTGGTTTTGAAAATGAAAGGACATGGAAGAATTCTTTATATCTTTCATTATTTTATAGTTTTTATTTTTGGAAATACCGAACATCTACTCTGCTAACATTTTGTTTCATCAACTGAGTTTTGTTTAAGTATCTTCTGTAAAACTGATATGTTAATCTGGTTAATTCTTGGCTACCCAAATGATTCTGTGAACACTCACATTTCTAAAATCTGCTCATAAATTGAGGTACTGCATGCCAAATTTCAACCCACAGGAAACCCTGTGTTGAACCCTAACAGCAGATTGCAGTGATGCAGTTATGCCTGGAACAGTACTATGAATGTTGACACCATACTCTGCTTGGAGGTTGTTTCAGCCTAAAGTCTTTCATGTATGATGATACAAGTTTCTGCATGCAGAAGTCCCAGGGAATCTTATTGGAAGAGATTACAGGACTGAAATTATGACATGTGATGGGAAGGTTCCTCAGGGATGAAGAAAATGTGGTTTTTATATTTTACTGAAATACAATGAACATATTGTATTACATTACCCCATATAGAAAAAAACCTTCAGTATTGAATTATTTGTTTTTCTCGGGGTGGAGGGAGGAGGAGGCAGACAGCTGGGCAGGGGACTAGGCAAAGACAAATGTACAGTTGCCAACACATATGGAATCAAAACATTGTTGGCAAAACGAAACATCATGCAAACTGCAGTATGAGTTTCATTTAGAATTTTTATAAGGCACTGCATTGGTTTTGCAGTGGTTTTTGGTAGTGGGGGAGCCACAGAGGTGGCTTCTGAGAGAAGCTGCCAGAAGATCCACCATGTCTAGCAGAGACAATCCCTGATGGCTCTGGAGTTGCTGCTGGCCACAACTGGGGCAATTAGAGACAGTGGTAATGCCTCTGTGATAACATGTTCAAGAAGAAATAAAAACAAAGTGAGGCAAAGGAGGAGGAGGTGAGAACATGTGAGGGAGACACCAAGATCAGGGCAGAAGGAGGGATAGGAGGTGCTCCAGGCATCAGAACTGAGATTCCTCTGCAGCCCCTGGTGAGACCATGGTGAGGGAGCTGTGCCCCTGCAGCCCATGCGGATCCACGGGGGATACAGAGATCCACCCACAGCCCATGGGGATCCATGGGGGATGCAGAGATCCACCCACAGCCCATGGGGATCCATGGGGGATGCAGAGATCCACCCACAGCCCATGGGGATCCATGGGGATGCAGAGATCCACCCACAGCCCATGGAGGAGCCCCATTTTTGAGCAGGTGATGCCTGGAGGAGGCTGTGATCCAGTGGGAGACTCAGAGGAGAGAGGTGGCCCTACTTCCAGGCAGGAGCAGCCTGTCCTTGGAGGGCTGCACTCCAAGGGAGAGTGACCCATGTCTCAGCAGTTTTGGGAGGAATGAATGCCTGTGAGAAGGACTCATATTGCATCAGTCTGGCAGGACTGCTGCTCGTGAGCGTGGATCCATGCTGGAGAAGTTCAAGGAGAACTGTCTCCTGTGGGCAGGGACCCCACAGTGCAGCAGGGGAAAGACTTCTCTTCCTGGGCAGTGGAAGAAAATCTTCAGGTGACGAACTGACCAAAACCCCCACACCCTCTCTCCTTGTGCTGTCAGTGGGAAGGAGGGAGGGGCTGGAGGAGAAAAAAAGATGTTTTAAGGGCTTATTTTACTTCTCATTTTCCTCCTCTGATTTTGTTAGTAATGAATTCACTTTGAAACTTTAGGTTGAGCGTATTTTGCCATTGGAGTGTTTTCTCCCAGTCCTTATCTCAGCTCATGAACTCTTTATTAAATTTTTTTTCTCTCCTCTGCCCAGTTATGGCAGGGGAGGGTGAGGGGCCTTCATGAATGTCTGGCTTTTGGCCAGTGTCAATCCACAGCAGGTACCTGACAAGCTGAAAAACAAGAAACCACAAAAATTAAGCCCTTTTCTTGTTTGTTAAAATTTCTCCCTTCACTTGTTTAATATCACAAATACTTTTTTACTTTTAGCAGACTCTCAATAATAGCCTTAATTCTCTTCATTCAAATTCTTGTAAAATTTTCTGGGTGTTATTCAGTGTTCATTTTTATTAACCAATAATTCTTTGGCTGTTTTCAAACGATGATGCCTTAACTCCTGTCTGTTCTAGTCATACTTTTAAGCTTTTGATTTTCATACATGATGATTTAGTTTGGGCTTGACCCCAGGTTGGGAGTTTTTGAAGTAAATAAGGTGGTGTAATTAAAGAAGAGTTAAGCTCTTAAGAGGATGGCTGAAATAGTCAATTACCTGCTTCAGTTTTTGCTTCCTAAGCAGGATAGAAGATCATTTGCAGATTTGTCATGATATTGACTTATATAAAAAGGAAAAAAAAGCGCTTTTTCAAATTTTCAAATGCTTTCAAAGCATTCCTTTAAACTCTTCCTTGTGCAATATTGACAAAATAAAACTTAGTAATTAAGTCTTAGTAATTATTAGGGCATCTATTGTGCCATCATCCTACCTTGTCACACTGGCTTTTTCTGGAAGACCCTGTTCCACATTTGGATTGCCTGTCTGCAGCCATATTGAAGAATGTTTAGGTCTGTGCATCTCTGGAGACTGGATTACTATTTTGAAAACTTCTGCTTCCCCTAGTGAGATGCATCTGATAGCCCAAAGAGGTTGGATTTAGACTGAAAAGAGATATAACCTAGGGATAGGATTTTAAATTAATTACGTTTATATGATTGACTACAGGTTTTTGATAATGCAAACATGTTACTCAGTCACAAAAGCCCAGATTTATTTTTTTTTTTTGGCCCACATTTTTGGCATGGGAAAAAAAAAACTTTTTCTCCCCCCTACCCTGAACCTGTTAAGTAATCTGTTTTGAACTTTACATCATGGTCTAAAAGTCTTCCCTTAAGTGTGAACACTGTAACCTCCTGCACTTTACAGACCTCTGTAGCAGGTGGGTAAATGATACCTCCTGCAGCAGGTTCCAGCTGCTAACCTACTCCCAAGGGACAGGAATATAAACAGTACTTCTTACAAATTAAGTTTAACAAAACAGTCCAATTTTGTTGAAAGCAAGGTTTAACTGCCAAAGATCTATAGTGTGAGGCTTTGGAGCTTCACATCATAGCTCAGCTTGTTGGCAGTCATGGTTAGCCTGGTTAGGAAGTGGCATCTCAGCTAACATTTTCCTGGAACACTCCTAGTGTTCCAAGCATTTCCTGAAATGTTCTTCAAGCTCTCACTGGTAATGGATATCTAGCTTAATAAAGTCCAGGGTACTATCAGAAAACATCTTGAATTGGTGCTTACTATGTCCATTGCCAAGCTGCTGGCTTGTGTCTGCCAGGCATCAAGACGAACACTGGGTAACCAGGCAGGGGAAGAAGAAAGAGATGTTTACCCTTTTCTGGTCTGGCCCCACTTCTAAATGTGTTCAAGGTCTCCTCGTGTTCCAACTTGAAGAATGACAACATGGAGGAAGACTGCTGCAGAAAAGGAGACAAGGCCTGGGTACCATGGTTTTACTCCCTCCTGCTTTCATATTGACTCCATATTTGAAATGGAGGGGGAAGTTTTTGTTTGGATATCTGCCTCTATGGTTCAACTGGGTTAGAGATGGATGAAACTGGTAAGCCCCTGGACCAACCATTCTGTTATTTAAAGTACTGAGATAGATACACTGCAACACACTGTAAGAGAAGGGACTTCAATCCTCATTTTCCAGATGAGTCAGTAAGGACCAAACTATTACTTAGAAAAGTACTTAAATTCACCACATGTAATGGAGAACTTCCAGAAGTTCTAGGACCAATCTGAAGGTGCTATTCCAAAAACCTGGATTTATGGTTCACCATTCTCTCCATCTTCTTCAAATAATTTAAGTCTTTGCTGCTTATAGGAGAGCCCTATTTGAGTTTTGTGGATATTTGATGTTCGTGCTTAGATACCTTTCTTTCTTGAACATGATAGAGGAAATTTATGTATACAGCATGAACTTCTATGAATTGACTCTCTCCAGAGGTCTGATTGCTTTGCAGAGTGATATGGGCAATGTTACATTTCTGTCTTTCTATCATAGCCAAATTTTACCTGTTTATCCTCATTTTATTATATTCTACATTGCTGCCTTCAACATTGAGCAGGGAAATGGCCCACATCTCTTTTTTTGCATCTACTGACCTTCCTCAGCTGTACATTTTCAGACTGTCCTGAATTTGTTATCCGCAGTGCTCTACTAAGAAACAGCACTTGAGCTGCTCTTCTTACTCAACCCGCATACTTTTCTATGTTAGCATACTTTTTAGATAATTTATAAAAGTTGTAAGCTGAATCACAATACTAAGTATAACTTTCTGATTATAAGTCTCTATAGCTGTTGTTTTTCTTGTTTGTCCTATCTCAACTTTTACCCTTATCAGCCAGAATGTGGAATTCTTTATCCAATCAGTGTTTATAGGATCAGCACCTAGACCAATATTAATACTTGATAAATATATTCTAAAATGTCAGACTCTACCAAGAGATCTAACAATTAAAATGGTTTCAAGTTGCTTTACATACTTCCCAGCTGTTTTCTCCCACTGAATAAATAAGTAATTCAAACTTACCTCTTTTTTTATTACGCAGAAGGATAAAATCTAATTGCTTTTAAAATTAATTAGGGAGATAATTATAAATTGTTCTGTACAACAGTGATGAATTCAAAATAATTTTGATACTATAAAAAAAGTCATGCCTCTAATAACAACGATTACTTCTGCAAGATAAAATTACACTGTTCTTTTGGATTAGAAAGGATATTTATGATATATTATATATTTGAAGCTTAAATTAAATAAGTGTTTTATAAGGTAATAGTGATAAATATGCAACCATAACGCATACAGATAATTGTACCAACATGAAAGATATTTCCAAGTATGAAATAAATAGTCTAATTTACAATAAAGCCCTATATTCAGCTTTTTAAAAATGAATCCTCTTCATCTTGGATCCAAGTATTGGACAAAATATGTGAATGGTTATGGAAGATCTTTAACAGTTTCCAGACAAAGCTCTTTATGTGCATAAAGGGAAAAAAAATTAAGACTTGATTTAAGTTCTTTAACAGGACTTGTCTTTTGTTTATTGGTTTGTGGAGGTTTTTTAACTCTGGAATGTAACATAAGCTTGACATTTAATTGTTTTGTTTAAAGTCTTTCCCTTTCTCCATGTTCCACAGGGAGAGGAAAAACTTTTATTCTTTCTGTCTTCCTGAAGCCTCTCTGTAATCACAGCAATCTTTTTTAGATATTTTAGACTCGTTGCTGTAATCTGGAAATTTATTCTGAAGATCAAATGAGTTAAAAGCCATGTCTTACTAAACTAAAAGGCAAAATTGTTATTTGTGTATGGATGTAGAATTTTTTAACACCCTGACCAATGGGAAAAAAAATTCCCAGCTTTTTCTTCACAACACTTTTATGCTTATCAACTAGCTGTCTATCAGTCTGAACCATACTGTCAAGTACAAATAAATTAGAGTATATGTACTTTAGCTGGCAGAATACTTGACATGGTAAATGAGTATTTGGGGAATAGTGCAGTACAAGGTAACCTTCCAGCAGAGGTTGACTGCACCATTATGTGCAAAAGTTTTCTTTCCCATTAAGTTAAATTGGAAAATAAAGTTAATATAAAGGTGGAAGTGATCTGTGTGGAGATAATCTAAAATAGGTTTAGAATAAATTCAAATTTTCCTTTCAGGAAAGGAAATGAAATCCTATTATTTCAATGAGGATCAATTGGGCAAGCTTCAGTCCATTTCCCTGTACTTCGTGTCATCCCATTGGCTGTTATTGTTTTCACTTGCTTTTGGAAGTTCTTCTTTTTTTTTTTTTTTTTAAGCATTTAATTTCTTCAACTTCTTTTCCTGTCACTTTGTTTAATTTTCTTTCTTGATTTTGAGATTTCAACAGGACTAATTTTGTTAAGTTTCAGTCCTTTTCACTATACCTCCTTTCATCTCAGTATATTTCTTGTAGTCCCTCCATTTACAAATTTTCTGGTTTTTTTCAATTACATTTTATTTGATCATATCTCTTTCCAGACTATTTGTTACACTTGGTTCTCTGATTTCAAGGTTTATTTTCAAGAGGAGCTTTGACTCCTCATGTATTTCTTATTGCGGAATTACTTTTGTGAGATGCTGAGAGACTTGATGGAATCTAATACTTGGGTCTTGTATGCAAAAAAAAGGTGATTCTCTGCCACTTTTTTTAAAAGGACTTGTTCTATGTATTAAAGGAATTTTAATCCCATCTTCTAATAATTACTTTTTTGTTTGTGTCTATGCTTATTCAGGCAGTTTTCATAATCACAGAATTACAGAAAATCTAAGTTTGGAAGGGTCCATCTTTCCATCCAACTTTCCTGTTCAAACATGATCATGTTAGAGCACATGGCACAGAATTGGTTCTAGATTATCAGAATTAGATGTGAAGATATAGGTGGATATAGTTTTATTACTTAAATGGGTTTTAAAAAAATTTTATTGAGCCACTAACTTGTTTGTCCTTCTGATTAATTTCAGCTGAGCTTGTTAGTAATATAGAATCTCAAAGTATCATTTTTAAATTGAGAATTAGGAATGGTTGGGTGTCTTTATTACTGTTTAATTTCAAGACTGAACTTTGAAGAACTACATTTTAGGAGTTAAATATGAAAACTTTATTTCTAAGTTTAGCTAGAGAATATAGATCAGAAAATTACACTGGTATAGGGTAAATAGAACACAGTGATATATTTCTAAAACTGGAATTTCTAATATTCATGAGTTGTGTCTGGTGTATAAGTATTCCAAACCAAACATGTCAAGTTTACAATCTATGCACATTGACTGAAAAATTGTAGCAGCACTAAAACTGTTTCATATGGCATAGAATCCATTTAGCATCAATAGAGTGTGCAGAATCAGAAAATAACGTTATTTGAATACAATATTTTATTTGTGGTAAGGTATTTTTTCATTCCACTAAAGAGAACAGAAGTCCTTTAAAAACTTTTGCAAATTTGGGGGCAATTCTCTTTGCTTACTCTTTCATACGAAATAGTTCAGAAGGCAATATTTCAGCACTGCAAATGGTGGTGTGGTTGTCTGCAGAGAAGTAGAACGTGCCCAAAGCTGTAGAAGAATACTGACCACTAGTTGCAGTTGGAGAAAAAGGGAATGTCTCTAGGGCTTGAACTATAACTTCGACCAGTGTCATGGTATAGGCACTTTATGTACCAGAAGATCAGAAGATCACACAGTTTCTGGTCAGAACCTGGTGAAGAAATTCCCGTTCTGCACTGCTCCATTTTGAACAAAGGGAGAGAATGGGGGATAATTAAGAGCTGCAGCAAAGCTTATGTTCGAGGCTTGTGTGACCAAAGTTGTCAATATTCTCTTTTCAAGGTGTATTTTGCCAAACTTTTACCAAAAAATTGTGATTATTTTGGGATTTTATATGTGAGACTAAAAATATGTCACCTTCTTATGAACAGCAGTATGAAAAAATGAAGGGCAACTACTAAAAAGTAGATGCAATTCTGTATTCTTAATGGATCTTACATTAATTTAAAAAATGCATATATGTGGAGCTGTTAACTATGACTTTCTGGAAATGATTGAATTTTGACAGCAAAGATAGTTAAAATAATTTATATTTTTTATTTTTGTGAAATATTTGCATTAGAAAGCATTTTGTGAACATATATGGTTAGCACTTCCATGGTTTTGTGTGAATAAATTACGATCTTTGAATGACTCAGTCTGATCCATGAAGCTGTGGTATGTTTTAGCATAAAATAGAATCTGAGGTTTTCTCCAAGTTCCTACCCATCCAAATGCAACTCAAAGTGATATTTAAAAGCTTGAGCAATAATATTTTAGTTCACTGCATGCAAACTACTTGCAATTAAATATATTGAATTAACAAGACAGAAAAAGAGTCCATGTTTGGAAAAAATGAGAATGATGACGTACATTCAAGGAGAAAATACTCAAGTTAACCAATGTTAATTTTAAAGAAAAGAATTGCATTCTTCTAGCATATGCCTGGCTTATTATTGAAAAATCTATGTTTGTATTTTTCTACCCGTCATGCAAGTATAAATTTAGCAAAACTTGATCTCTGTTAGGTGGGATATTTGCACTATAGTAGAAAAATATATCTTGGTCGGGAGGATGTGAGCTATGATTAAGAAAAAACAATGGCTTGTGTTTTCTTGAGAAAGTAGATGCTTTCCCTTAGTGAATTTGTTATAGTAGAATTGGAAAATGTCAGAACTTGTTTAGGTAAATGTTTGTTTTCTGTGTTCAGAAATGTATCTGTAAAGAATTTTTTTTTTTGTGGCTAATTTAACTCATATTTTTAAGTGTTTTCTGGAAGAATCAGAAATTCCTCATTATCAATATTTTTTGAAAAGTAAATAGATACCCTGAATATGCCTTGTCACCTTAAGAAAGACTGGAGTTGCAATTTTGTAATTCTTTCTGTCACATCTTCAATACTCTTGGGTTATTTTTCTTTTCTGTGGATGTAGAGCCCATTATTACAATCACATGCCATGAACATTTAAGCTATTTCTCAAATCACCTTGGAAATACCTGTTTTTCGTCAGCTTTGTGTGACCCTGGTTTGCACAGTGCAGCTCCCTTCTCTCACGGCTGTCATCCAGCTCCCAACCTACAGGCAGGCTGCAGTCCTGCAGCCCAGGCTAGACCCAGGCCTAAAAGACCCACAGAACACCAAGGTTTATTTTCACCACATAAACATTTTGACTGTAGCAGAGGTATGAAGACACCCTTAATTTCCCAGGAAGGAAAATTACATTTTAGTTATCTACGTGCCCGTTTGGAACTTAGGAACAATCAAGACTTGACAGCTAAGCCACCCATCTCACTTGCTATTCTTCATTTAAAAGTCCTCTAGAAACACTTGTTGACTGTGATTTGCCTTAAGAGTCCTTGATGAAGGCACAGAATTCTGGCTCATGGACACTTGCTGTCCACCAGGACCTCCAGGTCCTCGTCTGCAAAGCAGTTTTCCTGCAGGTCAACCTCAGCTTGTACTGGTGTGTTGCCCCAGGATTTCCTTGCCTTCTGATGTTCTGATGTTTACACATTTCTTCAACAGTTCTCACACTCTCTTCTGATAAACAGAAGATTGTTTGCATTCCTCTTGGAGGAAGAAAGAATGGGTGAACACTGGAACAAGCCAATTAGAGATTCTTCCAGCATTGTCCAATCCATGCTCATTGTTAGAGGTCTATAAATAAGCATGTCATGTAAATCAAGCTCTCTTTTCCTGTTCACCTAATCTGGTGTAAGGTGTGTGTGTCTCCTTTTGTGGGTTATTTAGCATGATTAAAGGATTTCAGTGAGAAATATCTGATATAAGGTCAAAGAGCCAAAGTAGTTAAGATAAGGAAAAACTCTGACATAAGATTTTCCTTCCTATATTATTATAAAGCCAGGTATATGCATAATATATATAATTAAGAATAAAGCTTCTCAGGCATATTTTCAAATTAGTTTGATTAAGAATTTTTGAGAAAAATAAGAGACTTTTAAAATTCAGGCATGCATGCAGGTAGAAAATAAGACTACTCTCTCACATAACCATGGCAAAAATATATTTGTGACTTATTGAGACTTTAAAAGCACCACCATTTTAAATAATAGGGTAACAGTCAGTTCTCTTAGAAAATGGCCAGTTACCGCAAAAGTTAGATATGTATGTCATTGGAAAGAATTTCCTATATTTTGCAAGCTTGATCTCAAAACTTTTCACAAACTACAAATACATTATTTCATCCCCACTCAGGAAAATATTATATTTGGAGAAGTTACCACATCATCCATAAAGATATCAATTTTTATTGGAAATGTTTTGGGTTGGAAAAGTTGCAAAATCAATATTTTCTGCAGTCTTGGGAATTGCTGACTTAATCTGCACTAGAATGACATGAAAATGGACTTTACAGTTTTTTGCAGTCTTTAATTTATATCCTAATCAGGATGTAAGTTTTGAAAATTAATGGTCTTTTTTTATGTGAAGTAATCTAGATAGCTGTTGAAGAATGAAATGGAAGTAGTCTCACCATTTTGTAGTCAGGAAAAGAGAAGTGGTCATGCAAATGTGCTAAGGAAACTTGAAAAAAAATCCAGGACCATGGATCAAATTGAAGTTTCGCAGACCTGGAAGGAATTTTCTGGGATAAAAAGTGCATCCAGCTGACAGAAGTAATTCCTGAGAATTTAATAATCCACATTATTCGAATAATTTTCCCACGTTTATTAGTACTTCATCTTGTTGATTGTGTTAAAGCTTCATTTGAACAATTTGCTTATATAGAAATTAAAGTGTTAATAGTTCCAAATTATTTAGAGGATTCTTGTGTGACATGGAATCCAAGGAAAGAATTAATTTATTTCTTTCCTCCTAGGTTTTCAATGATCCTAATGAACTGATTAGCTTTAGTGAATGCATAGTCATAGTTGTTTCCCCTCCAGAGTAAACAATTCTAAGGGTTTTTTTAGTAATTACACAGAAAACACCAGAAATCTCTCCAACTAAAAGTGCAGGCATAATCTATGTTTATCTTTATTTAACAAGAAGTGAATTTATTCAATACCATACTATTGCAATTGTTTTCAACATTTATTGCAAGATACCAGTTAAGGCAAACAGAAGTGTGAATTTTAAGTAGCAGGAACAGTTCAGCTTTCCCACAAGTTCTTATTCTTCTTTTCCCTCTTCCTCGTCTTCCTCTTTCCCTTCTGTTTTCATTGGAAGTAACATCACAATATTACTTTTGTTTAGGCAAATTTGTATTGATTTGATTTGCTGAGAGATTATTTCGATAACCTATTTCCTGTTCAATATGCTTGTATTACTTTAGTCTGTAGCTAGTCTTGTCAAGAAATAGATTAGGAATTACAAGCTGCTTGCTGTAAATTTTAAAATCCAGTTGCATATTCTGAGTCTGATATTTTGCATGTCTTTTAAGGTTTGCATTTCCTTTGAGATAATGATATTCATTTAAGGACAATTCAGATGGGAATTAATGTATGGTTATCTTTTCCTCTGCTGGAAAAACTGGTATTTAAGAAGAAAGATATTTTAAGCTTAGTGCTGATAAATTTCATTGATCAGCTGATTGTCAACTTGGCAAAGCAGAGCACTAAATTGTCACTCTGTGGGATATATTGGCAGGAACTAAATTGAAAGTATAAATCTAAATAATTCATTTTGTGATTCCTCTATTATTAGTAATGACACACAAACACTTAGAGAGAGGGAAGCAATTAATCTTAAACGTTTCTCTCTCCACTGAAGATTAAAAGAGGTATTCACCTCAGCTGTACAATTTTCAGACGTCTGAAATGGGGAAAATGAATGCAGCTTACTGCTTCTTTAAGAATCTGGTGCTGAGCAAGGAAGATAACATGATGTACTAAGTTCTCTGTACATCCCTTTCCTTTATAAAATGGTGATCCATAAGCAGAAATATTTTCAGACCTATTTCACGGTTTAACATCTGATTTCTGCTTTAAAGTGTCACTTTTATATATATGCATATTTTATATACATATATATATATATAAAATATATTAAATTCTCTGATGTATAACAACCCTCAGAAGTGAATTTAATTATGGGATCTGGAAAGGCTGTGTGTTGCACCCTTCCTGTATTCCCACATGTTAATCTTTCCCTGAGTTTGCAATGAATCACAGAGTGATAGTTTTCTCACGGAAGGAGACAATTTTATGGCGTCTGTGTATGTTGCAATACCACTTGAAAAACGTAGTATCAGGCTGCTATTTGGTAGTTCTGCAGTACATATATAAAACTACAGTGTTATAAAATATATGGTCTGAATGGAAACTCTTCAATGTATGAATAATTTTCAACCAAGCATGTGCCTTCGTCAGTCAAAAAAGAACATCTAACTGGAGCAGAACCAGAATATCAGGGAACTTAAGAACTGCCCAGCTGAAGACCAAGGGGAAGCAAAAATGGAATTTATCTAAGTAATAGATCGTTTTATTTTTGTTTCTCTGTCCTAATGTGCAAAAAACTTAGAGATGTTCATTTGGAGCAGAATACTATATAAGGTGGAAGGCCAACAGAGCTATTCCTTTGCAGTTTAATTGGTTGCATAGGAACCTGTTTAAATTCTCAAAAACAACTAGAACTATTGACAAAAATATTCCTAAAGAATATTTCCTGTAGCTCCTAATACATGGGACTTACAGACTATCATTTGTGACTATGCACTTGTTTTTCACCAAGTCAAATAAATTAAATTCTGGAAATGTCTATAGAAAGTGCAGTAAGTCATGATCAATGATAAGAACTATTACTGCATTAGTTTATAGCATGATTTGTTTTATAAAAATTTTAAACTATGTATTTATTTTTTTTTCACAGAAAATAGAGAAAGACAGCAGAGTACTTGCATATGTTTTAGCTATCATATACTTGTACCTCTCCTCTATTTCTGCTACATAAACCATGTTCTGACTTGCAATTCTGTTCCAAATACTAAAGAAACATATTAATTCTTGTTTCAGGAAAAGAAAAGCCTTATATTTGTTAAAGTGACCGAGAAAGGAAAGCTAGATTTATTTACTTTTTCACGTGTTCTACAGAAATCTGTCAAGATTACCACCTGACCCACTGTAATCCTGAGAGTACCTTGCAATTATTTATTTTCTTATTATGCGTTAAAAGATTCTCAATAATACAGTTAAAATATTGTTCCATTTATGAGCTGAATTTTACATTTATATTAATTGGAAATTAATTTTATCATATATTTTATCAATATGAATACCAGAAATAAAATCATCAGCTGGTCAGATAATTTCATTCAAGAAAGATTGTGTTTCAAGACTTTAGAGTAAGAATAGAGTATTTTTAAAAAGCTGAAGTTGGGCAAATATTGTTAAAATAAACTCCAGGGTTTAAAGTTAAATTTCATTCTTTGTTGATCAAACATGAGAATGATTTGTATATCTAAAACACAAACCCAAATAATTAATTTCACCTGTGAAAACTGAGGAAGAAGTATAGTTTCTTTCTATTCCTTTTCACAGTAATTTATTTTTTCATCAAGAAAGCAGCAATGTACTTGAATTTGCTGTGACTGTGAGTGAAAATATAAGCAGGTTCAGAGTGTTGATTGTGTGTTATACTCTCTCCAATAATCTACATTCAATTTTTAAGACACAGTTTTCATGGGTCTCTTTAGCTTCAGGTATTTTATATTAGAAATGTTCATTTTGGCTAACTTTTAATGTATTTACCTCAGTGTCTTGGAAACCTTGTTGTAGCCAAGAATCTTGTGTGTTAAAAGTAGATAAAAGTCTCAAAGTTATGGAGGTCTGAATGGAATTTTCAGTTTCTGTTCAGAATGTGAAAATCCCTGAAATTTCAGTCCATGTCTTGTATAATTCCTATACCAATTGTGGAAAGTGAATATAAAGAGATACAGCAAGTGGAATTTTTCTAGAACACAAGTAAGATTGAAGACAATCACAGTTGTCCTTTGGTGGAACAACATATTGCCACTTGCAGAATACTTTCTATCTGGAAGGAACAAGATGTGCTACTCTCCCTGTTCCAGACCAGGCAGAGCAGAGCTGAGGGGCACCACCACTTCCCACACCATCCTTCCGAAGCAAAGGAAGTCCAGGTTCTCAGCTTACACACGATAATGGCATGCTTTGAGACCCCCCAACATCTTTGTATGCTACAGATCCAGAACAGGAACATAGTCTAGATAATTAGCATTTGTTTATTTCAGTGATGTAAAATACAAAAGGAGGCATCATTTTTGCTGAGCACTTTCATTTCCCTTTAGTTTTGACTAACGTATTTTGACTGATGTGTTACTCAGTTTTGAAAAGTTTGCTTCATTGTGACAAGTATGCTGAACTGCTGTCTGGTCTTCCTTCAAATACAGAATTTCAGTCAACTTTAATTTCAATTTCACAAAAGGGTCCACACAGAACATTCCTCCTTACTTAACCCTTCTTTACAATAACAGAACCTTTAGATATTTGAGACCACTGTGCTTTCAAATACATATCAACTCTACTGCAGCAGTGAATAATACACTGTTTATTCATTTTTCTTGCAAATGAAATACAATTTTATCATATTGTTTAATTATTTTCTTCAATACACATGAAATGCATGTGTATATGTATATATGCATTTAATATGTATGCATGTGTACATAAATGGTATGCACTCTTATCAGATAATGCACCACAGAAAAAGAATAGATGGATTCTAGGCATCCCTGTGTTTACTGACAACCTTAATGGAGTTTAGACATAAGGATAAGTGGAGTGAAAAAATTCTCTGGCAAGAACAACTGAACAGAAAATGTCCATCAGCTAGATTTTGCAGATCAAATTTAGGTTACTGTGGAGCCAGCCAACTGTGGAGAACAGCTGGTGTGAATGTTTTTATACTATAGTTACCTAAAATACAGACATGTCACTTTACCTTGCCATCTGTCATCTGCGTATGGCCTTTGCAGATAGATGGGCTTTAGATGAGATACAGTGGGGAAGAGATCATCATCTAAGTTTCAGACATGTTAGAGAAAACTGCAGTGGACTAGACAATATTTCTGTCACAGAATAAACACAGGACACTGCATCTCTGCCCACTAAAGACAAAATTTAAATTTATTATCTCTCTCTTAATATGTAAACATTCATGGGATTTCTTTCATTTTTTATTTAATAGTAGTGTGTGTGTGTGACAGGGAATTGATTCTTGGCTGCCAGAGGACAATATCCTCCTGCTCACGAAAGGAGACCTTTGTGGCTTGTGGCACTGAACTCAACTTTCTTTTCTGTTCTGATTATGAGATTCTTTCAAGGGACTTGGCATATGATTTGAAGAATTACAGAGGCTCCACAATTGATTGATGGACTATATTGTACCCTCCACTGCTCTGTTTCTGACAGGTTTTATCTGTGGTGGCTTTACTACCAGTATTTTGGATGTGGGATCTCTCCTTGCATAAAGGAAAGTTCTTGAACATGGCTATCTACTTCTGACAGTAGAAGCTGTTGACTTAGATAATTTTTTTGTTTGTTTGTTTATTTGTCTTTTTGGTTTTGTTTTTTGTTTTTTGTTTTGGTTTGGTTTTTGCTTTGTTTTATTTTTTCATTATTTTTATTCTTTTAGAATAACTCATGTTTAAAGATTAATGAGAATCTTAACTAAAGTTTCAAAGTGGTCTTCAGTGATTTTTAATGACTGGCTATTAAATAATTTAGGCCTGAATGTTTCTTTGTTCATATATTGCACATTTTCTCCTTTTTTCCTAGCCCATCATACTAATGGTATAGGCAAGTTGACAATATTTTTTACCTATGATAGAGCATCCTTGTCTAAATCAGTCCTAAAATTTTTGGCCACCTAAGATTTTGACATAAATATTATCAATCTTTTTTCTGGAGATTAATTTTTTCAGCTCTATGTCTATACAGAGAGTGAAACAAATCTTTTATAGATCACTCCTTTCCACCCAACTACATTAATTGCTTTGAACTTACAGGACAGAGTGTGGGAGGGAAAGGTGGTATAATTAGCTGGAAACTGTGTGGGTGCTACCTGCAGATTATGTACCACTTCTGGCAATCTGCTTTATTGCAGATGTCTTGGACAAATATCAAATATTGACTCCTCTAGGAAAACTGCTATAATGGTTGGAAATAGTCTTTAGTTTTCTGTGATTCCCATAACATAGAAGTCTTGCCTGTAACTATTATCTTTCTTTTTTTTAAACACTGGATATTTTACATATGATTCTATGGTGAATAAAATGCATCCTTATGTCTGCTTCTCCACGAGTGCTAGAAAAACAGTTCTAATGTAAGCATAAGTCTATTGCAATCTTTCTGTGTTTTTTTTCCTTTTGTTGAAATAAATGGTATTCTCTTTGCTTTTTTTCTGTGTGTAGTTGTAAGTGGCTTGTATCCTGAGTAAATTTGTTCCTGTTTCCTTGACCTAAGCTCACTAGCCCAAACAGGCAGACATTTACGATTATTGCAGACTATTGCAGCATCTGTGACCTTCTCCAACTATGGTTTTCTTAATTTAAATTATTTTTTAATTGTGAGGAAAGTGACTATTTGCAAAAAAAAGTGTGGAATTTGCCTCTTGATTCATCAAACTAACGTAGTTAATTAAGAAAAGATAAAAAACCAAAGCAAAACAAAAATCCTAACAAATTAATAAAATTCACTACGTGCCAGTAAAATTGATAGAAAGTAGTGTGGCCCTTGAAGCATGCTTCTGTTTGTCCCTCTCTTCCTCTCTCTTTCTCTGCTTGCAGCTATAGCATTTTCTCTACAATTCTTCCTTCTGTAGAATAAGCATCTGACTGCACACCTGGAAAGTACACTGAGTTCACTAATCTCGTTAATGAAATCTGTGGGATAGTTAATTAACAGATGTTCCTTGTACCCTGTTCTTTTCTAGAAAGGATTTTACCTTATGCTTGTGAGTTTTAGACTGATTAAAGTTAGTGTGTTTAGTGCAACTAAGGAGGTGGCCTCTTTTTCTGTGGTCGTGACAGGTCAGGTCAGTGGTAGTGTAGGCTGTTTCCAAGAGCTATCCTAGTCCAAGTACACCATACGTTAATGTATTCTGACCTATCTGTATCCACACTGAATGGGGGTCGGGTCTGTAAGGCACAATATGTCCCACAGGCCCCTGAAGTTTGCCTGAAAAAGTCTTCTTTAATGGTAGACATGCAGATTTCCTTAGTTTTAGTGAGGTTGAATTTCCCATGAGTTTTCTAAGTAAAGCTATGCACAGTGTAACACCAGGACCTGAATGGAACAGTTGGCTGAAAGAAGAAATAGTTATGACAGAAATAAATTACGAGCAATTAATGCAGAAGTGGGAAAAAATATGTTCATATAATCAACAGGTTGACAGTTGTAAAGGAGGTAGGCATCATACACATGGAGAGTAGAACTGATGTTTGTCTACTGAATTTGCTCCGATGATTGCTAGCCTCACTATGTACAATAACATTGAAAGTCTGGGGGATTTTCACTGGAGGAAATATGTACTATATGCATCTGCAGCTCTGATTCATTTATGCTCCAGAATGTTACAATGCTCTGTCTCCTGTAAATGACATCCACTGCTGCTAGGTGCATATATGGCTGGCAAATCTCTCCAAAGGTGACGAATGTGACGACTTCACTGACACGTATCCACTGTGATGTGACAATTTGCTTAGGTAGAGTATTCTGACACCTTTTTCCTCCCCTCATTTCTCCCTCTGTCACAATCTCTGCCTGTCACACCAAGCTCACAAAGTGAGCTGATATGCAGGGCTTAAAGGATGTGTGAGCTGAAACCCTGGAACTGTGCACATCACATATAGCTCAGGCAAACAGAAAGTGGCAGAAGGAATAGGATGTCATCACCACAATTATCAAGAGAGATTTTGTCTCTCCATGCTCCTGACACAATGCAGCAGCTGCCAGGATGTTTGGAGACAACAGAGGGCCTGGGAATCTCAGCTTTGATGTTGATGAGGCACAGTAGTCTGGGACACCATGCCTCAACACTCCTCATGAAAGATCTATTAGAGCTGTCTACATAGGGCAGTACAGCAGCATAGTGTAAGGTAACAAGTAGGTCTTCTTATTTAATTCATTCATCAGGTATCTGTAGCAAGGAATATATTCAAAGAAAACTCTTAGCAAAACATTGCTTTAAAAACTTCACTAAAGATTAAAATTATTGTTAATTGAATTTGTGATAGATTTGGTAATGATAAATTATAACTGTATCTTTAGACTGCTTTTAGCACATACCTTTTCAGGAGCTGGAAAGGTGAGAATATAGACCAATAATCTATCTACTCTTTAGGTCTGAAGTAGAAAAGGGAATTGGTGTACATGAGAACTATTTAACTAAGTAGAACTAAATGCTTGAGCTGAACAATTAGGAAAATATATGTAGCAACCAGATAAAGACCTTTTCAAGCTGTTCTGGGAAGAGGACCAAGTGAAGGAAAGCTATATACGTCACTTATGAAAGCTTATTTTTAAAAACAATGACTTTGAGACTTCAAGTCACTTTTCATACTAAGAGTTAAAATATCCTAGGAAAATCTTAGGCTTCCAGCAACTCTTTCTAAGCTATTGAGACAATCATCAGTGCAATATCTTTGAATTGTTAGCTCATAAAGTCTAATCTGGATAATTTTACCATTTATAGGATACATTTTGATTCTTTGCAGCTCTATAATTTGCACTATGCAAACTATCAAAAGCTGTTAGTAGTATTCTTATTGTTTGGATTTGCGTCATAAAGATTGTGATTTTGACTAAGGCAAGATAATAAACTGCTTTACCATGAAGGAAAATAGAAGAGTAATTCACTGGTTTTGGAGAGTTAAACTTTGTGAATTCCTTTCTTATGATACTGCCATCTTTCCATTAATGTTTAACTTGAGTTATTAAATAATTGCATGATTTTTATTTAAGGCATGTGTGCAAATGTTTTCAATGCATGCAGTGGTCACAATTTCTCATTTTTATTGATGTGGTTTTCTGAAAATAACCTGTTTTCAAAGGCCACTGAGATAAATTTTTTTATTATTCATTGTTTATTGCATTTCATGTTGTTACTGGGTTTTAAAACTTCTCTGCCAATTCCTCAGTTTAAATTATTTCAATTCTGATGTCAGACATAGTAAATTATGAACAATACTTCCATTAGGAGAAATTTTACTTCATGAAGAAATGAACCATAGAGGGGATTGGAATTGTACTTCTCCATTGGGAATATTCAGATACTTTATTTATTAGAAAACATGTTGAAATAATTGGGAATCCAGTTTTCTGTCAGTGTCAGACATAGGGTGACATTTTGAAAAGCTTTCCTTACCAGCTGTACAGAGTTCAGTGAATAGTTTTGTTAGACTCCATAGTGGCAGTGAAATCCTAAGTGCTCATTTGCATTTTCCTGATTCAGATACAACCTCCAGACATCCTGAAACAATCATCTATTTAAGTAAACATTTACAACATTAGTCTTTTTCACTTTTTTGAAGATAGATTTCTTAGCAGCCTTACCAAATTTTTAAATCTCCATATAACATCTGTTAAGCACCATAGGAACAGGTTTTCAGTCATCTGGAAGCTTTGAATGCTGACATGCGATAGATGAGCTATGTTAGTGTGAAAGATGGAGACAAACTTATTGGTCAAGTGTTAGCCACACCAAGACAAAAGCTACTACTACATCTTTTTTGGATGTTATCACACAGAGAGATGAAGCACTCCATGACCTGCGATACATTACCAATGCATTTTGTCTTTGAAAGACATGTTAAATATCTTCACTTCTAAGGAAAAACAGTCTGATGAGAGAATTGCCAGCTTTATCATAAGCAGGCAGTATGAAAGCAGCCGTGTGACTTCTCCACTGTCTAGTACTAAAGCCAGGAAAGATCCATATGTAGATATGAGATTCCTAGAGACTCAGTTATAAGGGAAAATCAAATTTGTACGTACGTATAAAATAATATCCTAGTGTCATCTCTGAGCTTCAGTTGCTGGCTGTTGGCTCCGTGACACCATGGCAAGAGAAAAAGATCCAAGTGGCACTATTTCCCCTATAAACACTGCAAATAGTTTTTTCTTTGAATATATATGCCTGTATTGAGTAATAGCAGAGGTGTAATTATTCTGACTGCTGTCTCCCAAAATCTGGCAAAATTGTCTTATGAATAAGAACTGTTTTGCAAATGTGTGAAGAAGGCAAGTTTGGGACTTCAGTGTAGACCTGAATCTATGACAGAAGTATACTGAGATATCCTAAATGCCTATATTTGCCAGAATGGTAAATTTTGTTTGGTAAAGGCATTTCTTTTAATAATATGATTAATTACACTCAACTGTTTTGGAACTTGGCAAATAGAAACTTTAATAAATATGTACATCATAAACACTTATTACATCTTCACTTATGCTAGGATTTAATTAGACTTTTTCCTCAGCTTGTTAGTGACATATAAGCTACTTTTCTCCTTATTTATCATAACCTGCACTTTGTGTAAGAGCTTTCGTTTTAGGGCTGCTTTTTTCTTTTCCTTTAATTTTACAGGACTTCTCACATTATTTTGTGAAGACTATTCAAATTCAGTCTACAATTTAATAAATTTTATTCACACATTATTACTTATGCATGATGGAGGTAATGCTGAATCCTGAAAGTAGGTCTGAATTGCTTGTAGCTGAATTTCTTAGGCTAAACCCATATAAACCCATATAAAAATATGCAGGCCTAAGGGCAAGACTGGGCCTATAACTGTCATCTTTGATTTGGCCTCTGCTAAAATATGCTTAAGTATCTGAATTACTGCCCAAGCACCAAGTTACTCATTATAGTAATTTAAATCAAAGTGCAAGGCCAGAACACAGCTGAGGTGCTATCTCACCCCAGGGCAGCTCTCCCTACATTTCTTTTAAGTACTTCTGGGGGCCCATTAAGTGCAATTAAGAAATATTTCAGTGCAGTAGAATTAAAGAATTTAGAAGTCTATACAAATGCAAAATATACATGTATGTGTGTATTTGTTCTTTAAACTTTGTTTTCAAGGCCAATGATTAACAGCAAGACAGGCAGGACAGTGTCCACACAGACAGAGGACACAGTCCCTCAGCACCCATATGCAAACAGCTGACCAGGTCTGGTGAAGATGACCATGGTCAGACATTACAGCTGGCCAGGCAGGTCTACAGTGGCAAGGGAGGTCCTGGGTCAAGCCATGAACTCAAGTCAGTAGGTCAAGGTCAGCAAAGTGAGTAGCTAGACACAAACACTCCTACAGCACTCTAACTGTTCTCTCTGAATGCTGTATAACTTTAAATGAATAAGGAGTTGGTTTTGCAGTCATCATGATCTGGCTTATTTACAATCAAGCTGGTGGATACAACAGCTGCTTTTCTCTCAAGATAAGTTTAAAACTTACTGAAATCTTTAAAGAACAACTAGCTTAAATATCAAGAGTTGCTACCCAAAACAGTAAAGTCTCGAGTAGAAAAGTTTAAGTTTTTATACATTTTGTACGTGTAAAATGTACATTGTACATTTTAAAAGTTCCCACAGCAAGTAAAATGTTAGGACAGAGATTGCTTAGAAATATTCCTACAGACGTGTGTGAATAAAAAAAAGCATGATAAAAAATCAGAGTTTCAGGAATACCCAGAGAAGAAATCTTTAACCTGCTCCTAAAAAAGAAGCCATAAAACAGATACTGGGATCAAGTACTGGTTAATGAGAGGCTCAGAACTTTAAAGCTGATGCTGAGATATTTCTTATTTAATTTTCACTGTGTTTAAGAAAGCAGGAGTCTCTGCTCAGGTTTTCTAATTAAATATGACTGTAGGAAAGAGCTGTCTGCCCTCTGTCACTGAATCCTTTCAACAGAAATTACCAACACAGTCAAGTTAATTTCTTATGTTTGAAAAATGTAACAATTCCTGAGAGCAAAAGCCCTTAGAAGAAAAGTATTTTTGAGTGCTAAATTATGTCAGAAACAAAATAATTAATGAATTTGATTATCATACTACTACAGGCAAACTCAGAATTTGTCTTTGAGGGGTGTGCATGTTAGATCTCAGAATCACAGCTTAGCTGGGGTTGGAAGGCACCTATAAGTCATCTAACCAGATGTCATCCTCCAGATCATCAGGAACATTTTCAGATGCCTGTCTCGGGAGAGTGTATTCAAGAAGAACTATAAAAAAGAAAGAGGTGACTGACACCATTTAGCCAATTTTCTCTGCCATATCTGGAAGTATCAACATTTTGCTGCTAATTGTGGCAGGATTCAAATGGAGAAATACATATACATGAAACAAGGAAGGAAGTGAAAAATACACTAAGGACAGAAGCCACTGCCTAGTGTGGAGCTACAGGATATTAAGAAAAATGAGAACAACATGAGAACAATATGAGAGGACTGACTCTGGAGAACCTTAGAAATCGTTTAATTAAGAATTTTGTCTTTATCTCCTTAAAAATTCAACTTTGCATAAAGATAACCATAGAACTTTTAAGAAGTATCATACATGCCCCTATTTTGTTCTACCATAAAATTTATTTTTGTATTTAGATTTTATATACGGAGCAAGTAGAATACTTGTTTGTTAACCAAAACAATTTTTTATTTTAGGAATACTTAAGGGAGGATAGATAGTTTCATTGTTTGTAAGTTAAAATCTTGCCAGATGATGAAACATTGAGTCACAGCATTCATGATGCTTAAAGTTATCCCCAGAATAATTTTCTCTATAGTAATGCTATTCATTGTTAATTCTTTTTTCAGCAGTAGAAAATTCATATGATTAATTTGTGTTTTGTAAAATGCGATTTCACTAATTCACTATAAATGTTATAAAATCTCTTTTCCACAAAATATTTTGGAGTTTTTGTATTTTCCTCTCTCTTATTTTTTTTCCCTGAATTTTTAAAGAGGAAAAAGTAAGTTGTTGAAATTCTCCATTTTTCTGATATTGAAGGCTGGAAGTTTCTTAAATATCTCACATCATTAAGAGGATACGACAAAATTTATTTTGAATTGGCACATAAAATGTTTGGAGTTTTCCCTCAGAAATTCAGAGAGTTGGCATTCATGTTTTCATTTTAAGTTTCATCAAGGAAAGCAATGGAAAAGATCAATGAACTTGTTTTTCTGAGTAACAATCAATTTTGGGACCTGCAGGAAATAAATTCACTCACCCTGAAAAAGATTTTGTCAGTCAGAAAATCAAAAGGCAGTGTTCAAATAATATACACCTGAAGTACTAAACACAGTACCTATGCCTGATATTTACTGAATGATTAATGATTTTATATCTCCTCTCCTTACTTAGAAAAGGAAGCAAGGATTGAGTGAATAATAGGTATAACTTCTGACAAGTTATTACTGACGCCAACGGAAAAGAAGAACAAAGTTTTCACTAAGTCAAGATTTTATGGATAAAATAAACAACATTTATGACCAAGCATTTCAAACCTGGCAGATAAAAAGGCAAACAGTAACATAGATACCAAAAATATCAAGGGGAAGCCCCTTTGAGAGTATGGAAAAGACAGAAATAATCCCATAACTAGGATCTGATCCAAGAAGCTCTAAAGTCTGTTGCAAAATCCCACTGGATCTAATGAATTAAGTTGTTAACAGATTTAAGAACTAAATCTACCTGTAAAACTTCAAGGTCTGCACATGAAAATGAACCTCTTTCTTCTTCCTGTTGGAAAATTTTCCTGTGCCTTTTGATGCTGCGGTCCTGTATGAGGAGCTGCCTTATCTCAGGAATTCACTTGGTTCAGCTCCTTTGCTGTCTCTTGCTTTGCTATAAATTAGACAGACAAAGAATTCATTCTCTATTTTTCCTTTAAAATGAGCTAATTATTCAATCTCTCTTGCCATAGTTTAACACCATCAACTGACAGTATGAATAATTGTTGATTGAGAGTCCATTTAATGATCTCAGTTTCATGTTATGAGGACATAAAATTGATAAGTTTGTGAGGCTAATTGTTAACCAAATCAGCTATGCTCTTCGTGTTGCAATTTCTTGCTAATGGCCTATAAACAAGCCATGCTGACAGTACAGTTTAAAATCAATTCCTCCCCACAGCTTCCTCCTCTCCTTTTTTAAAAATTCTAATTCAATAAGATTTAGCAAATGGTGCATACAGCAGGCAAATTCACAGCTCCTATTCTAGATGCTTTAGAATCTTTGAGTTTGCTGAAATTTGTAATGGTTATTTGCTCTTGAAAAATCTTGAAATCAACGAGAAGTTATCATCTACTGTTGCACTGCAGGATTCAAGAGCATGGAGCTTTGATAATACAAACTAAAACATTCACTAGCTGTTGTATCCAGCTGCATTCCTGGGCAGAGGAAATATCCTCAATAGCTTTAGTAGCAGATTTAAACCTAGAGTCCCTCTGCAATTCCCTTTTTATGTCTATTTCTTATAAACAATAAGTCTAAGGTGAATATGGTCTGTGCCAGGACCAACTTAAACAGCAGCATTCTTTCATCCTCTTCACAAGCAACATGCAGATTCTTTATGCTTCACAGAATCACAGGATCCTCTACTGGAATGGGCTGGCAATCATTCCTTTTGCAGAAGGTGTGCTGCCATTAATGAGCTTGTGCCAACAGGTTAAGGAACCATGTGAGGAAGTGAACAGGACACACAGAGTAAGAGATTGGTGATATTGATGTCTCAGGAGCCTCAAATGTCTGTAGAAGTGGGGATGCAGGGGGCCTCAGAACACTGTCAAGAGCTTAGTGAAAGGGCTGTTGAACATGAGATCTGGAGCTGCTCACTATGTATACCAGAAGAAGGTCCCCCTCTCCTGAAAATGTGAAGGTAACAAGTAGAACCGGCATCTTTTACAAGAGGCATGAGGCCCTGGATCTAGAAGGAAATCATGATGAAGTGGGTGAAGGTTCCTCTGGGATACAGAGGCCAGCTAGAGTAGTAGAGCCTCCCCCTTGCATCATGACCTTCTCTGTCACTATATGTAGTGGAGGGTCTGGAATATAAGGAGCTTAGAGTTGGAAATGGCATGACATTCATCTTAGAGAGCATTAAGGAAAATAAATAATGCCAATGCTATTGTGGAATCTATAATAGACTACCTAGGTAGGATTAGGGTGCCAGTGAATTATTCTTTGAGGAACTAATGGACTCTCCCAAATCAACCACTCTTGTCCCTATGGAGGACTTCAACTTGCCAGGTGTTAACTGGGAGCACCACACAGCTCGCCAAGATTCCTAAAGCACCTGGATGGAAATTTCAAGGTACAGGTAGCATAGGAAAGATGCCCTCCTTGATCTGCTGCTTGATCCACTTTGTCAGCAGAGTGGATCTCCTGAGCAAAGTGGAGATTGGCGGCTGTCTTGGATACAGTGACCACAAAGTGATCGAGTTGAAAATCTCTATTGACTGGAGGAAAAGTGCCAGCAAAACTTCAACCTTGGATATGTGGAGAACAGACTTCAGGCTGCTCAGGGAACTAGTGAGTAAGGTCCCCAGGAAAAATACTTTAATCACAACAAGCAAGAAAACTGTCAGACACAAATTACAGTCAAAACAGATATTTTATTTTGTTGCGTTTATTTCAAAGACTTATATGTGAACTTCTTAAATTTAGTGTGATTTTCTACTGAGAATGAAATGGATTAATTTCTTTGCATCAGTTTCATATCAAGTATGCCAAGATTAATTTGTTCCACAGAGAATCCATATCCAAGAGTCCTGTGTAACTACTATATTGAAAACACATAGAAATTTATTAGGAAAAATCTCTCCAAATCAATTACTGAAAGTATTGTGTTCAGCATTTTTTATTGTGCATATTTGCAAGATACTCAAAGCACAAGCTCAATTCCTTACGTCATACCTGCTATTCACTGAAAGAGATGAATTTATCATTTTCAGGATGCAAAATGGATGCAAACTGCCTAATAAATGCTTAATAAATTCTTATTTAATACATTAGTTCTCCACTTGCTGCTCATGGGCTCTGTGGTACGACAGGTTTTCTAAGTCACCTGATTAGTTGTGTCTGCCTGAATTGTATTACCAATAACATGAAATAATGCCCAAATGGAAAGATGTTAGCATACATTTACGGCAGAGTAAGTCTTGGCAAACATCTGAAAGTTCATGAACATTTTCATAAATATCTTGACTGCTGCCTGAACTCTCATAGTGGAAATAGTGGAAAACTCCACGGAGAACTCCTTTGGAATATTTTTATGCACTCTTTGTTTCCTCAACTTGATTTTTCACGTGTTTATCAATTCTGTATTACATTAACTTAAGAATGTATGAGTATAAGAGCTTTTCAGCAGCTCTGGAAATCAAGTGCTGGTGCAGTGACCTCTAAAACTAATAGCTGAAGTTACATGTCTTCTGTGATCCCTATGAAATGTTAATAAACCCACAAGTAGCAGAGATGACTGCATTATAAATAAAAGATTTGCAAAATATTACATTGATTTTATAATTCCAATTTAATTTACTCTCTAAGAAAATTTGTGGAGACATTCTAATATGTTCACCAATGATAGTTCAAAGGGTCCTATAATCAGATTGGTGCTCTATTAGCATGCCATGGACTACCAAGCCATTAAGGCATATGTACAGTATAAAAAAGTGGTGTAAGCTTCCAAAGAAATAAGAAAGTGCTTGGCATATGTTCAAAAGTTCATTTGTTCTTTAAGATTATTATTCGAAGCATTTTCTCTCCTCAGTGTACAAGTACAATACATAAATCAGCAGCAAGGTCAAGTTTAAAAGAGAGCACCTCAGAAGCAGAATACTGTTGACTTAATGTATTTTATGAAGAAATGTCTTAGACAATTATTAGGTGATCTTAGGGGCATATGTATGTGATGAATGTGAATTTCTTTATTTCATTCACCTGGGGAGACATAAATTCTGAAAAACAATTGTGTGCAGCAGAAAATTCCTGCAAATTAAGAATACTGGAAGGTGAAGTTTTTAATGAAAAACCACCTTTAACTCAAATTAGGGGCTGTCAGTGTCAAGTTCAAGACAGAGGAGTCAGACCAGACAGAGAAGAGAAGTCATTCCAGGTAGATTTTGAAGGAGGCAGAGTTAGTGGAGCTAGACCATAACTAGATGCATGCCTTGATGGCTTTTCTTAGTTGTGCTGGATTTTCCTTTATTTGCATCCAAAAAGTTTTTCCTTAACATATTGTAACAGCAAAGAGCACAAAGAATAATCACTCATGCATCAATTCATTAAATTTCTTACAGGCACAATGAAGTCTTTTATAATCAGCTTTGAGAACTAGCTCTGTTTCAGTTCAGAAAAGACTCCGCTATACTTTTTTAATGGATTAAGGGACTGCATACAGAGAAATTCTAGTGACAAATGGCTATAAACTGCAATATGTTAATTTAATTTTGGAATATTTTCACTGATGCATTGTCTAATAATTTCAAGTTTCTCTAAGAATTCAAGTAAGAGAAGACAACATCCCCAAATTCTGGTTTAAATTACACTTTCTATCTTCCCATCTACTGTCACAAATGCAAATAGCAAAAATCAGAAAAAGGTAGGAAGTTAAAGGTAGCATCAATGGGAATTTAGAAAGTATGAAACTATTTAGTTATGAGCCAAAAGAGGGTTTTTTCCAGTAACCTGAATCTTATTGACCTCTTGGATCTAGGTAATAAGTACTGAAGTAACATTGAATTTTATTATTTTGGAAACACAGTAGTTAACTTTTGCCAATAACAACTGGAAAAGTCTTAACTTGCTTTTGGAAACAATCTTGGTTGTCTTTTTATGCATTACAAAAATGGGCCTCTGATCCTTGACTGGATCTCTGGGCTCTACTACAGTGCAAATAACAAAATAATAGTCTATGCGGTACAGAACTTTCTTCATCTAAAAGGATCTGTGTATCAGTGTACAGTGTATCCAGGCCTCTTCTCTCTTCTCTAACCCAAGAAGAATCTATTCAAGCTAAGCAAAAGTTTTTAAATGTTAAGAAAAAATTCAATACCTTTATATATATAAAATATATATCACATCAGGGAATTCCTTCATCTCCTCTTCTCACCTCATTTGCATTGGACATACTGGGAAAGGCAGACATCCAAGTTCATGCAATTTTGCTTAAGTGAACCATGTGAGGTATTTGCACAAGGGGGTTGAAGGAAAAAAAATAAATTCCACTACTTGTTGGGATGGATTTAACTATCCTAATTTCAAATGTCAGTCAAGTCAGTCTTTTTCTAATGCTATAAGATTTCCAGATAAATTTATCTAAAGTTGAGACCATTAAAAAGATTTTTCTGCTGTCTTTGATACATGACTAAAAGGGAAAAGAAAAAGAGAAAAAGAGAGAAACAGAGATACAGAAAGAAAGAGAGAAAAAGAGAGAAACAGAGATACAGAAAGAAAGAAAAAGAAAGAAAAAGAAAGAAAGAAAGAAAGAAAGAAAGAAAGAAAGAAAGAAAGGAGAATGACATGCTTCATACCAAGCATTTTAAATCTTAAAAAAAAAAAAAATGAAAAAAAACCTCCTCATGTCCCAAACCAGGTAAAGCAATAAAAATATATCAATAGATATAGATATATCAATAGATAGATATATGGATATAGATATAGATAGACATATAGAGATATAGATATATCTCTCTCCCACATATATATAATAAATATATCAATATATCATTGTAGAATATATCTATATCTCATATATATATCTCATATATATATATTATTTATGATATATGTTTGTAAAGAGGACTTCATGTTGGACTTGATGACCTTGGAGGTAATTTCCCATCTTAATGACTCTATGATTCTAGGTTATCCCTTTTAAGAACCAGGATGGAGATTCCTGAAGTTACACGTTCTTTTGTGTAAGTTTATGAAAACTCAGAAAGTGTTTGCCAAACCAGTGACTTATACAGATAGCTGGTTAATCAACAAAAAACAAATATTTATCCCCTTTTCTCAGGTATCGTACTGTTATGGAAAGTATAGGTTTCCACAATCATTTAACTCCTTAATTGGAGGATTGTAATTTTTCATTAATAAAGAAGGAAATGTGCTGGAAAATAAGGGGGAAAATAATGAATTACCTGATGCAGAAGACTTCATTTTAACATAATTCAATCAAAACCAAAAATTTTTGTAGCATCCAGATCACACAAAATTGGCATCTCTTCTCCATGCTCTGATGTAAGAATATAAATCTGTGACACCTGTCTCACTGTGATCTCTCTTGTCCATTCTGCATTTTACATATACATGTATGTATGTCTATCTCATGATACTGATTTGAGAAATCCCACAGCATGCAAGATTTAATTATTGCAGACATCTTTTCAGAGTTATTGCAGACCTGAGGCTCCATAATGACTAAAAAACATTCTGAAATTTCAGTAATCTGAACAAAATATATATTGGCAGATTTTCTTTGCAATTTTAGATTTCACGCCTTTGAATAAGCTTATTTTTCATCTACAGAAAACGTAATGAAAACTATTTATTTTCCATTCTTTACTCTGCTATACACATTTCTTTTAGGTGTCAGTGATCAGAAGAATAGCAATCTTCAGGCCTTTTCAATGACTGCATGAGTTTTTCTTTCTACTTTTCATTTTGCTGCCCTGTTTGTTAGCTAACACGTAGCATTCCTACAAAAGCCTTTTCAAATACTCTTTTTTCAGAGGTCTAAATGAGGCCTCGAGATTATTCTCATTACAGAAACACGTGTGACAGAACTAGCCAAAATATGCTCCAAAAATTTCGGATGTTTTATACACGTTTATTAAATTGTTTTAATTTACACCCCCCCAAAAAATTTATTAAGCTCCAGAAATTTAATTCAAGTACTAAAAAGGATAATAACTATTTCTGGGAAAAATTTAGAATTTAAATAAACAAGAAAAAAAAAAACCAAGAAAAAAAAACTCAAAAAGAAAGGTCAAACCTTAGTAGTAGCAGGTTTTTCAAAATATTTCTTATTCATGGAAGCTGAAAAACAAACAAGTCTGAACAACATCTTGATTTTGTTTCAGACATTGACTAAATACATGTTCTTGAATCTTTTTCTATAAAAGGGTCTTGCTTTGTACAGATAAAAAATCCTGTTTACAGTGTGACAAATATGACATTAAAATATCTTAATCAATTTAATAAAAATGCTTCAAAGACTGCAAAGAAGCATTTGCACTAAAGATGATCAGCATTTCTCAATAATATATTATTTATTTGGCCAGCTAACTTTGGAAAACTCCAAACAGAATAGCTCTCACCGCCTAAAGAAATAACACTTGGCACATTTTTGGTATAAACATTTTCAGAGAAAAAAGTGAGGAGCCTGGCGAAATAAATCCTTATGCTTCAAAGGAATCTCTTCTGTATAGGAGTAGGCAAAATTTGTGTGGGTTGAGTTAAGATTTGAAAGTAGAGGAATAAACTCTAGCTCTCTCTGACACTGTTCCCTAACAGGTATAATTTTCTCTGTCACATAAGCTCTCCATCTTGAAATTATTATTTGTAAATTTGTTGGAGTTTTTAAAATTTTTTAAATTCTTAAATTATATCACAAAATTGTTCAGAATGCTGGTAGAAAGTGCATGAATGTTGAACAGAAAATTGTCTATACTTCAAATGTTATTATAATTCTTTTACTTTAATATATCTGTTTTCCCAGTGTACTTTTCCCAGTTGCCTATTTCACAGTCCTTTAGATTCTGGTTTATCAGGAAGGAGCACTTTTCTCTCTTTACTGGAAGAAGTCCGCATGCCTTTCTGCAGAGCTGGATTTGCTCCCATACAGTTTAGAAGCTGATGTCAAATGCTCTGTCTAGCCAAAAGTTTTTTGAAGCCTCCTTGTGTTTGTGATTTGTAATACCTTAGCACAATTGTGTGCCACAGTTTTTGTGGGAAATACTGTTGCCACCATGCACCAGCTCTGTAGGAAATACCCCTGCCAGGTGCTATTAGGAGAGTAAGGGGATTTATTTAAAATAAAATCTGAAACAAACCAGCTTTCCCTTAGTTACCCTCAGTCTCTCCCAGTCTCATACTAAGAACCACCAGGATGTGCAGAGTCCGAGGAGCCTGTCCAGCAGTCAGGTACCTTGAGATTAATCCAGGTGTGAATTCCAGGTTTCATTGTGATGATGTGGTGGAAAAGGGACATAAGCTGTCAAATCCTCCTCACATCTCTGAGGTTTCTCCTAGGATGGGGACTACATGCAAGTTACAGATATGCCTTCTCCTTCTGAGATCCTGATGATGGATAGTGAATGGCTGATCTGGTAGCCATTAACAGTGGCCATTCAGACAGCCCTGTTCCTGTTAATAAGCCCTGAGCCCTATCCTATTCCTTCTGATGCATCTGCATGCAGACATCCCCATTCACTCTTCATTAACTGATTTTTCAGAAAATGTGTTCCAGTCTTCCTTATTATACTGCAAGTCTTTTTGGCAAGTACAATTCCATGGTTATGTTTTAAATTACTTTAGGAAAAGTATCAGAGAATATACATAAATCATATACCAGAATATAGAGGAGCTACAGATGTGGAACAGAGTATCTAAATGAGGAGCAGCAAACCTGTGAGACCTATTTTCCCCTAGAGACAAAACTGTTCTTTCTAAACAGAATCACTCACACGCAGCTGTGTGCAGGCGAGTTTTAATTATTTTTGCAAGGTGATTTTTTTTCATCTGTATCTGAACAATTTCAGTATGTGTGTGGCTGGTTTTTGTAAAAGTTTTGCTAATTCTTAAGAAATTGAATACAATTTTTCAGACCTCAGCATCATGGAAGCGAATGCACTGAAAAAGTAGAAAGGTTATGGAATAATAGTAACTACTACCTGTGGTTCGCAACGTTTTTTATTCTGCAAAATTTTGTTTGTGCCAAAACCCCCAAATTTCTCTGGAGTAAACTAACTCAAACATCTGAAGGAATAATTTCCGTTAGAAATAAATGCCTCTGGGGAAATGTTCTTTAGAGGATTTAGCTCTTACTTTCAAATCTGTAGTTCCTCAGATGAGATTTGTGTAATTGTAGGAAATATTCAAAAAGCTTCCAGGCTTCAGTAGCAGCTGGGTCAACATCTATTTGATTTTATCTGGCCTATGATGAAATAGTCTCCCACTGAATAAAATGTTTCCTTAACTCATGTTTCCCTACAGTCTGAGTAATGATTTTTTTCCTGTGATATTTTACTCTGAAGAAAAAGATTAGCAGTTAATTTCAATTTCTCACACACTTCCTCTCTTGTTTTTTTTTTGTGGTTGTTTTGTTTGTTTGTTTGGGGGGGAAGGGTATGGTGGGTGGATTTTGGCCAGGTGCCCACAATGCCTCTCAGCTGGGAAGGTGGGGAGAAAATAAGATGGCAAAACCCCTCATGGGTCAAGATAAAGGCAGTATAATAGCATAAAAGCAAAGGTTACACAAAAATCAAAAAGTTTTATTCTTTACTTCCCATCTACAGGCAATGTCCATCCTCTTCCTGGAAAGTATTGCTTCAGTATATGAAGCAGCTGGTCTGGAAGATTAGTGTCATAAATAATGACTGCTCTCTCCTCCTTCTTTCTCCAAGCTTTTATTGCTGACCAGCTGCCATATGAAATATCCCTTTGGTCAGTCTCTTTCTGTCTCTGTCCCCTCCCAGCTTCTTGCCCAATTCCAGCCTGCTGGCCTTTGGAAAGGGGGAATGTTGGAGAGATAGCCTTGGTGGTGTGTCAGTACTGCTCAGCAGCAGCCAAACACTGGTGTGTTATCAACATTTTTGTAGAATCCAAACACAGCACGGCACTGTGAAGGAAAGCCACAGTGCTGGGGGGAAAGTTAACTCCACTTTAGGTAGACCTCATATGGGGTAGGGGTGTCTGAGTGTAGTTATTATGTTGTGATAATCTCTCCACCTTCTTCCATTCCATAATCAAAATTCAAGTTCCCAAAATGGTCACCTGAACCAAAGCAAAGTTGTTTGCTTTTTTTTTAATTAATCGTTTTCCCTAAGTATAGTTACAAAGGCAAGTTCAGATGTTTTCTTTAATGTAGCTTTTTTGGTTACTGGATTGAATACACTTTTACTATCTGAGACACTTGAGCTCAATGCCTTTTCTGCCAGAGGGTACTCAAACTCCCAACCTCTGTGAGAGTCATATGGCCACTTAACTGTAGATAAAAGAACACCACTTTTTGTTGAGTCTCTTTCACTATGTGTCAAAATTCTAGACTGCACTAGACCAGAGAGAAGGGACAAAAAGCAGCAAGAGTTCATATATGAGTGTTTGGGGATTGGCCTTCCAGCTATTGGAGAGCTTTCCAGGCATGATTCAGGGACTGCATTTTCCACTAAGTAGTGGTTGGAAAAAGTCACATAAACATTTCCCTGAACAGGAACCAGGTCTTAGAGTGAAGTAGGTGAATGTTCCAGGGAAAGATCTACCAGATCTCTAGTTATTCTAAGAAAGGAATAATTCCAGCACAGGATTCTTTGTTCTGCTTTCTGCCTTGCAGACTCTCTATCAGAGAGCTGTGGGAAACCTCCAGGGAAACAGAAGCTTGTACTTCTGTAGTCTGGGGTAAACTTTACTATGGACTGCACCACTAGATAAAACAAAGCATCAGTGGGACTAGTAGATTTTTTTTCAGAGGTCTTGTGAAAAAACAATAATTCATTTGAAAGTGACAGCATTCTGGGCTGGCTGGCTTTCAGAATAGAGGGGAAAAAGCTGAAGTACATGAAGTTGGTCTCAAATTAGGTGGCAACTGAGTGAGAAGTTTGGATCTTACCATTTGTACATAAGTGTAAGATGAGTGAAGTGAGAATTCCCAGCTCCTCCTGCACATGTATTCTGGCTGTTAACTCTGATTCACATGACTACACCTGTTACATTTTACAAAGCACTCAAGGCACTTTTTTTCCCCATAGTGCTGGTAGTTAATGGGTTTTCAGGATCAGGAATTGGTAATGAGCAAAGAGCACACTTTGCAGAAATATATCAGAAGTGGAGCCCTCTCAGTGTCAGCCTTTAAGTTGAAATTGTCAATAAATTTCAGCTCAAAGTGCAGACTTCTTTCTGGCTGTGGGAATGGTAGCTTATATAATACAGAGCTGTGACCAAGATCACTAATCCTACTTCCAAAATACGCTGCATAATTGCCAGCTAGTAAACAGAGCTATTTGAAAGATAACCATTCATTGTAAGGCTATGTCAGTGAAGGTATTGAGTAAATTTCCAAATAAAATATGGTCATCATATTAAACAGGCTTTGGCCTGCACCTTTGTTCTGTTTGGCTTATTTACCTGTGTCATCTGTCAAGCAATGCTAAAGTGCTAAAGTGGATTTAGGTAAACAAATCTCACATATTTCATTTGTTTACTGATCAATACTTGGATGGATTCTGAACTTGGTGCACTGAAAGAAAACTGACAACAAGAAGCTCTAGCTTTGCTCTTTTTAAAGGGCAGTTAAAGTATCCTTTAATACAGAGCAAATGGGAATAATAGGATATGCTTCTCCATTACACACTGAATTCTAGCCAAAAAAAGTGACATAAATGAGGGGGACATTATAATGCTGAAACACATGAAAACCCATAGCAATCTTTACAGAAGGAATTTATATTAGTTATTTTCAGTGCCTTTAAAATGCCTTTCTGTCTGAAATTGAAGTTGAAAATAAAAGTGCGTCTCATATTGATATGTCAATCATAGCTAACAAGCACTGTTGGGAGGTAATCTCTTTCAATCAGTTTCTTGCAGGCTGGGAGACAGCAGTTATTACTCTGCAAATGAACCCACCAACTGCTTTTTGCAGGCTGTATCAGCAGGAGACATGAGTTAGAAAGCTGGTTAAGTGGGGTCACTAAGGATGTGAAGCATCTCTAAAGGTTAAGATGAACTAAAAGTATCTTCTGTGGGATTTTTTTCCTGGAAAACAAAAGAAGGAGAGAACCTTTTTTTCCTCAAAAATAGTCTGGAGTATCTTGGGTTCTCTGAGATAAATGAAAAATATGTGTCTTATTACAAATAAAAATATTGTGTTTGTGACAAACCCTTCCTCTCTTCCTTCAATCCTCTCTCCTTTTCTTGTCTCCTTCCTTCCATGATGGAATAGTGGTAACTTCTCAACAGTACACGAGTGTCTTTCAAAGGAAATATCCTACCTGATCTACAGCTGCCTCATTAAGACGTATATTGTACTATACTATAGACACTAAAATCTAAATCACTGAAAGGAATAGTGCCTGCTTTGAAGCATTACTTTTCTCCTTTGAAAAGATCTCTTTCCTTACTGTGAATTATGTAGAACAACCTAAAAGCTCCTTCTGTTAGATCAGCATAAGAAAGAGAATGCATCTTTTTCAGCCTCTTATCCTGGGAAAACCATGAAACAAATATAATCACAGCATTTTATGCTTTGGCTGGTATAAATTCTTGTGTTTTTCAATTCATTGAAATCAATACAGTTGACTATAATGCCAGCATAATTATACTGGCAAAATAGTTCAGAGTTTTGTGGTAAAAGATAAGTTCTATTTCTTTGTTTCTTGGATATCACACTCTAGGAAGAGGGGGAGAAGAAAAGACAATGATTTTCCCTGTACTTTACATAAGTGGTGTAAAGACAAAGGCACACTTCTGCTCTTAAATTCAAGAAAGGACATGCATTGCACCTTAGCTATTTTCACAGGATTATGAAGGTATATCTAGAGATATAAAGGCACAGTGATGGTAATATGGCAAATTAAAGTGGACAAGCCTATCTGCGTGCTACATATGAAGAAAGGTTGCATTTCTCAAAAGATATTTTGGTCACTGGCATTAGCACTAGGATGGCAACTTCTCCAGGCTGGTTATCAAAGGCCATAGCGTGTATTAGTTTCCTTTCTGTCCACCAGGAAATTTTTTTCTCAGAAAAATATGATTTTGCACTTCCATCCACAGAACAGGGGCTGGGCCATTGTTGCATACAAACAATGTGATGTTGCATATCCAAGTCTGAAAATTATGAAAGTTTCAGTCACTATAGTTGTAGTTAATGCTAGTGGTGTCTTTATCATATTTCTGGGAGAGCAGACCTGTTATCTCTGTGTAGTAAATGTTAATAATTTTCCTGTTGAAATATGTAAATGAAGTGAGGTGCAAACAGACATGCTCCAGAGTTACTTTGGGTAACTGGAATTTTCTTTTCCTGTAAGACATTCATGTTTCTGTTTGAAACTTGCAAAACCATACAATTTTCCATGGGTTAATTTCAATGCAAAAATCACCTTTGCTGCAAGGGTTTTGGATTCCTATGAGAAATTTCTATCTTTCTCATGGGAACATCTTCCCTGTACTTCCAAGTGATAATACTGAAAGGCTAGGTAAAATTGTAAAAGTACTCAATATTCTAGAAATTTTCATAATTAGGAGGAACATATTCGAGCGCTCTTATGTGCCTGAACTAACTCACCTGCAGTTTTGTGTAGAACCCATTTCAAATCAAAACACTAAAATTGTGACCTGAATGGGCTGGGAAATGGTTTTCCTTCCTCACAAAACTTGCTGGCATTGAAAAGAAGAATGACCTTTACATGAAAACATTAGTCAGTCACTGACCCTGTAACTGATAACAGAAATTTGTTTTAATTTGAAGATGATTAATTATTCAGAAATAAGTTTCAGTCTTATAGGTTGAACCTAGTTGTCTGCAATAAATTTGCAGTGGATCTTGAAATGCCTACTGTGAATGCTTTAACCATCTGGTAATAAAATCACTTTCACTGGTCTAATCAAGAACAAAGAATGAATTTTCAATGGGAAACATAAAATAAGAGTGTAAGCAAGCAGATGCATGATTTGATCATTCATATTTATGATAGGCCAGTCAGAGTTAAGTACTATGTATCCCTTTAAAGGTTAAAGGACAAAAGTAAATTTGCCATTTAGAAAACAAATTACGCTGGCTATATTAATAACAAATTTCTTATTTAACATGAACATTGACTGAAATAGATAGGTTCCAATAAAAACCAGGACAAAACCAAAAAAAATCTGATTTTGAGTAAATTATATTCTCTAATTAAAATTATCAGCCACTTCAAAATTGAACAATTTTTAACATAGTTTGCGTGGGGGTTTTTGGGTCAGCCTCGTTTTCAGTATAAGGAAGAAAAAATCTGTCCATAAATGATCTCCCATTGCTTTCAACTTAGTAATCATTGTCACTGAAATACAGGGCATTTACAAAGTCTTAGTCAATTCTGTGTGCTAGCTTCCTTTAAATGATATCTACTTCTACTCTTAAAAGTTGCTAAATTAGTATATAAATCTTTTCAACAGTGTAATTTAGTTGAAAAGTATCTATCAAATAATCTCCCCTTCTTTTCAGTAAAGTCCTAAGAAAACATTTTTGTTTTAATCAGGAGAAAGAAAACCTGTTATCCAGACTTTTATTCTTTGCAAAATATGAAAACATATCTTTAGCAGAGAATTTTAGTGAATCCAATTAATTAAATTCTTATTAGTTCAAGACCAAATAAAATTCTCAGGTAATTTGAAAAGTTTTGGCAGGATTTTTGTGTTAATGGGACATCTGCTCCTTTCCAGAACATGACTGCTGGTCATTGAAATGAAGAAATATTTCTTGCACATCTTTCAGATATAAAGATACTGATTACTCCAGGTCCTGATATAATTTTCTCTATGGTTAGAAAATGATGTGAACCCTTGGTGGGATTTCTCTCACCTAGTTTTACATATCTACTTTTTTGCTTAAGGCTAAATTTGATTAAATGTAGGCATCTAGAATGAGATTCATTGCACACACATTGTACTCATTTGAGTACAATGACAACATCTCCATTGACTAAAAAATATCTAAGACGATAATTTCAGATATTTCAATACTCTTGTGAGAAACCCACAAGCAGCTAGATAAATCCCAATGCTTTTCTGTGGTATAAATTATCTGCTTCAAGGTCAAATACTCAAGACTGGCTCCATGGTCAGTGAAGTGATAAAGGCACTTTGAGTTGTCTGGTTATCTCTGAAAATTGCCATCTAAAGCTCATCAGATGAATTGTGCCCTGCAAATTTTACATGGTGGATCCCTTTATTTCATCTAACTCTTACTATGCCTGATGTAACTATAGTAAAGATTAATTTTATATATAGTAAATTAAATCGTGTTTAAATTTAATGATGGAATTTGAATAAATGACAGATTGAGTGAGTGACAGATAGAGAGGTATGTAAAGTGGCATTTTGGTGAGCACCCAAAGAACACTGAACTGTCATACTATTGCCCTTGCTTCAGTGGCTCCTCCCAGGTAGTACACAAAACAGAAATGGTGGCTGTCTATGCTATTTATTTTGTTAATGTCTTATAATGATATATTTTCCAGGTAAGTGAAGTTACTTATATACTTAAAAGAGCTGTCCATCTCACAAGTAGTCTGAATCTCATATATTTCAAATGAATTCTTGCAGAACTAGGTACATGCTACTTGTAAACTAGAAACCAATTATTTTATTAATAAAAATGATATGTCTAGTCAAGAAGCTGTGGAAAGGTCCTTTAGGGATTACCTGTGCTGCAAGGACTGCCATTGTATTGAAGTCTACTGCTAACATAGAAGATAAGAAGACAAAAGTTTAGAGGTTTTTTCATCTTCTCATCATTCTCATGAGCAGCAAGATTAATTAATTTAATAAAACTTATTTTATGTTGATATATCGGAGTCCATATCACAAATATCATTGGCATAACGACAGCAAATAGAACTTTTTTCAGCAAAATATACAGCTACATAATTTTTCCCATTATGATTTTTCACCTGCCTTAAATGTATGCAAAGATAACATAAAAAGTGATGCAGCCACTACAGTCTTTTGAAGGCCAAATTATGTAAGAACCATTTTGTTCTTAGCAGAGGTATCTAAAGATAAATGTGAAAGAACAGATATTTCTATACTTCCCAATAAACCTTATGTTCAGATTGCCAAGTCATTCAGCTTTAAGCAGGACATATGGAAAATAAGACCATACGAGATAACTTTTTCCACTGAATATCTCACTTTTAAGACATATGCTCGTAATCCTAAATAGGCCTAGGTCCTGCTGTGACAAAAATCATATGTCCTATGAATCGTGCATTCTGTGCAGCTTTCCAGGATATATGGTCCGAAAATAAAGCAAAAGAAAGTACTAGAAAATTTAAGGGAAATTAAACAGCATTAATCTTTTTTTTTTTTCCCTAAATGGATTGTGTATTATTGCAATTTTAATGTAATTTCAGATATCCCTCAGGTATTGATTCTATTGCAGCTCGGTAAGAAAAATGAAATAGCAAGAAAATACTTTAAAGAAGACTTATTATATCTAGGATAATAACAATACAGTGAGAATAAAACAACAAAATGATCAATTGAGAACAGTAATAAGTGAAAAAAATAGGGAAAACTTAATATTTAGCAAATAAGTAAAATACTAAAGATATCTTTAAAGATTTCACAGTATTATAGATTCAGAAATATTTAGTTTGCGAAAGACCTTTCAGAATATCAAATCCAACTCTTTACCCAGCACTGCCAAGTCCACTACTGAACCATGCCCCTGAGTGCTGCACCTACATGTCTTCTAAACACCTGCAAGGACAGTGTATCCATCACTTCCCCAGGCCTGCTCCAGTGCTTGATGACCCTTTCCATGAAGAAATTTTCCCCAATATCAATCTAAACCTCCCCTTGTGGAACTTGAGGCCATTTACTCTCATTACTTGTTACTTGGGAGAAGAGGCCAGCACACACCTGGCTAAAACTTGCTTTCAGGCAGCTGAAGAGAGTGATAAGGCCTTCCCTCACTTTCCCAGGCTAAACAACGCCATTTCCCACAGCAGTACCTCATAAGACTTGTGCTCCATCAGCTCCATTGCTCTTCCCTGGGCACACTCCAGCAACCTCAATTTCTCCTCCAAAGAAGCCCAGAACTCGAGGTGTGGTGTCACCAGTGCCAAGTACAGGGGACAATCCCTGCCCTGGTCCTGCTGGCCACAGTATTCCTAATCCAGGCAAGGATATCATTGGCCTTCTTGGCCTCCTGAGCACACGCTGGCTCATGTTCAGCTCATGTCCACAAACATCCCCAGCTCCTTCTCACTTGGGCTGTTTTCCAGCCACTCTGCCCCAGCCTGCAGTGCTACCTGCAGTTGTTGCAAGTGCAGGATCCCCCACCTGGCCTTGATGAACTTCATACAACTGTCCCACCAACCCAGCCTCTCTAGACCCCAACATATAGGCTTTTTGCAGATCAATGGTTGCACCCAATTGGTATCATCTGTAAAAAGATTGAGAATGATCTTGATTTCCTCATCCAGATCATTGATAAAGATATTGAACAAATCTTGTCCCAGTACTGAGCCCTAGGAAACACCACCAGTGACTGGCCACCAACTGGCTGTGTAATCATTCACCACCATTCCCTGGCCATCCCACCAGTTTTTTACCCAGGGAAGAGTGTACCTGTCCAAGCCATGAGCAGCCAGTTTCTTCTGGAGAATGCTGTGGAAGACAGGTCAAATTCTTTATTGAAGCTTAAAGTAGACAGCATCCACCATCCTTCTGGCATTCACTAAGCAAGTCAACTTGTCACAGAATGAGATCAGTTTGGTCTGCAGGACCTGTCTTCATAAACCCATGCTGACTGGATCATACAGAGAAAAAAAATAAACCAATATTTTTAAAAATTGTTTCTCTCTGAAAGCTTGGCTAGACTAAAAAGAGAGAAAAAAATAGAGGATTAAAACAGTAGATGGGTAGGAAAAGCAAGAACTTTAAATCTGAATAAAAGCTTGATGAAACAGCAAAAATTAAGAGAAGTCAACTGCTTTTTCAATTGGTAGCCTTAATTTTCAGACTATTAGACTGCCTTTTCTAACTAAGAGACTCAAATTCAGTTAATTGCTATGCTTTCTTGCTGTATTATTAGCTGGCAGAACAAAAGAAAAGATTTCTAATTGGGGTCAAAATTTTGTGACTGATATTTTAGTTCAAAAAATTATATTTCCAAGAGAAGTGTTGAAGAGAAAAGATTACAGAATCAAATTAAGGTTTCTTTCTTCCTATTAGCTGCTTTTCATCTCATTCCTTTGTACAGATAAGACAGCTGTTACTGCTTTTCTCTCTGCCATAAAGATGTGAGGTATTTTTATTTTGCAACCTATAGTAACAAAGTTAAAACATATATGTGTGTATGTATAGCATGCTGCTGATATTTTACTGTATTGCAATGAGCAAAATCAAGTACACCATGACATTAAACAAGAAAAAATATCATTTAATACTCATTGATCTTTAAGACAGTTAACTCCATAGTTACTCTTACTCATGGAACCTTAGCTTGAATCTCTTAATTCAAGTCATGTTTCTTTATATTATAGTGCAACTCTATAAATGCAAGCTCATCAGAGCTCACATTTTATGTTTCTGGAGCCATAATAACCACTTGAAAATAAGATAAAGAATTGTATATATCATTCTACCCATTCATATTGAAAGTCTGAGAAGATCCACAGAGATTTTCAGAGACAGACAATTGATTCAAATTTTAGTTTTTTTCATTAAGATAGGGCTGAAGTTTCAGTTCATGCTGTGAAACAGAGATGGTACAATATCTTCAAAAACAATTGCCTTGATGCTTTTAGTAAGGGCAAAACAATAGCTTTTTCTTCTCTGATCTTGTTCTCAGAAACCTCTGAATTGTTTTAAGTGGCATTTTCAAGGACATTTCAGCCTGAGGCACAGTCATTCTTTATGAAATTACTAAATTGAGTGGTTCAAGTTCAGCAAAGCAAATTAAAACAGTGTTTAGATGATGTTATTTATGACCCTTCCTCCACTTGAAAAAAGAGTAATAAAATTCCAATATTTTAATTCTTTAAGTGTTTATCATTCCTTCCAGAACATAGAATTATCTTGAAACAGAATGAAGCTTACCTAATAGTGTTACATTGAATTTTGATTAATATTACACGAGATAGACTTACAGAAATTGCAAATTAAGCTATATATTGACTACACTACTCAGTAATTATTTTGATGAGTCCTGTGAGTCTCAATGAGCAAGATGAGAGCTTGCTCTGTTCTTCTTTATTGTGCAAATTCTGAAAATATTCAACAAAAATTCAGACAACTAAAAAGCAAAGATGGAAAGTGTCACAAAGAATTTTAAATGCTAGGAAATTAAGGCCAATATAAGATAATCATAGTTAAATATAGAACAAACACAGAATATAATTATGTAGAGATGGAAATAGTTAACCATTCAGAACCTTGATTTCACCTAGCATATTACCTGAGTCTAGTTGAACTTACATACCCACGTAAGTCCCACTGGAGGATGCAGCACATCTATGATATTTTTGTCATTCTTCTCTGCTTTACAAACTGCTGCTTGATTTATTCATCCTAGAGAAGGCTCTGAGGATATCTTAGTGCACCTTCCAGTACCCAAAGGGAGCCTACAAGAGAGCTGAGGAGGGACTCTTTAAAAGAACGTGTAGTGATAGGACAAGGGGGAATGGCTACAAACTGACTGAGATTAGTTTTAGGTAAGTTATAATGAAGAAATTCTTTCCTGTGAATGTCATGAGACGCTAGAATGGGTTTCTCCCCATCTTGGGAGATGTTCAAGACCAGGCTGGATGGGACTCTGGGCAGCCTAGTCTAGTGGAAGATGTTCCTGCCCATAGTAGAGGGAGGGAACAACATGGGACATGGTTTTATGGTGGACTTGGCACTGTTAATTTGATGGTTGGGCACAGTGATCTTAGAAGTCTTTTCCAAGGACCCATCCAACACTAACCATTCTATGATTCTATTCTGAAAAAATTTTCACAAACATGCAGAACTCTTGCATGGGAAAAGCTTGACAGGTCCTGCAGATATTTACCAAGTTTTCTTCACACTGATGTGGTGCAGCCATGTAATCTTAGACCAGGCCTCTGCAAAACAAAGAAGCAGTAAGAAGAGATTAAATGAGCATCTCCTTGCCTGTCTGTTGATTTACACCATCACTCCATGCCCCAATTATGTTGTAGTTTTCCCTTTGTCTGTGTCTTTCCCACCCCTGGCCATGGCCTGCCCTTGCTGAATCCTCTCCCCAGCTTGACCTGGCACCTGCATTCCCATTGCAGACCTGCCTGCCTGGCTGGACTGTTAACCCAGCTCTTCATCACCCAGCTGCAGTAGGATTGTGTCCCTTGCTGAGGAGGCCTTGCTGACACCCTTAGCTCTCCTTCCTTTCTGGAAGCTCTTCTCTACTTCATGGGTATGAAATACATTATTTCTAATAAAGAGTTACTTCATAAGTGGATTATATGAAAATCAGTATCCTATTCCACTTGCTATTTTCTGTTCCACTGATGAAAAAAGTGCATATCTTTTATTCAGTATAATGAACTCTCCCAGTCTTTTAAATTTAATTAATTTAATTTTAGAATAAAGCAAAAATTACACTTTTTTTGTTGTTTTTGAGTATAGAAAAATCAGATATGAATGATGCCATAAACTTTTACTGGGTGTAGGCATATTTTTAAGTTTTCTTGTCAGAAAACTTTCCTGAACTTTGCAATATTTTTGGAGGTTGTGATGATTTGAGGCTTTTGGATGGAAGTGTAGGTGCTTTCCACCATCAAATGTGTAAGAACATCAACTTTTCTTAGCTGAGAAAAATTCTACTTTCCTTATATTTATGCAATGATGTGAAGAGAGAGAAAAAAACTATTGCCTTTATAATATCATCATTATTGCAGTGTACTCATTACATATTTCACATCTACATGATTTCAGCCAGGATTAAACTATCTGTAAGAATTTTGGACATACTCTGTCACGAAACTAAAGAGCAATGAGGGAATATCATGTCTTGAAACGAAACCTTGTTTGTGCTATTTCACAATCTTAGGTTAAAAATGTGTGATGCAATTCCTTTGAGAAACTATTTCCCCTAAAATTGTAATAGCAAGCAGTGTGTCCTTCTCTTTTGTAAGTGAAGATTTCCCCAGAAATCTTGAAACAAAGGTAAGTTAAAAGACAGCTGTACGGCATAAGGGTATCTTTAGATTCTTTTATAAAATATCCTGCAGTGTTTTTACAGTAAGGATGTGCAATCTAAGGCAGGATAGGAAGTAATGTAAACTGCAATTTCTTGAAAAAAATAAGAAATTTCTGAAGGTTTGCCATATTTTTTTGTTGATTGGTCACATATTTATGAATCCACAACTGTAAATTAACATGTGTTTTAACAATGAGAAAACAATTTTGCTCTTCTCTAATAGAAGAAGACAGGTTTTGGTTCTATCTGCATACATGGCAAGTTTGCCATCTCTGTTACATTACGAAAACATGGAATTAAATTAAAATGAAGAGTTACATCTTACTTTTGCAAAGTGTTTGTGCACAAACAAGTATTTATCCTTCATATTGAACAAACTCCATTAACACAGAGATAGATAGGTGTATATATATGAGAACATAGATATGTTTTCAACACAGAGACAACTTGTCTGCAAAAGCTGAATTCATAATTTCCATGTCTTTAATCTTTTCCCTGTTCTGTTCTGGGCTGTTCCATCTGATCAGGCAGAACCCAACAAAATCAGGAATATTTTATAAATTTCTATAATTTTTCATTTAAAATGTAAAGGATGTTGCAAAGTAGATTTTTTGCTCATATTATACAAATATATCCTTTTTGCTACTACAAGTTTTTGACAGCTGGAATCTGGCCTGGTATCAGCAAGAAAAAAAAAAACCAACCACACCCAAAATTAATAAACTGACTATTCTCCTGTGAATTTTCTATTAGGAATTGTGATGCATCTGATAATTTCTAACTAGAGTTTGCTGCACACCTTATTGCAAGAGACATATTAGCATATCTTTGCTACTATACTGCATGCACATATTCATTTGACGCATTTTTACATTTCATAAAAATATCAATTGATTTTAGGTCTTCTGCAAGTGATGAAAAACAAGTACTAGAGACAATTTAAAAGCAGTGCTGTTCAGTCATTCCCGTGAAATCTAAAATGCTCTCTCTCATAACATGGTCATTTTAAAGTGTCCTACCATCAAGATGTGACTATTCTGTTTGCATAAAATGGAGAAAAAAGAATGCAATAAGGTGCAATTGCAGGTGCTGAAGGGCCAAAAGACAATCAGGTACCCAAGACCAAAGCAGAATCCAGCTGATGAACAGCAGCAAAAATATTTTAACTATGGAATTGAAAATGATTTGCATTTAGTAGGGGGAAAAAAAATTAGATTTTTATGAAATTCTATTCTTATTGTTCACTATGTTCTCAGTGGCCAAATGTGACTAAATATGGATTTTGGTGTTTATTGAAATAATCACTAGTGTCCTCTTGGCAGACTCTGGTTGGATGGTAGCATGTTAGCAGAAAAATATCTTGAGATGTGATACCAAAGAACAGACAAAGGAAGACCGCTGCCGAAGAAGACAGCCCCCACCAAAAAAAAAATAAAATCCAAGTCATACAGTACTAACAGTGAATAGCAAATATATCCTCTAAATAAATGCAGATGACACACTGTACACTGTCTTACACTGCAGTTAGTTGTGGGGAAGGACTCCTCTCCTCACTAAGGTTACTTATGCCAGTAAATTCTGTCTATATTTGCACTCCAGTAGAAGTTGGCATAAAGGAGAAACAGATGACGATTAGCCTAAATCAAAAGAATTTTAATAATGATGATGGTGGTCTGTAAAACAGTGAAAATATTTATTGAATGTAGTAACTCATGTTGCATAGTGTTGGAATCAATGGGAGGCAGGTATATAAAATTTCTCCTGGGATATATTTCTTTTGTGATTTAAACTCTGAAATCTGTTTGAATTCATCTCTCTGCAGATACACATGCCCTAAAGGGTGATTTTTCTCTCTTGGAAAATAATGATGTTCAGCACTTATTCCTCACAATCTATATTGATGAACATTTCTCAAAAAAAATTTCAATTTTTCAGGAGAACATCTTTATTTCTTTAAGGTTTTCAGTTTCTCAGACTTAGTAGGGGTGCTGATCTCTTCTAACCAGAAAGACATTTTTCACTCATTTCTCTTAATTACTCAGGAGTTTTTATATTCTTATTACTGGCAATCCACATGCTGGGTGTTCATTTTCCCCTGAAAATTGTATTTTTCTGGGAAAATTACAGTGGCTAAGACTCTGACCACATTTGAACTAAAACTGCTTGTCAGTGTGGCAATACTGGTTAGGGACACAAATTTTGCAAAATGTTTTCCTGGAAGCAACTGCATATTTATATGAGTATTTATATCACATAAATGGCTTCTGCTATTGTAGCTTCTTTCATCTAAGCAGATAGAATAAATAAGATCAGCAAATTTGATCCTCTCACCAATTACACCTATCTAAAAAGACAGGCACCAATATATTCAGATCTTAGCATAATGGTTTGAATTCTATAAGCTTAGATTATTGATATCTTCATATGTAGTCACAATGCAAAGGAATAAATCTGTTGCAAACAGTAGATTAAATGGATGAGAAATTATCCATACTTCAGTAGCAAACAAAATAAAGCTTTGTTTGTGTCTACTAGGATAATTATATAACTCTGCAGGTCTTTATAGCAAATGTCTAATTAAAAAAAAGCTAGATTTTCTTCAATACTCCCTACTGGTTTGTTATTATGTGCATATATCAGCAGCTTGCACTGAAGATGAATTGGGATAATCAGAACAGGCATCCCACTGGATTGACTTATTGGTACATTGCTGCATCTGACTGAGGCCTCACGAGGATTTATATCTCAAAGGTAACAAGGAGGCAGCCAGAGACTGTATTTAGCTAAAGAACAAATGCCATGTTTGTGCCTGATTTCCCCCAGAGTGTACTTTGTTTCTGAGCTTCTGACTTACTGGAAATAATGATATAAGGCTGAAAGTCATTATAAGGAATCTACTTCATTTAAAATATATATTTTTGTGATGTTTAGCTTTGAAATAACAGTACTAATTTCTTAGTATATATTTTTTTGTAAGCTGTATTGCTTATGCTAAAAAAGGACAGCAGAAAATGTACTACAGTTTATGTTATTTAAACTGCTATGCTAATAGCAAGTAGCTGGTATTAGTCACCTTGTGAATTCAGACTTACTTAACAAGTACAGTATAATTACTTTTTAAAACTCATCCCAGCTTTATCGTAAATCTTCAGATAGGCTTTTTAATATAGTGGTTTTCTTGTGTTTCATTTTTTCAACCACTTATGCATATGCTAATTTTCATTTTTAGAGCAAAGTTCTGTAAAAAGCCTAGAGCAATTCCTGGTTTCTGCTTGTGTTCTTGGCCTGAGAAGGAAATTTACGTTCTGCTGCATCTTTCTTCATTCTCACAGGGAAGATGTTCCTTTTCCTTGGTATGTCACAGCAATACCACAGGAAAAAAAGTCTTAATTGGAGAGTGTAACCATTCCAGAGCAATTTTCCAACTACTTTACAAAGCTTCATGGATAGCAAGTACCTTGAGAACTTTCTTCTAAGATTGTTCCTACACCAGTAGGTACAAGGTGATCTAAGATTGTTCTGCCTGGACTAACCAAGGAAAGGTAGAAATGAGTGTTCATGTACCTCTGTTGTGTCTGGAATGAGTCAGGTGTGGCTGCATGAGTTAGCTGGATGAGTAGTAGATGTCTGCCCTGCAAAGCCAAGTTGTTTTAGCTCAGGTGCATTGTCTTCAAATGAAGATGCATTGTTTTTAAATCTGAATTTAGACTTACAAAGAGATGTTCTTTGCCATATAAGCTTGTCAGACACAGTCTTCTTGCTCAGACTGCTGACCTTCAGTATTTTTTTCTCAGAGTAGATATACTTTCAAAGAAATCATGACTATTTTCTGCTTTTTTCACTCACAAGCCAAGCCTAAATTTCTGTCAAAGACTTTTTTCCTTAGAAATGCTGATCTTTTCAAAGCACTGGCATTCACTCAGGCACTTACACACTTGTCTCCTTGGAGTAAAGATGTGTTTCGTTCAATTTTGAACAGCACAGACACTTCCTTTCACATTTCACAGCCCTAGTTTTAGTGTCCTCCATGTGTCAAATGAGAGAAGTACTGAGATCCTGACAGGAACAGAAGAGTAAGAATGATATAAAATGACCTTTGTAACAATATGTTTGTTGCTGCAATAGCGATATGGGCTATTTATTATTATGTAATGATTTTGCAACTTCTGTGTCACAGAGCAACATCTAAGGAATTCATAGCTTTCTTTCTTTTGTCAAGACATGAATGGGGAATATGAATAAAAATTTATCCTTATGATCTCTTTGCAAAGGATTCTAATAATGGATTTTAATTTTATAGTCTCTCTGAAAAAATAACTTCTGATAAATTGGTAAGAATTGAAAGAGTAAGATTAAGAAAGAGTTTAATAATTACTAGCAAAAAGTAGCTGTATGTAAAGTTCTGTATATGTGAGAGCAAATTCTTCCCAGAGAGAAGTAGAGGATTTGTTTTTATGCACTATTCAGCTATTTCCAATAGTTTTTTTAAAGGAAGATGGTAATTTTTCATGCATATCCCTTTCTTTTTTTTTTTTTTTTAAACACAATAAGGCCTTCAATGGCTTAACAAATTGGCAAGCAAGGTTTAAGTGTAATCCTTGACAGCAGTATTAGAAATTTGCAGAAGCTCAGTAGAATGGTGAAAACAAAAGTAAACAGAAAACAACTACTTCAATCGGCCAGGAGCTGAGAATGAGAATAAAGTATTGTAAAACAAAAGGACATTATAAAAGTTGCTTGGATCTTCCAGATTAAAAAAAAAATTAAAAGTAAACAAAACCTGGAAGAAATCAAACCTCTTGTTTTTCATTAACATTTTAATTCTTGCACAATCTTTTCCAGACAGCAGAAAATTTCTGTTCATTGTAAATTAAATTCATTGGTGAGTAATGAAGTAATGTCAATCATTAGGTTGGATCGGCCAAGGAAACACGTAGGGTATTATATCTTGAAATACAGGTTTCTTCTTTCAGACTGCATAGTGCTTGCTCCCTATTTTGTCATCTTTGATGAAATGGCATAGAACTAAAATGAGGAAGAATCTTCCTTTGTATAAGCCAAATTATATGCTAGAGACTACTCAGGGGCAGCTTTTTTCTAAATTATGTCATTCCTTTTGAGTTTCCTAGAATCAGATTTTTAATGAAAGACCATCTTTGAACACTTCCTTCCTGAACCCATATATTAAGCCTCAAAACATGTATTATCCTGCACTTGGAAAGTAAGTCCTTATATAAATGTGTATTCTGTCCTTCAGCATTCATACACAGATGTACCCAGCTGGTGCTTAACTTTCTCTGCTCAAAAAACCTGCAACTTTTTAAAGTGTCCATTGCAAACAATTTTTTTCTTTCTGTATCAAAGTACCATTAGAAAAATTCCAGATGCTGAACTTAAGAGTTTTTGGTCTCATCGTGTCTTCTCTTATATGGCAAGTGTTTGTCATTGGTTGGTGTCTGTCTTTGGCAAATATATCAACAATATGAAGGACAACAATGTCTACTTTAATTTTCTCTCTTCCTATCTAGGTGTCTTACAGGACCTAATGTGGACAACATAAAAATATCTCAATTTATGAAGAAAATTAGAAATTTATTAGTTCAAAGATTTTAGTAGAGAGTTTATATGTAATTTCCTTCAGTCACATGATGAAGAAAGATGTAAAACATCTAAGTACAAAGAAACTGAATTTTTTTTGGTCTATTTTTACTTGGTGAGGCAGGAAGTTTTTTATGAATTAACATAGTGTGAGCAACAAGAATATAAAGATTACTTCTCAGTGTGCAAGGATATCAACAGGCATTTGTCTTCTTTGGTTTTCAATTTCATTTTTTTTCCTTTTTCTTTTTTTTTTTTTTTTTTTTTTTTAATTTGGATGTGTTGGGTTTTTTTTCTCCTCTGTTTAATATTTTGCCTGATTTTATATCAGTTCCAGCTAGGAAATTTTACAGTACTAATGGCGTCGTCAAATAACTTTCTATATATGCAAAATATAAATGCAAAATTTCAGTGATGGTGGTTTCCTCCAGTAGCTGTTACAATAATATTTTTGAAAATGGTAGATAGCTGTTAATGATTTTATACATTACCTGTCCTCAGTATCTCTATGTTAATTGGTTTCATGTCAGGATGATTAGCTATTTAAGCATTCCTTTTCTCCCTGGGGGAGTTAGTGTGTGATTTGTAAGAAATACACTCAGATTTATTCCATTCTGAAATATTTTTATTCATGGTTTTTAATTTAAATGAAGACTAGGTTGCACATAGTTATCCCTCTCCTGACTGCCTTTACATCAAGTAATTGTTGTGGAGTCTTTGCTCTGCTTTAGATCATCTACTTGACAGACTATTTCTTTTTTGGATGTAGTAAAGACAGCAAGGACAAGTGGAGTGATTTGTCCAAGGTGACTAAGCAACCTAGAGCAGCAGAGTCACGAAGGTCTTCTGAGACACACAATACTTTATCTGTTGCTGTGTTCAGACTCATTGCTAGAGAAAATTGCTGTTACTTTTGCGTTTTGTTGCTCTGCAGAACCAATGTATCTCTGAGGGAATGAACCAGGCTTGGTTCCAGCTGGCACCACATCAACCAAATTCCTGACAGTCAGATTGCAGCGTCTTTGTAGGAGATGTGCGAGTCAGAGAAAAGCCAGCTTCACTTTCAGAGTCTAGGATGAGTTTGAGAATGGAACAGTTGGAGGGAAATACCACAGCTTTTTTACATTTAAACTGAGAACTGAGCAGAGGTAGTATGGAAATCATTGAGAGACAATAAACGAGAAACTCCCAATCCTTTTTTAATTATTTAGATTTTTATTTTGGGGCCAGTTGACAGGGCAAAGCACCACTTTAAGGGTTGTAACAGCCCAAATCTGACTACATCTACTTATCTCTCCTTACCAGCCTACTAACTCCACACGTGAGAAATTAAATCCTCAAGATGTTAAAGGATACTTGCCAAAAATCTCTACAACTCTCTAACTATATTTCTAATAATATTTCCGTAAAACAAAGAAAAAAAGCAAAACTACAGTCTGCTTTTTTTTTTATATCTGCTGTTTGTTTGCTTAGAGATGAACAAAATATTTTTAGGAAAAGTTTATATGACAAATTTAGTTCTTATGTATTATTCATGCAAAGACTATGCATATTTAATCATTTGCTCACTATTTATAGTTGATTGAACTTCTTATAAAAGTAAATACAAAAAAGAAAAGATGTAATGAAATATGAGATTGTTAAATCTTTACTTGTTTTCAAGGTCGGAAATACAAAACATTAAATACTAAGTAGTGGGAAGAGGACCCAGATGTTGGCGATTTAGAAGCTGTTAGAAACACTTTTGTTTATTATTCTCTTATCAGTCATGTTAGTCATTGCTCAACAAAATGCAATTATAATTTCTCTTTCCTGATATGTTTAACAGCAATAGAAGGCAGTTTAAGCAATCCACTGGACTCCAAGGAAGGAAGAGTGCAATTCTTTGTGGTTTCGATTTACTGCTGTTTTCTCTATGTCTGTATTCCACATTAAAGAGGTCATGTGTACCCCATCAGACCTGTGTGCTACGGGAAGAAATAAAGAACCAATTTGCTCTAAATTAACTTGGGCGAGCTCTTTTATTTTGTCAAATTAGGCAGAATACTTGATTTCAAATTTATGCCAATTTTTATGGATTTTTTATGTTCCATGCAGGAGAACAGACTAGACTTCATTTGGCATAAAGTTGATGATAAAAACTTAATTCATCAGGGTGCTTGAAGATATCTGAAAACAGTAGAATAGCAGCAGTCTGGACTAGCACTCTACATCATTTAGCCACACTGTTTTTGATCTGTCACCAGGAGCCATGCAGACAGTTTAACATATTGTCACACCACAGCCAGATACAGCTTTGAATGAGATAATTGGAGGGCTGGAGACAATGCTGGCAGCCCTGTGCAGCTGTACCAGCATTGTGCTGATAGCACTATCTTGCTTTTGGACTCTTAGTATTTCAGCTTGACACCTCACTGTGCAGTGTGGACATGCAGTGTTCTGGGACCTGACTGGACAACTTGATTTTGGCTGCATGCTAACAAAAGAGCATGAGATTTTACTTTGGTCTCTTAGACTGTCTTTCCTCATAGCTGGGACAGATGGATTTTTATCATTTTCAGTTTGGATTGTGTCTTCAGACAGATTTTCTGACCATAAAAAATAAGATTAGGACCAGATCTGCTATACAGATTTCTATTTTTTTAACCAAAAGGACTGGACTATGGCAGTGTTAAAGGAAAAAACATCATCAAACCAGCACATTTTTTTATATACAATCAAAAAAAGTGTCCTTGCTTCTTTGAAATTATTAGTGAAATGTTAACAATTAGTTGCCATGAGCAATGGTTGCCTTGCTACCAGCTATTGAGTATATATATACATGATGTTTCAATGATTTATCAGAGAAATTAAACATTTAATACTTATTGGCTGAAGCAAACAATTGATACTCAATTGAAATTACTTTAGGCCATCTACTCCAGGCATCTTTACAGAACAAAATGAAAGTTTTTAATCAGAATTGGCTTGAAAACTGTTTATGAACAGAAAACTCCGTTTTTATTATATAATATACTCACAAAAAGCTTTTTCATCTGCTTCTTGATGGATTGGAAGCTTTATTGTATCTGTGAAAAGAGAGGGTGGAATCACAGCCTCTATCTGTAACCACTCATAGTATTATGCTCATGGACTGTTTGGTTGCTCATAAGAATCTATGTAAATTTTCATGAGTATTTTGCAACATGTTAGAAGCAGTATTGTTCGAAGCTAGAAAATTGAAAGTTAGAGCCATGAGCAAGAAACAAGGGTCAGCAATACAATCATCATTCTTAAGATATTGTCAGGAAAACAGGTTTTAGCACGCTGCTCATATATAAACAAATTTACCAATAATCACAGCCTCACACTATTCACAAATTATTTTCTTCCTGAATTTCTGTCAGATTATAGAGCCCAATACAGTGGTCAATACCAGCCTATTTTTTACTGACAGTCATGCTTTCTGGTTTTCAAATACTTCCTTTTGGCAGTGAGAGAGAATGTATGAAACACTGCAACAGTCTCATCCTATTGAAACATTTTTGTTTCTGCTAAATTGCATTACAACCATTTGTTTGTGTTAAAACAGTTTAATATTTTGACTGTCTAGAATAGCAGAACTATGTCTGAAATACATGTTGCATGTGTCATGCAGAAGTTACCAATTATAACAGGTTCAATACATTTTCCCATCATGTTCTAACTGCTGTGGAAAAAGTTAATTGACTATTATCCAAAAGCCTGGCCATTTCTCTCTTCTTCAGTGTCATACAATATGTTCATCTCTTGGCATAGGATTTGATGAATTTCCAGCACTTGGCTTATGTTCCTTCTCTGTGAGATAAAGTATGCATCCAAGATGTTGAACCAGTCCTCCCATAGCTATTCAGTAGCCAGAAGAGTGTTCTGTAATATAACTACAGTTTCTAGAACTTTTTCATTTCTTGCCTTGTTTAGGGAAAGAATTTGGTCAATGTCTAACTGGCTCTCAACAATACAAATCATAATTTAATCCAGTTGAGAGTTTCTGCGTTTGCTGTAATGAAATGCTTCAAAATATGAAACAGAGATCACTCTGTGCCAGGTTTTGTTTAGATGCTGATGCTCTGCCAACACACAGAAGATGGAAACCTACTTTGTGAAAATAATCAGCCTTGAAAGGGGTCAAACTGCTTATTACATTGTTGTATTAGGCTGATTTAGTTTGTTAATGCATTTCTACTGCTTAAATAAATGTTTGAAATGAGCCCTTTGGATTCATATATGAAAATTTTAATGGAGATCCCCTGTCAGTGGTTATATGGCACAAAATCTTTCATATACACTCTCCGCTTAAATACCACATGGCACTGTTTTCTCTGCTGTTTGCAGGGTATTATACAGTATTTTATACAACAATGTAATTTAGAATCATGGCTTCTTACGCTAACTTTTTATATCTGAACCTCAAATTTTCCTGTATGAATGTGATGAGACTACTCTAAGCAAACCTTCCACAATTGTGGATATTTATTCAGAATGCTACCACCTGTTCAACAGGTCCCCAGCAGTTACCTGTAAAGCATACTAATAGCTCACCATACAGACCAGGACAGAGGTGACACATCTGTTCACATGCTCTTATGGCCAAACCACAAGCAGGAAAGGAAATGTTTAATGATGTATTTCATGTTGCTGCTTAACAGGAAAGAAAAAAATGGAGAAGGAATGCTAACAGCTGTACAAATCTGTGCAAGACTCAATATCTGGCCTGTTCTGCAGCTCTTTCACAGATTTCAGCAACAGCCATCCATGGTGTGGGCAGGGCCTCTGTTCTGCAATCACAGGGTGATGTGGCAGAGCACAGGCCAGACATACAGTAAGGTCCAAGAAGGAGGTTCGTGGCTAATTCTATAAAATAACATCAACATGAAGAAAGGATTAACATGTGCCTAACAGAATGCCTGTATTTCGTAATGAGATACTTCTGCCTCCATGAGATGGCTCTAGAAATCTAATTAAAAACTCACTGTTTTTTCGAGGATGTGCCCACCTAGACTTACATGCCTAATTAGGGTAGCTTATTATCTACGTGCTGCAGAGCTGGGGACACAGATTCTGACAGGTTATATTCCTTGTTACCCTAAATTTATTTATAGAAGCACTTGATTTGGTGCTTCTATAAATCTTCATATAGATTTATTTGCCTTGGAGGCAGGGACAAAAGAGGCCCTAGGACTTTGTGTGGAGAAACAATCTCAAGGAAAAGTGTTTTCTCTGTCCCTAGTCACTGTCTGTACTGCACATAATGCATATAGCTGGAGGCAAGTATAATGGTGTCATTTCAGTATTAATTTTCAGTAACCTTGTTAAGCGCTTTACAGAAATTCTAAAATCTGCTAGAGATGATTTTGGGTGTTGCCAATGTAGTTTTGGGACAGGGAAAGAAAAGATAGTTACAAACATTCTTTTTCATGATAAAAATCTAATCTATGAGTATTTTAGTCCCATTATTAATTGCAACTGTAGATTTGAAAATGCAGTCGAAGTCGAATAAAAAGTCTTGTCGAATAAAAGGTGATATTTTATTTTTAAAAACTGTGGTTGCATTTGTCATGATAATGTGGAGAAAGATGAGGTAATGCTCAAATTTCAGGTTAATTGGAATATTTTTATTTGATGATATTTGTCAAATTCTTAAGATATTGCAGAGATGTTTCTGCAGATCTTGCTAAACTCAGATCAGCATGTTCTTCATTAATTATACATTCTGTACTGCACAAATATAGTGAACACTTTTGGAAATAAAATCAATTAACTTTTTATATTTTTGTATAGGAATAGGTATGTATAATATCCATTCATTATAGTCCATTGGTTTGCTGTAGGACTCAAGGGAGACAGTGAACATTTTTGCCATGCCAAATGAAGTAATCATTTTCCTAGCTGTTCCATGAAGAAAATACTTTTATTTTATCAGCTCCATGGTATTACTTGTTTCACTCCACTATCTTCAATCAGCTAAACATTTAACTGTAGTTTAATTTCATTTGTTTTAGTGACTGCTTTCCATTTTTCATTAAATATGTATTATTCTCTAATATGAGGAAATGCAACCCCTAAATCTTAATTCTGGGAGTTTTTGAAGATTACTACTTTCATAAATAGAAAGACTATACTTATGATACTTGGCTTTTTATTCTGATGTGATTGAGTGATGTATCTAAAGTAAAGAAAAATTTTTTTGATTCATTAGAATCAAGCCTCAGTTTATCATAGGTCCTTGATACATCCTTTACAAATAGGCACCTGTGATTAACTGGGACCATGCTCTGAAACATTGGTTTAGAATACTCTCTACAGAGAAGTATTTTAAAATAAAATATTTGCATACATGCCTTGATATTTCTTGAAAGAATTTATAGTAATCTTGGTAAAAACCCCAAAAAATAAAGAAAAAGACCTCTTTGTATTAATTGTTTTGGAATCTTGCATGTCCAAAAAATGAAGAAACAGGCATACAAATAATATTTTCCAAAGGGAAACAGATACATGAAAATGATTCATATTTGAAACATTTTTAATGAATTACTAGATCCAATTGATACCACTGCAGTTATTTTTTCCTAACATTTCTCTATTTTTAAAACTATTAGCTATTATTTTGCATAAATACTTCTGGTTTTAGTGCATTTCTTAAACAGTATGTATTAAATTTACACACAGGCAGCAAAAAAAATCTAATCCATTAGGTCTCCATGACAAATGGTTTAATAGAGGTGAAGTAGTCATTGGAATCTTTCCTGCAGCCACAAGAAGCTGCTAGCTTATCAGCTGGAAACAAAGAAGGATCATAAAACATTTCTCAGCAAAGCCAAGAAGAATGATTTGATAACTAAGCCCTCCAGTAATCGAAAACATATAACCCATATATTTCCGAATTATAGCTGTGACTAATCTTTTATGAAATTTTTTTTTTCCTCCCAAATACTTTCTATAGTGCAGCAAAAGTGCCTATGAGTTAGCAGGATGCTCTGAGATATAGTCATCGTTCAGGATAAGTAAAGTTACTTCCCTGGATGCCAACTCCTTCCCCTCCCACTAGCCACCATACAATCTAAAAGGCAAATGGGAGAATGACAGAAAAAATTCATTTTGTGGTCTTTCTTGAAGTCACATGTTATTCTATTTCCACTTCTATCCTTCAGTTGTTTACATTTATGAATACAATAATATGAAAAGTGAATACATGAGTAGTACAGTTACAAACATTTTGTCATCAATTTCCTTAATTTACATCAGTTAAGGAATGTGGTAGTATGAGTGGAATATTAAAATTTGGGTTTAGGTAATTCAGTTAAATTTGATGAGTTGTTAGCAGTAGTTTTGTTTTTGAAACTTGTTCTTTGACCTGTATGGGATAAGTGGGTGGTCTTTTTCATGGGCCTACCCAGATTGCAGAAAATACTGTCACAGTTGATACAATCTGGCAGAAGGGATGGATGAACTTCCAAAGACCCACTGTGTAGTAATATCCAGATAATTAAATCTCAGAGCTTTACGAACATCTTAATAAGGATGAAAATGTCCTAAAGGGCGACTTTTAGCCATGCTTTTTATCAGACATTATTTTTTTATGTAGGATGCTCAGAATGATTTTATTAACATGGGTCTAGCAAAGATATCTTGGATCAGACTATCCTGTCCTTGCTACAACAGGCAACAGCATTTATTCATATTGCCTTAATGGCATAAAACTCTAGCTCAGATCATCAGTCTCTGTTATGAGTCTTTCAAGACAATTTCACTACTTCAGTTTCTCAGTAGGACACCACACTGTAATTTCCAGCACAATCTCCACTGTGACATATATTACTGTGAAACAAGGCCTTACAGTTTTGTACCAAGAATTGTTACAGATTTAGGGTCGTTTTAAAACTGGTAAAAAAGTATTCAACATGTTATGTCTTTGTCCATAACAGGATTCTTTTAGTGTTTTCTATTAGCATATTACCATCAGGAGAGATGTTATAGCGTGGGAATTTCTGCTTTCAGATTCTTTCTGAATTCTTTTGAAAAAAGACATATGGCAGACACATTTTTGAAACTGTAAAGCTCAAATATCAAAAGAAAAATACAAATATTAATGTAGTAAGCAGATTTTCTTGAAATCCTTGCTTATGCTTAGCTTAATGAATTTTTATTGTGATGTAACCAGTTAGTATTTTATTATATTCCATACTAATATTTTACATCTTACAAAAAGAGATTTCTTTACTAATTTAAAAACAACTATTTCATTTTGTTGAAAAATAAGCTTCAGAAATACCTTAATTTATTAATAAATGAATATTTAAATTAAACATATGTAGCTATATTGAATTCTGCTCTAAGCAATTTCTGAAATAACTGGTGAAAATGACTGGAAATGAAAGAAATTGTAGTTCAATCTCTTCCAACTCAGTACAAGAGAGAAATAGTTCACCAACTTCACTTTTGAAGCAGAGATGGAACAAAATCTCTAAAGACAGTAAAATTACAGGTGGAGAAACATAATTCTTTTCCCCCTAGAATCTATTGTCTAGAAATCTGTGAGTTTCTTCAAGGAAGGAGCAGATTTCTATATGAGAGATTTTGACACCAGTTAAAAGTCTGAAAAAAAAGACAGCAGAGCTTCCTATCAGGTTATAGTAACTGAAGTTCTGTAAGTTCTTAGAGGAATAGAAATCAGGGCATGGATAACAGCCATTTTTTTCCATGTCTTTTGTGTTTTATATATTTCCTGTTTCCTGTTACATGCCTGTGTTTTTGAATGATTAAATTCCATTCCTATTAGAACCTTTCTGTAAGTGGTGCTGATATAACTTGAATTTTACTGCTTTGGATAAAATGAGGAGGTGTTGGTTCAATGATCTTTTGCTTTAGTTCAGTAATTGTACTTCAATTATTAAAAAAACCCAACCAAATAAACAAACTAAATCAAACAGTCAATCCTCCCCACTCCAAAACCCACAACCCCCCCCCAAAAAAAAACCCTAAAACAAATAAATAAACAAAAAAGATTGAGCAGTATTTTCCCTTTCATGTCTATCCCTGCACTCAGATATAAAGATACATTTGCCTAAGAATTTATAGAAAAAGTACTGTTAACTTCTATACTATGCTTCTTTGTGCCCGTTCCCCATTTGAGGTTTCCTGATGCCTAAAGAATGTGAAAGATTGAATTTTATCAGTGACCCCCTAAATCATTAAATAAATGCCAATGTAAATGTCATAAAAGAAATCCTAATTAAAAAAAAAAAAAAAAAAAAGAAAAGAAAAACAGCTTTTGTGTTTAACGGTAGTATAGGACAATAGCTACTGCATGCTCTTATATCCAGTAATGTGTTGCTTGGCTTTATATTTTCCCTGTGCTCTCTTCAGTTTAGAAGGTTGTCAAATTAAGCTAACTCTCAAGATTTTTCATGCACCTCCTCAGGGGATCAAGCACATTCTTTTGACAAGTCCTATCCTTAGGCTTGTTTTTCCATGAAATGAATGTAGATTTGGAACATACATCTTCCTTCCTGAGCAGAATATCTGTTGAGTAGAAATTCACCCCTGGGGCTTCAGACACCTTCTTCCTTGCTCTTGCCCTACACTTCCAAATCCGATAACACGGTGACTTATCACCTAATCTCTGAATACTCTGTTGTGGGGATACAAACCCACAGATGGTGACTTTTGACTTTCCTAGCTGTCTGGGTTTCAGGAAAGCATAATAGTTATGTAAACAAATTTATTTAACCATTATTTTTTTTCCTTCCTCTTCATATTTGTGTCATCATTCTTTTTTCGGTTCTATAGATTTAGAGTATCGTGAGAGATCAGTAAAGCTATCTTTAGTATGGATAAATGACTTTCAAAAAAGAAAAAACTAAACTGTTCAAAACTGATTCTCTATAAATCTATTTTTAGTGAAAGTAATATTTTTCAATCACTCAACACTTTCATGTTAAAAGATAACAGAACTTCTATGAGCTTCTTTCACTTCATTTAATTCAGGATAAATACTTAATTCAGGATAAATATTAGAGGCAATACAAAGGAATAGGATGTTACTAGCATGAAGATTTTAAATGGGAGGATACACTAAAAATTACTGGGATTTCTGCCTGGGTGGAAAGACCAATGAGTTGGATAATATTTAATCTTTCCAGAGTGTAAATGAAGTTTTATTCAAATTTTCAAATTTTATTTAGAGAGTTCTAGACAATATCAAATTTAAAATATCCATTTGCAATAAGAAATTTTGAGTTTAAAAGATCCACTTCACTGTGTTGAACAAACAAAAGGAATCTATTACATACAACCTGCCATATAAAGGACTGGTTTTTGTAGGTGTGTATTTGCGTTTATGTGTTTGCATGCATTGGTACCAATTCTGTAGTAACATTTTTAAGAAAGGGTAAAAAATGCTGCACAACAGCTTCTGAGAAAGAGGAGTGAGAAAACATAAGAGGAGCAAGCCTGCAGACATCAAGGTCAGTGAAAAGAGGGAAAGGAGGAGTTTCAGCTGCCAGAGCAGACCCGTGCAGAGGATCATGGTGGTGCAGACTGACTTTCTGTAGCCCGTGGAGATCCATGGTGGAGCAGACATCCATCCACAGCCCATGGAGAACCACATGCCAGCAGGAGCAGGTAGGTGTAAGCTCAAAGAAATTGCAGCATGTGGACAGACTATGCTGGAGCAGAGAGGGTCCTGGCAACACTGTGAGCCTTTGGGGAACTCATGCTGGAGGAGGGTTCCTGGAGGGACTGCACCCTGTGGAAAGGACCCACACCAGAGAAGTTACTGAAGAACTTTTCTCAGTGAGAGAGAACATATGATGGATTAGAGGAAATATAAAGAAGAAAAAATGGCAGAGATGAATTGTTATGAACTGACTGAACCTTCATTCTCCATCTCCCTACACTGATGGAGTGGAGGAGGTGGAAATATTAATTGTAAAGTTGAGTGTGAGAGAAAGAGAGGAGTAGAAGCAAGGTGTTTTCCGAGTTGTTCCGATTTCCCATTAATTTACTCTGTTACACTTAACCTGGCAATAAATTAAATTCATCTTCCCTAAGTCTGTTTTGCCCATGACATTTATAGGCAAATTATCCCTATATCCTTATCCCAATTTCAGAGTTTTTCTTAAATCTTCTCCCCTGTTAAGGAGAGGGAGTGTAAGAATGGCTTGGTAGACAGGCAAATTTAACCCCCTACTAGTTCTCATCTCTTGGCACCTGGTAGACAGACAAATTTAACCCCCCACTAGTTCTCATTGTTCCTCTATAAGAACTTCTCAAAAGTCACTTACTCAGATACCTTGCTTTGATTTTAGACCAATTAACATGCAACAACATCTACAATCCTCTATCTGTTAGGATAATTAAAAAATAATAAGAGCAAAGTTTAACTGAAATTTACCTCTTACAAAGGCCAAGGACAATTACTTGATATAATATCACTTTCAACTTTGCTTTTCCTCTTTTCTGTATTTTCTGTGTTAGCAGGGAACAGGGCAAGGCAGAACAGAACAAGTTTCCTCCCTCTCTGAGGCTTCCATTGCTGACTTCTTGTTGCATTGTGATTGATTTACAGCTCCACTAAGTATTATTATGTAGCATTGCAAAACCAAAACACATAGCCAGCATATTGTTTTATTTACAGTCTGGGTGATAGAGACAATGAAATTAATATTATATTCTTCAAAGCTTAACACAGACAGATGGTAGAAATATCTGAACTGAAAAATTTGTTTGATTTGGTAGCTCTTATGCCCAGACAAATTTAGGAAACAATTACCTATTTTTGAAATAGAGCTTTTTTCACATTGAAATATGACACATATCTGCTTGCCACAAGGCTACAGAGACAAAAGCATATAGATATACATTATCCTCAAATTATGCTGTAAGCAGTTTTTGTCTTCAGAATCTCAGATTACTTTTATATTTAATTTCATCAGAAAACAATGATCCTTTGTTCCTCTCAGAGGGCTACTCTACCCTCTGGGATGATGTGAATAGTTTGAAGGAATGCAGAACCACTACACTCAAGGGGAATGTCTGTCTTGAATTGTCCTGCAAATCTGAGTGTGTATTGCAAGATTTTTCATACACCCAGCCAGTCCCATCCTGCCTTCAACCTTTCTCAGAACTTAGGGAACAGGAATGGAACAAATAAAATCTTGCATGATTTATATTGAGAACCTGATATTTGAGTATTGATAGGAGTCATCAGACAGAGCACTTATATATTGTTCTGGCTTTGTGCTCATATGCATATAGTCCTATGAAAATCCACACTTCTGACTCCAAATTATTATTTCTTGAACTCCTTCTGTCAATTAATTACCAAGTTTTTACAAAATTAAGCCTAGAAAAATAGCCAAAGCCAAAGTCAAAAATTGAACAAATGTGGGAAAACCTTGAACACTGATGAAGAAAGCTTCTGGCCTCAGATTTCTTTTTAAAGCAGCATGAATAAAGCATGTATAGATTGGAAAAAAAGTCAAGCAAATGATTTATTGCCAGTGGTTTTAATCTTTATTTTTCATATTAACTAGTATGTTTCAGTTGCTTTGCAATGGGGAATGTAGAACAGCGATCAACAGTATTTACTGGTCCATTACTCTGGCTAGATAAAAAAGTTTCTTCGTGGAGTTGAGAAATGTACCACAGCACAGACTACCAATGAATCTGCACAGTGCTATTAAAGCAATATAAATAAAGCTGGAATACTCAGGATTTTGGACTAATTGGTTTCTCTGTATTCTAGTCAGCAAGGATTTAGAGAAAGGATACTGATTGTAATATCTTAGCCACTCTGAATTGGCATAAATGCCCGATTATTACTTCTACTCGTCCTCTTTTTCTCTGTTGCAGAGAATGGAGCAAGTACTTAAAGACGGCTGGATGGGTTTTCCTGTCAAAAAATAGTCTGCATAAAACTAGAATAATAAAAAATAGAAAATAGAATAATAAAATATAACATTTCAAAATGTGCAGATCTAGCTCATGTGGGCTTTACATAATAACTTTAATGGAGTTAATCCATAAGTACACTGCTGGATGCCACTAAACCCACAGAATTTAATGCAGAGCTAGTCATTGTCTCCAACAGAGTTTTGACTCACTAATTTAAATACTAGAATGATCATATCAGTCCATTACCCTTCCAGTCTGTAGAAGACATAAATCTGGAAGAAGGTAATAAACAACTGTGCTTCTCAGCAGGACTATATACATATTCCCAAATTAAAAGTATTTTCTTTGAAATACTATTTCTTTGCTATGGACAACCTCTCCATGTACATAAAGTTCGTGGGAGAATAAAAATATAAAACAGTATAATTTTGTAACTAATCTTAGCAAACTCTGGTTTAATTTACATTTGAAGTTTGTGTTGTGTTTTCCTGACCAGGTTTTGGTGTGTGGGAGGCTACAGGGGTGGCTCCTGTGAGAAACTGCCAGAAGCTTACCCCAAGTCTGGCAGAGCCAATGCCCGCTGGCTCCAGGACTGGCCCACTGCTGGCCGAGGCCAAGCCCATCAGAGAAGGCAGTAAGGCCTCTGTGATAAGATATTTAAGAAAGGCCAAAAAATGTCTTTCACAGACCTAACTATGCTTTAAGAAGAGAGGAGTGAAAATATGAACGAGGAGCAGCTCTGCAGACTCCAAGGTCAGTGCAGAAGGAGGGGCAGGAGGTGCTCCAGGTGCTGGAGCTGAGATTCCCCTGCAGCCCATGGAGGGCCATGGGGAAGCAGAGATCCATCCACAGCCCATGGAGGAGACTCACGCCAGGTGAGCAGGTGAGTGCCTGAGGGAGGCTGTGGCCGTGGGAATCCCTCACTGAAACAGGGTCCTGCAGACCTACAGGGAGAGGAGCCCACACTGGAGCAGATGTCCTGGTAGGACTTGGGACACTGTGGGAGACCCTTTTCTTGGAGGACTGCACCCCATGGAATGGGACCCACGCTGGTCCCATGGGTCCCATGAAGAACTGAAGCCCACGGGAAGGAATCAAGTTGGAGAAGTTCATGGTGGGCTGTCTGCAGGAGCAGGGGAAAGTCTCCTCTCCCTGACCAAAAGCAGAAATAATATGTAATTAACTGACTGCAATGCTCATTCCCTGTGTCTTGCACTGCTGGGGGAGGATGTAGAGTCTGAGAAGGAGGGAAGAGTGGGTGGAAGTTGGGTCTTTAAGATCTGTTTTATTTCTCATTATCCTGCTTTAATTTTCATTGGTAATAAATTCAGTTAATTTCCACAAACTGGGTCTTTTTTTTGCCCAATATTACGACAGTATTCAATCAATGATCTCTCTCCCTTGTCCAGTTGCAGAGGGGAGTGATAGAATGGCTTTGGTGGGTACCTGACATCCAGCCAGGATCAACTCACCACAGAATGAATGCCTGGGGCATGTTTACTTAAACTGACGTGTGTATTATAATACCTGTAATACTGTTATCTATATATCTCTTTCAAATGGTCAAAAAATTGGGGAATTGTCATAATAGTGGTGTGTTTTTCTTTGTTTTCTTTTTTGGCTGTTTGATTTGGTTAGTTTGTTTTGTAAGAGTAGAATATTTTCTATGTTTTTTCAGCCTGTTGGGGAATCTCTTGTGTTCTATAGTACACATTTACCAATGAAAAATTCCTTTATGATAATGAATATTGCAAAGTCTTCTTACAAGCTTTATGATCTCTTTCAGAGTAATGCACCTACTCAACTGCAGAAGGCCACAAAGTTCTTCAAAAGAGTATAATAGACTCAAATGCCTATGCAAATTGGAGCTGTAGGGAAACTAACCTTTTGAAAATCTGTTTCTCTCTTTTCCAGTGGTAGTGGCAAATTCAAGCAAAGCTTGTTGTATTTATAGTCTTATTTATTTATTAATTTTTACTGCCTATTTTAGAACAGTTATTCTGGATTTTCACATGAAAATCTCTCTACCAAAATCACCAGAATATATTTTCCAAAAATCCCAACTTTGCCTCACTTGTTATATTCTTTTTTATGCAATGGTTCTCAAAGTAGTATTTGTAACCTCCAAAACTGAATTTCCATCATAAGTCCAACTCATTCTCTTTCTAGTTTTCCACCAGAAGAGGAAGGGATGGAGAAGAAAAAAAGAAAAGGCCTTAACTTGGGTCCTGGGATAAGATTACCCCACTGTGCTGATTCCTTCAAGATTTCCTGAGAACTGTCTGAAGCATTTAAAGCAAAACCACTGTCGAACTCCCTTTGTGGAGCACTTGCAAGCAGCCATGATATGTGGAGGCAAAAAATGTAAAATTGCAAATCTATGCTCATAAAGTCTTTTATATATTGGATAAACTGATCTAAGACTTGATTTTAAGCTATGAGGTAAAATTTGCCTGGTCTTATAGGTGCCTTCCAGGTTCTGTACGCATTGGAGGCTTAAGTATTTTGCTACTTTAGTAGCATGTAAATACAACATGGGTGAGACAAATTATTATTAGCATTGCTGCCTCATGGAAACTGTGCTGTTGCTAAAATACATGGTACAGTACTTCCTGGTAATACCACAAACGGTTCCTGTCAGCACTGGGTTATTACGAGCTTTTGTGACATTTAGATATTTCATTGCTTTTAAAAAAATTATTTTATTACACTTTCTATTTACACTTTGATAGCTTTTCTAAAGCAAATAATAAACAAAGATGTCTTTTGCACTACATACATAAAAGGAAAGTGCTTGCCTGCTGTATGTTCTAGCCTCACAGGACTCAGATCAGAGAGTTGGCTTAATTCACTGTCATTTAAAACCAGATGTTTTTTTCTGGCACAGTGTCTTGCAAAAGCAGCAATGAAATCCATCAGATGGTACCCAGGGAAGCTCTAGTGCATTAAATTAAATACCACAAAGTAGGAACAATGAAGAACTGAAAATAAATCCTAAAAAGAAATACACATAAACAACAGATATTTTCCTCAACCCTCTACTGAGTGATGAGTTCAAAGGAGGTCTTTAATAAAGCTTTGCTGACAAGATGGAAAGCTATTGCATACCTTAAAAGTAGGTGCTGATGCTATATAGACTAGTATACACAAGTCTAGTTATCATTACACAAAACAGTTATAGTCTCTGCTTCCAGGAAGGGAACAGTGTAAAACTACATGCACTGGTTTGGAAGTGTAGGCTTTATACAGCTAGAAGCTTTTGTAGAAAGTGAACTTTGTATTGGTTCTGGATGGCTGCTGAGCTACTAAATTTTAAAGCTCTAGATCTGTTTTGCCCCAAATCTGCACCTAGCCCCTTGTATTCTCTACAGGTAAAACAGGATAAAGTAGACAAGAGTGAATATAGGGGGAATGAGTTAAGATATTACCTTCTTTCTCCTTCTTCTCCTTCTTCTTTCTCCTTCTTCTCCTTCTCCTTCTTCTCCTTCTCCTCATTAATAACATTTGGATAGCCAGCTCCAAATCATGCTGGACTGTGTGTACAGCATCACAGATGCAAAACAGGTTACATACACAGGACACAAAACACATCACATATTAGGTAAATTTCCTCATAATTTTCTTGATAAAACCCAGCTTGAATTAATCCTAAATGAAATAAATTCTGATTTCAAGCAGTCTATCTAAACCAAGCAACTCTACTAATCAATAAACCTGAGAATCTACAGTCGGAAGTTTCAAAGCTTTAATTGTCCTGCATCAAAAATATCATTGCTAAAAAGGTGAAGGTAAGACTTTTCTACTTGTACTGGTAAACAAAAAAAAGCTCGAACCTCCAGGCTGAGAGACATCTAATTTAATTATCTAAAGTGTATACCCATCAGAATGTTTTCATTCAAAAAGAAAGTCTAAGTAAACAAGAGAACTGAGAAAATCAGTTGAGTAACAGTGAGTAATTTTAGGAAAATTAATAACAGAGTTAGGGAAGATAGTTCAAGGATGAAATTTCTAACAAGAGTATCCTCATATAAATCAAAATTAAGAAAGATAATAATAATAACAATCCTTCAAAACTCATTTTTCAAGCAAAGTTGTTTAACTCTAAAATGAGGAATGTTAGAAGTTCCACATTGCAAAGACATTATGCTCACTGGTGGTGATATAAAATCTAAAGAAAAGCATATATGTAATGTTCAACACAGCAGTTTGACAAAATTTACAAAGGTTATGTGTATAAAAACGGACCTGCAGCACTAACTCAGTGCATAAACAGGAAATGTGAATAAATGCACCTTCTTTCTTTTTCATTCACTGCATAAAATCTGTTAATCCTAAAGTTTTATTTTTCTGCTTCCTCGTCTTTCTTTCACAGTGAGTCTATTTCCTTCCCCTATTGTTCTAATCTGTAGTAGTCTATCTTTGCTTCCACTAAGTCCCTGATGCTAACACAAAGAATTCTAAAATTCTTGTTGAACTCATCCTTCAGACATCATGTGAACAGCATGAAAGCAAGCTGCAACAATTCAAAGCAATGTTTGTGGTACTGAGAATGTTGCAATATTTTCCCTCTCAGATACTGGGGTGCCAAAATAATATACTGAATCGTTTTCTCAGGTTTGTCAGATACTTCTGAGCCTCTCCCACAGAGACAACTCCTTCCTTATATTCATAAGCACTCATGTGGTTTTGAATAACTATGACACATGATTACTACTGTACCCCCTGTCCTTCCTGGACACTGTTTAGATCCCTGACTAAGACTTCATTTTATTTATCTTCTACCTATGTAGAAGTAGTGGGAAAAAAAAGAATTTATAACTGCAGCACTAGAGGGCACTATAACCTCCGAGATAATATTGGGCAAAATTTTCCTCTATAAGCAACATACAAATGTATTATAAAACCTTCCACTAATTTTGTCACATTTGAGCAGTCTAGAGAAGTGGCCTAAGAGTGACTATCAGTGATTTATAAAAAGTACCTCAAATGATTTCTCTTTCCATTTTATTTTAAGATTCATATATGACTAACCAAATCCATGAGAGTGGATATTGAAAAATACATGAAACTTTTTTAGATGCAAAGAAACAATAAGAGATGGAAAATGAAAAAGGAAATAAAAAAGTAGAAGGAAAACGGAGGAGACCATAGTAGATGAATTTGTTTCAATGTAATATTTGATGTGAAATACCTGGCAAAATCTCCCTGTCTAATAAATTTGATTTTTGCTAGATACAAATAATTTGGACTGAACATATGGAAATATGAAACATGGTAAAAAGCAGTAAATTATTTTTTTCCTAGAAAATATACAGAGAATAACCTTGATATAGAAAAAGCAGCAATACAGAAAAAACAAGAATTACAACCAGAATCCCATAGCACCCAAATAAGAGATTACTTTGAATAATAATAAAAAACAAATCATTGATATAGAATTGCTGATATTTCACTGAACAAAAAAGAAATATTTATTCTGTTCAATTCCAAAGCACAATATGAAGTCTACACATACATAGATTTGGATCTCTGGAGTTACATTACTGATATTTATCTTATACCTAAGAAGATTTACATGCTTAAACACCTTTCTAGTTATGGACTGCAATTTTTTACATATACTGTTTTCCAGAATATACCATTGAATCAAACAATGGTTGGGTATTTCATTCTGTTTTGGCAACCTGTTATTTTTTGTAGCCAGTATGTCTTTCAAGAACTCAGAATGCATAACTGTAAGTGAGAGGAGTTATTATTCCATAGAATCATCATCATATATTGGTTTGGATTTGAAAGGGACCTTGAAGATCATCTAGTTTCACCAGTTATCGACTTTTCCCATAACAGTTCTCGACCTTTCCCCTAACAGTTCTCATACCGTTATGACAAAGGTAGTCTCAAAATTATTTACTAGCACAGAATACGAGCTAAAGGAAAAATGTAATTGGACAAATCATCTTGCAAGGAAGCAGAAATACTGAAAGAAGCAGGAGAGCTAGCCAGGAGACAAAAACGAAAGCAAGAAACAAAACAAACCTCCAAACTGATTTTCAAGATGGGATGGTGGAACAAACAATTGGAAGCAAATTACTTAATAATAGACTGATAACAACATTTTGTTCTCCAGGGTATTCGTCTCACTCTGTTTCCACAGTAAAGTGAAGATGGTTAAACCAGAGCATTTTGAGCAGCACCTGCTACGAATGCTCCCATTCCACTCTCTGGAGCAACCTTTCTTCACTGATTACAGACAGAGCCTAAGGACACTACCAAAGCACTCAATGGCAGCCATTAAAATAAATAGCCGAAAGAAATAAAACTTATCTTTTGAGATGGAAGTTGTGAGGCAAAGAAGAAATAAGAAGCTGCTACATAGTGACAAATGCAGCTATTCATTAACTGTGTCTGAATGGGTCTGCAGGTGCTGTTGGAGGAAAATACACCTTTCTGGGTTAGCAGGAGGTGCCCTGCTCAGAGATTTCATTACCTGGAGCAGTATCAGAACTAAATGGTTAGGATTACATAGTTTGACTATATAATTTATGGTTAACAGAACAAGCAGCATCAGAAGCCAGTGAGCTCTGCAGAGATTGTAGTCTTCCACAGAAATCAGGAACTATGAAAGCAATTATTTTAAAGGCTAAAATGTATTAAAAGCCGATAATGAAATTTCAGATTGTTACTAAACAATAAGCATCTTCAACTCCTGCTAAACATCTAGCCAAAGAAAAGCCAACAGCTTTCCAAAATTTGTCCACTTACAGTGCTATTTTGCCACTGATGGAGACATGGATTCTCAATTCTTGACCTTTCCCTGACTCTGAAAAAAAAAACCAGCAAGTTTCACAAATTCTTCAAGAAAATCCACATTTTTTTTGTCAACAATAACTAAACTTGTCAAGAGAGGATTAATTTTAAGCTTCCTTGGCAGTTCTGTATTATGTGAAAACCAGTCCAGCTAAATTTCTGGGAAAAAAAGAAAACAGGAAACAAGCTTGCAGCTTTTACAAAATTTGTACAAAATTTGATATTTAACTAAAATATTTAATTTTTCACCTCACTGGTGAAAAAAAAATGTTTTCTTCTAACACAAATACTTTCCCCCTGCCTCTCAAAATCCCCATGATTTTTCTTAGAAATCTGTAATAAAAATCTTTCAACTCCTATAACAGTGTTATTTTCTCAGGTTTTTATTACGGATGTTTTTTCTGTTACCATTGCTCCAGTATAACCAATATAATCAATGTGAAAGTCCCAAGGACAGATTACAGATTACATCTGGTTTGTTAACCAGTCTAATATACATCACATTTGGAACGGGACCAGCATGAAGGATGGCCAGAAGGGGAGATTGGCACTTCCTTGATCAAATTTAGTCACTGTACAGCTGGGTAGGCTTGACAAGAAAGACGATCTAGAAGGGATGTTGTTACCATGATAGAGAGGAAATTTCCTGAAAAGGTAGCAAATTTAACTTTCACAAGTAATTTTTTTTTTCAAAATTATCTTGAGATGGACCATCTTTCCTCTCTACCTGTATAGAGACTGCCTATGTGCTTTATGAAAGCACCATACACTGAATACTCATAAGGAACTTAGTCTTCTATTTTTCACCTAGACTTTACATTTTTTTAACCAAAAATTCCAGTTTTGGTAATACATAGCTTGGTGCCCAGTTGTTTTAAGCACTAAATCTATATAAGTAAAAGTCAGATCTTTGTTCCAAACAACAATTAAAAATCCCAATTAATCAAATACAGTTTACTGTATTCCTCAGAAGTATCAGTGTTTATCACTTCAGCAGCTGTTTCAATGATAGAAATATTTTGAATTTTTTGGCATAATGTATGTCAAAATGCAATGTCGAGGTTTGGGGGATTTTTTTGTACTTTTTTACATTTTCTATGAAATAATTTTCTATTTTTCTAGAAAAACCTCTGAGCTAGAAGGAACACCATTTTTCAACCTAGATCTATAGCTCAAGCTATATCAACAAGGAGCTCCTAAATTCAACTACAAAATTTCTCATTTCTTTAAGAAAAATAAGAGCAATAAAAAAAGTTTGGCATTTTAAGTCTGATAAACAAAGGTGTAGTATCAGAGGCCAGAGGCTCTATGATGAGTTTAATAAAAGCAAATATTTTGTGTCATATAGGATGCTTTCAGATGCCTGCTAAGAAGGGGTATTACAGATCTCAGAAAATTAGTATATAAGAGACAACTTTGCAAGTAATAATAGCTTTCATGGAATTTAAAGGGAGAACTAATTTTCCTTTTTCTATTTTTCTCCCTACTTGCCCTTAAACAGTGCAATCAGATTATTTTATTTTCTTCCATTCTTATTTAGAAAAAAAAAAAACCCAACCAATCAAACAAACACAAAATGATAAAAATTAAAGTAAATTAAATAGTAACTGAGCTTTGAATATTTGAGGCCTACAACTTAACATCTCACAGACTGAAACTATTCAGATTTTTATTCAACTTGACTCCATTTGATCAAAGTCTTCTCTGGGATGTTCAGCATTTCTGAACCTGCAAGTGAGCAAAAGCACATTCAGAAAGTCATGATATGCTTGATAGCTCATTTCAGAAAGTAAAACAATAAAGTGTCTTATTGGTCATATTGTCATGAGAAAGGAGATAAAGAATGCAGGAAACAAGGAATCATGTGGGAGGAGGGGAGGAATAATGAGGAAAGTAGGAGGGAGGGAGGGAGAAAATCTTTATGAAAAATTATTATTTCTGAGGTTATGAATTAAATAAAATTATATCAATTCTTAATAAAATTACTATGTTGAGATAGAATTTAGATTATAAAATGTACATATATATATATATAAATGCTGGTACGTTCCTTCTTTCAATGAAGGATTTACAAGATTCCCCTCCTGATACTCAAATGCTCACAGTGTTTTCCATCCCAAAGGAGGGATGTGAGGAAGGTCTCCTCCTAATGGAGGTCTGTGGTCGCATGAAGTATCAGCCTCTTGACATCATCAGCACTATTGGAGTTGGAATATAGCACTGTCAGGTCACAGAGGCTGCCATGCATAATTACACAGGAAACAGGATCACTACCACTGGAAGAAATGGAAAGTTTTGTTCTCTTTTCCTTTCTCATTTGTATTTAAGAAAAAAAAAAATAAATAAATAAAAAGAAGCAAGCAGCCAAGCTTTTTCTCAGACTCTGTGGAATTGCGGCTTCTCCCACTTTTTCCATCCTGCCTGAGGATGAAGAACCTGATGCTGTTTGATCATGCCTGCACTGGACTCGGCAGGGCATGTATCAGGAGGTGAGCTAAAGGCAAGAAAATGGATCAACAGAGGAATGTTGACCCACACAACCATGGTGGAGTCCACCAGGCCAAGCCATACGTCCTAAGGAAGGATTCTGGATGTGCATCCATATGTATGGAGAAATTAGAGCCAATTTGCTGAGTAAAGTCCTTACTCTTGAGAAACCAAATTGTGTTATATGCTCATTATATTTAATTTTGACCAGCTCTAATTTAGGCCCATGAACTGGACAATCATCAGGCACAGCAGCAGCACATATCAGTGAGAGGCAGAGAACAGAAATGGTTCAGTTACACCTGAGACAAATCAAGTTTGCATGTTCCAACACTATGCAGTGATACGTAACAAGGGATGCTACATGGGTACATTTGGGAATGCATTCCCAAATGAAAACCCTGATTTAGAGCATATGTATTCTCTTTTCTTCAGTCCAAGGGTAAAAGCTACTCAGCTTAAGGATATTTTTGAACTACGTTCTTGAGAATAAGGTCATATAAATTGTCATCAATCCTGCTAACTATTCCTTTGCTCTTTTAGTCATATTGGCCTGCTTTTTCTGTTTTCTTTCTGCTGTATATGACCCAATCATAAAAATGTTACATGATAGGGATTGATTTCCTAGTCTAACTAAACAAAATCTTCAGTTATTGTGACAAAGAATAATACTGCTGAATTATGTATTAAGTAGTATAGAAAACAGAGTTCTGTCAAAAAAAAAAAAAAAAAAAAAGAACTAGCAATCTTAGAAAATACTTAAATGAGAATCTATTTTCCCCTGTTTCCATTCTCTTTGAGCTATGGAAATTATAGCTGTTACTGGTATCATTAGGCTATAGTTGACTTCAGAGAAAAGTATAATATTTAAATAGTTTCTTTTTATCATGAAACTGCAATTCAAGAAGTTCCTGAAATAGAGACTTAATCAATTTTTACTATTGCAACAGTAAGAAAATAAGGTTAAAAGAAACCTCAAAGGGTCATACATGGAAGCACTTGCCTGGTTAATACATATAACCCCAACAGTGGAAACAGAACTGTACTAAGAATTGGTTATTTTTAACGTCAGAAAAAAAAAATTAATATTTTAAATTGCTTTGTAAATCCCCTACCGAGTTTGTTATCTCTGCTTAACAAGATTCTGTCTGCTCAATAAACAAGGGGAGCAATTATTCCTGTCATTGGGAGATGGTTGGCACAAAAATTTGAGTACAGCTGTTGAATGTTCTTCTCTCATTGATTATATTTCCTACATTATTCTCCAAGATGCCCACAGTTGATAAACAGCTTCTGATATTTTTTTTTTTCCTGAGGCAGAATATTTTATTGGATATTTCACCAGTGTTGAGTAGAACAGGAGAATTACTTAATGATTTTAGCAAATAATTTCCTATAATGCAGGAAGATCTTTTGGCCTTCTTGCTCAGTTCAAGCCAGATAGATCTTGGCCTTCAGGAATAACCCACAGTGGAACGGAATCACTATGGGAGATATACAAAGGCTTTGGGATATTAGTGAAGAGATCATTGCATTAGTTTCTGGTTTGCAACTGACAGAAATCCCAGAGAGCTGATAACTCTAAACCTCAGGAATTGTTGCCAGCATTGATTAGAGATGTATGTCTCCTCAGTGATTTGGGATGTGATGCTGACCAGGGAAAGGTGATGTATTACTTGTATCCAAGTAGTCTGAACAATGTATCAGATTTGCACATAGCAGTATCCCGTCGTTTGGGAAATAATTCTAGTTAAATGTTTGTTAACCAGAATATGATTATCTGCATGACTTAGCTGCCCCAGAGCTTTTGAGGAGCTCCAAGCATCTGTTTTGACTTTATTGTTTTTCAACAAAACTTTATAAATGATTTACAAATCAACCCTTGCTTTGTCAGCCTGAGAGGTTAGCAAGACAGAGGTATTTTTGTGTGACTGATTCATCCAAGATTCATGATCGAGAAATGCCCTTCACTCTCTTTCCAGAATTAAATAGATTTGAGAATAAGTTGTAGCTGGGTCTTGAGCCAAAATGAAAGGTCAGCAAGCAAAATTTTAAATCTGCTCTGAAGGATACCAGAGAACTGGAGGACTGGATATCCTTTAGTCTTGCCTTTCTGATTCAGTTTCTTGGCCTAATATGAATATTATTATGAGTCTTTTAAGAATATAATTCATGTTTCTAGGCTTATCTAGAAAGATCACAATTCATTTTGATTTTTAAAAAGTTTCTAAATCCTTTCAAAGATTTAGGCTGCAAGATTCTAAAAGGCAGATTATTTCTGAATAGTTCTTTTCAGCATAAAAAAGAGTCATCATGTTAGTGAGTATGTTATTGAAAGCGGAGTTTTCAGATTTCAATGTTATGAATATTGGATTGGTTTATCAGCAATCAAAGAAATACCTCTAAATTGCTATTGATTGTTTGGTATCTATTTTAAAGCCAATATGTAAATAAATACAGAAATATCTGGCAGAAAAATATTTCTCATGTTGTCTAATGTATTTAAAACAGCACAAGTATAGAACCTGGGTATTTTCTGGGTTGGCCTGTAGATTAAAAGATATAATTTTTTTATTGGTGTAATGGTAAAAAATAAAATTCTAAAAACAACTTTGTAATACATTCAAATGCTTATTTTTTTCTGTTTGTTAATATTAAGTTGATATCACCCCCAAAGATGCCAAATAGATATAAAGTAATAGGGTGTTTAGAATTAAGTGCACTGTTAAGACATAAGTGAAATCACAGTAAGCCTTTAGGATTTGAGCAATATTAAAATATCTATTCCACTGCACTTTATTACCTTCTATTAAGATAGATACTTCATGTACGAGAGTATCTAGATGTTAAGGAGAGGACCTACTTTCAAGAAATAAGATTGATTTATCTCTTATTTTGTTCTTGCTAACACCAGACCAGCGCTGAGTACTATAATGAGCAGAACTTTACTTTGAAGTGAGTTTAGGAATATTTACTTCAATAGACCTTTCAGATTGTATCTTGTTGCTTCCATTGCACAAGTATTTTGTATATTAATTTAATTTTAACATAACTTCTTAGGATGATAAAATGAACACCTAATGAAATACAGATCAGGGTGGTGGGTTTAGCACACACAAAGTCACTCACTCAGTGTCCAAAATACCCCTGCCTACTATGAGATGGGGTAAAGAATAGGAAAAGTAGAAGGAAAAAAATGGATTCAGATAAAGACTGTCTACTATGCAAAGAAAAGAGGGAACTTGCAAAAACAATCATTCACCATCTCTCACAAGCAGACAAATGTCCAGTCAGCAGCCACTTAGTAAGGCAATTCCCCACCTCCCTCCTCTCTCCCTGATCCCAGCTTTCCAAGCTGTTTCTTGCCTCCACCCCTCCACTCTCTTGACAGGGGTGGGGTTCCTGTGTGCAGAATCAGAAAAAGAAAACACGAGTCTGTGTGAGGACTGATCACTAATAACCAAGGCTTCGGTGTTATAGCAGCAGTGCTTTAGTCATAAATGCAAAGCACAGCACCATATGGGCTGCTGTGAAGAATGTTAACCCAGACAGACCCAGCACAGTCAGTTCAACACTATTTAAGTGTCAACACTTTAAATGTGTAAAACATGTGACTACTGCTTGGACATTTTAGGTATTTTCTTCACACTTTGGCACAGAGGTAGACTCATAGCATATGCCAATGTTCATGGGTTAGGTGCAATTAATGCTGACAAAAATTCTGATCACACAATCATTCATTTCAAATTGAACTTTTTTCTTTGACATTGCTGAACTTATGTTATCTTTCTGTCATGCTTGTTTGATATCAGACAACAAGCATGTTATTAGACAACAAGCAAGATTAGAAAAGATAAAATATCAAAGTGGATGCTTTCCATTCTAATTTTGTCAAGATCTTTTCATTAAAAAGGAGAGCTCATTTACTTGTAATGTGAAGAGAACCAATATTGGCTGAAATTTGGAATACCTAGAATTTTACATTTGCCAGTGCTTCTCATGTTTTGAAAATCTGTCTCCTAAAAAAATGATTTTGATTTACTGAGAAATTAAAGAACATTCTTTCAGTCATTTAAGAAGAATGAGTACACGCATGAATGCACCCACAAAGCCAAAGCTTCTAAGCCAGTAAAGTTTTCTATGCTTTTTAGATACTGTATCCTTCTTTGTTTTTAAAAGAATAAGATATTTAACCAGAACTCCCTACAAGGAATATTAACACTTTCTTTATCGAAAAGTTACACTGTAGCAGAGTACCTAGCAACAGAATGGAAAGTAAGATCCACAGGGAAAGCTAGGTCTTTAGGGAATTAGCCTTGGCAGCTGTGTAAACAAGATACCCGCATTTCCCACTTTAAAAGGGGTAATAGTGAATTTCTTCATGTAGACTGAACGAACAAACCAAAATATTTGGGCAAATTGTAGCCATGCAGCCACCCATGCAGACAACACTACACAGCAGAATTTTCAGGAATTTCAGCAGAATTCTGAGCACATGAGCTGTGGTGCCCTGGCAGATGCACTGCCCAGACTTTGTGTGCTATCCCACTGTTATTGACACTGAGGAACACCTTCTAGGGTAGCCAGAGGATTAGCCTAATCTTTAGTGCCAGGCTTGGGAAAGGCATTGGCTCAACTACCTTCACAGAACTATCTGCATCCTGCTTTCCTTGTGCTACACAGAAGTCAGGAGATTATCTGTATGTAAAACGCCTACTAATTTAGAGCTAACCTACTGCTGCTTCTGTGGGATGACTTCTACACTATGATGCTCTTCCACTGAAGTCAGAACATCAAATTCTAATACACAGTTAGGAAGAGGCCAACTGAATATTATAAAAATTGTAGAGAAAAAAGATTAGTATAGTGATTTAGGAAAACTAAGCATAGGCTTTAAAGCCTTAAATTACAAGCTATCTGGATCCTATAGCATTTCTACTGTATGCTAACTATCCCTTAGGACTACTTTTAATCCAGATAATTTCAGCAATCTACTTTAAAGAGCTATGAAAACAGTCCTGGCAGAATGTAAAGCAGATGTGGATATTTGTGTCCAGAATGGAGGGAAGGGTCCAGAACATATCTACTTTTCTCCAATGCTGAAGCCAGCATATTAAAAAATTATAGTATAATTGGTTCCTCTATCTGAAACTATATACAACGTTCATATTAGTTCTGTAAATGAGAAAAAGAGTGAGGAATCTTCATACTGTGGCTAAGGGAATTAAATGTGAAAATGGATGAAAAAGTATTGAAGGAGGTTTCTTCACTCTTCTTCCTTAGGCTCTTCAAAATGTACTCTTCCCTCACACAGAAATTATTAGCCATCACTGGCCTTACCAGGAGTTATTACAGTGACTAGCAAAGAGTTAGTAGTTTCATAATATGATTTAGGTGATCCTGTAGCATCTTTTGTGGATAACAAAATAAACATATATATAAAGTGTGAAATAAAATTCGATGTCTTCTCAGTTTCTTCCCTGCAGTAATTAATTGACAATATTTCTCTTTAATGTGAATACAACTCGTTTGACTATGTGGAAAAATCATCTCTTCAAATATCATATGCACAAACAATAGATTGTCTTAAGGAAAAATCTTTAATATAAATTTCAGTTTTTATTGCTCATTTCTTGTTAATTTGCCATGCACTTTGTTAATAGCCAGCAATCTTATTAATCTGTTATTTTCAGGATCACCAGAATTTTCTTTCAGCTATGATTCACAACATTTACCATTAAACATTCTGCTATAGATTGTGTTCCAAAAATATTTATGATCCTTTCTTTCAAAGGTTGTCACTTTTTTTGTGACATCCATCTGAAGGTTTAGAGTGCCTCCCCTTTTATCTCCTTTTCTTTTGCATGAAAGGAACAAAATAAACATTTTGCTTTCTTTGGAAACAACAAAATAGACAAAGAAATAGAAAATGTCATCCAAAATCACGATATTTTCTTCCCATTAGTTATTGTTAATAAATGCAAAAAGCAGAGGTCCAAAAACAAAGCAGAGAAGATTTCTGGTGATCCCATTTCTAAAAATGCAAATCTTAATGACTCAGAGAAACAGGTAAAAAAAATCAGATAAATAGAAAGTCAAGGAGATCTTGACTAGATCAAAGGTCTGTTAAAAGATATATGATAGGAAGGGAAAAGAGTGAGTCATGAATCATGTTTTTCCTAGGACTAGAAGAAATTAAGAAAAACATTGCATCTGGAGATTTCTCTAGCAAGCAGATATGCACAAGAAAAGAAAGGAAGGAAAATATTACCAAATTCTTCAACTTTTCTTAAATTCCAACTTTAATAAGGAATCTCTATTTTATCTAGGTATTTTTAGGATTTATCAGCATATGCAGTCAATGTATTTTTAACAAGTGAGTCAAATGATCTCTTTATCAAAAGATGAGTGAGTAAATTCACCTTCTTTTACCCAAAACTGCTATTTATTGTGTTTTGAGCCAAGAAATTATAGACCATTTTTATCTGTTAAAAGAATGAAACATATGTTAATTCATGAATGACAATCCAGATGTGATATAAAACAAAATAGAACCCTAGTCTCTATAATTCTCTTGCATAGTTACAAGATGACTAATTTCTTTTATCTGCACATATTTGCACACCAGATTGAAAAAAAAAATAAACAAAATTTGTTTAAATAGATTGTGGTTGCAAACAAAAGTTGAGCTTAAGCCTTGTTTTCTTACTTTGAAAACTTGAAAGTCCATGATCAGCTAACAGAAACTTTATATCTTCGCCCTTTGGAAGTGCAGATCTTTAAAAGACTCCAACTCAGTAAGAGTTCAAAGCAGTTTAAAATATTGTTATGGTTACAGTCCGAATTACCAAGCAAAAGAATGCAGTTTTACTAGGGCTGGCATCTTTGAAACTCAGTTTCTTAATGCCATCAGAAGAGAGTCTGGTAGTTTTATGCAATGCTATTGCTCCACCTTTGCACTGTAACTTTGATTTCTGACTTTTTAAAAGCCTGAATGACACCAAAATATTTGCTACTTCTCTACAACATATTCATCTGGTCATCTCATCTAGACTAAGCCTATTTACTGGAAAAAAATATGAAATGTGTATAAAATTAAGGAGGTTTGACCCTAAAAACATTGTAGCACAAGATATGAACATGGACCCTCTATTTGAGATAACAGAAAGAAGGAATCAAAAAATATTGAGAGACTATGAAAACTAATGACAAGGAAGACAATGTTATCAGCCATTAGGAGGGACAGGGGGAACTAAGTGGCAAAAAAAATCAGTCCCTGAACACCGTTTTCATCTCATGTTTAAAAAGTCAGTTCTGAACATTCTATATTAAACCCTTTAAATAAATGAGTTTTTCTTGATTTTTCTCATCTACTGATTTCAAAACAAGTAAAAAAAATACCATTTTATATGGACCATTTAAGTCTGACATTCTGACATTAAACCTCAGAAACTGAATTTGTTGCTTGAATTTTTATCCCAAATAATTTAAATCCAAATTGTAAATTAAACACCAGAAGTAGAAATACAATAAATAAAGAAATTTAATCCAATTTCATAATATATCTTACACATGTAGATTATAATTTTTTACAATTTCTAGTCACATTTCTCTTTCATGGGAGCAGGTAGCAACTAAGAAGAGAGGGTTCAATTAAAAGCAAGTTACTGTCAAAGTGGTGGTACAACTACTAAACTGAAAACCTGATATGTTTGCTGATTAACATGCAGTTTCCATTCCTTTCAATTGGGATAAGGTTAATGTGGTCAAAGTTCTTAATGAGTGAATAGAAAAATCTTGCATTTTACCTCAGTCATCCTGAGGGTCAAATTGTTTTAATGGATTTCAAAACTGTTACCCTGTAGTTTAGCTCAACTACATTTTGTCTGCGAATTTCCAGAAGTCTTGTCACCAAATTATCTTGCTTGACACCAATATCTGCAAGGACTGAACACCCTCTGCCAATTAGTAACTCTCTGGTTAGAAAAATGTTTCGCTCACTGACATTATATAAGATAATAAAAAAAAAAATTCTGAACTATAGGAAAGACCAGCACAAAAGGGCGTGAACAGTAGACCAGTGCACTGGCAGATATTCCTTTGTATGATCTTCGATATTGGACCAAATGCTTATCTCATTGGTAGATATAGCTTTGGCTTAGGGAGAATGCTTTCCAGATGAGTAGTACATTCAAGTTCCCAGATGTCTTTATTAAAAGAAGGTTATAAACATGCTGTGGTTTAGGCTGCTGGAAAATCTGGAAGTTGTTTTCCACACACACACACCTTGGGGGAAAAAACCCTTTGAAGAAATGTTGTCAATTTTATAAACATGCACAAACCAAACTTTCTGATTGCAAACATATAGCTGATGGGGTGAAATTTTTAGATAATTATGGCCAATTCAGAAATAAGTAACAAATAATTCCAAAGAAAGAAATAATCCCAAATAAATAACTCCAAAATTCAGAACTAAGTAGCATGATTTGCTGTCTCTCCTTATGCGATGTTCATCCATCCTCACACAAGTAATATTCTCTTACACAAGTCAGTTATAAATACTGTTGGCATCTTGCCTTGCTGATAGTATTGAAATTCTTTTTTTTCCAGGATCACTAGACCTCATAAAATTTGTTCCTTTAAAAATTTCTGGATGGTTCTATGTTATAGCCGCTTTAAATATTCTATCAGGTTATGCTCTAAAAAATTCAGTCAGATTAAATATTTTTGCCTTTGGATCTGTTGTTCCCCTGTGCAAAAGACAGATCTATATAATTTCTATTGAGCACTCCATAAATTGCTTCACTCCTAGGCAATACCAGTTAAAAATAATGCCTCATACAAGATTAAGCCTACCCACTATCAATTAGAAAAGCACGTTTTCAAGGCTTAGTTAATTGAAAGTTTCCCAGCAGGATTACTCTGAGAACAATGATATATTTTCACTCTCAATTCTTGTTAATTAGTCAGTCATAAAACAGTTCTTACTCACCATAAATTCTTTGCAGTTCAATTCACCAGGACAAATTTCATTCAGCCCATTGTTTGTTTAAGTTTTGATCAGATAAAGATGCTGCTTATTATTTTTCTTACCAAGATGCATACTTATTTCTAACATACTCATATTCATTTGCATATCAGAAAGATCTGTTTGACTAATTATTTATCATACTTTTACAAAAAAATTTCTTCTCGTAGCAGACAATAAATTACATTAAAATATGTACATTTTCAGGTACAATTATTTTACAGGGAAAACATAGTATGAAGTGTCCAGCCAACAGTATATAAAATGCTGCTAAAGTTTTGGGGTGTGAAGAAAAATTAAGTGTATGAAGAAGCTGTGGCCAAGAAAGGAGTAGAAATAATATAGAAATAACATATCATCTGGGTGACTGATAACTTGACTAGTACCACATGAAGCACAGGTGGAGGTAATAGTCCCATACCAGTTAAGATTAACCACAGAGAGTCAAATACTCCACAATTTTTTCCAGTACTAGATTTTTTCCCAAATAGACAACACCCCTATTTTTCTTTAAATTGCAAGTCTCACAAAAGGTCTTACCTATGCTTCATTCATTTGCTTAGTTACCAATGTCTTTGAAAGGTGAACAGAATCTGGAATAATTGCTAAGAATTAATTGAGGAAATTACCTACTCTTTCTAAAGGGCCTAATTTAGGGTTGTTGAACCTTTACAATTCAGTAAGATCACTTTGGCAGAGCATTTAGTACAGACTTCAGTTCACTCTCAGAAGAGTGACAGTATTGACACCTGCTCAGCCAGAAATATGCTTTACAGTCTGCTTCCCTTCTCCACTACCATCTCTGTGGTTAGGATTTCCCTTAACCTGTTGAAATTAAGATAAAAAATTTCCTTGAGGACAGATGGTATATAAGCATGTTGAGAAAAGAACAAGAATGGCAGCAAAGGCTCCCAGGTTTCTTTGCCTAAGGCTTCATTTTAACACCTTCACAGGTGTTCCATTTTTCTTCCCACTCTTTCCACTTTATTTTCCTCATTTATCCACCACTGATGCAGACACTGAGTTCCATGAAGCATATGCTAGGAATATTTCACATGCCCTTTTTTCTGGAATAGCTCTTTGTTTCCAGAACTATCACATCTGTCCCAAGCTGAGTCGTCATCCTTAGGCTGCACTTGCTGTGAAGGCACCTTGTAAATTATGTCAGTAAAACTTTGCAATGGGATTCTCACAGCCCTCCCAAAAATGTGGCCTCACTTTGGCCGAGATGGTAAGAAATCCATGAATTTCTGAGCTGTCAGCTACATTTTTCTGAGATCTACAAATTGCAGATAGGAAGGGATGTGTAAGATGGCCTTCTTGCCCTTCTGATCTCAATCCACCTGGCTCCAGGACGTTTTCTCATGTGACTGAAAGGTTGTTAGCAGTTAAGCCAGCTGGCAATGACCTCAAAGACCTGCTTTTTTTTCACTTTGTATTAGGTCTGCAGAAACCTCTTGCCAAATTGGCCTCCATCCAAAGCCATGGAAATTCTTTGAAATGTACTTGAAAACCAAGTTTACCATCTAGAGAAGATGAAGCCATGATAGGAGAGGCTCCCATCTACAGAGATTTCTGACAGGAGTTAGGCTTCTGTAACATGGCCATCAGATAGTAGAGGAGAGACTGTAGTAGCTCATGTAATTTTCTTTTAAGGACATAGAGACAGTGAAATCTGTTTGTACCAAAGGCTTTCAATAGTCCTTGAACTCCTTATGACACATACAGGATTCCAAAAGAAGATGGCTCCTCTTTGAGCCACTGTTTCAGGTGATTCTGGAGTCTCACACAGGGATGTTTCTATACTCTCCATGGCTGCCATGCACACTGCTGAGAGCATTGATATTCAGTCCAGAATGATGTATATATAAAACCGGGGAAGACCGTGGACCAGAGACACAAGATGTGTGTTAAAGGAGTGTGATTTATCTAACAATTACATCCACATAAGAAAAGACATTATTATATCATCAGTACTACTAACAATGATAGCCTTAATCAGTCTTTATATACAGGGAATAATTTTCTCGTATCAAATTTTAATGTAAATATAAAATAGAAAAAGTATTGTCAGGTTGTAATCTCACAGTTGCACAGTTTCTTGCACAAAGGCCACACATAATAACAGAGACTGGAAGCACTTTCCTGTCTGTAGATCAGAGCAAATACCTCCACTGTGTTCTGATTGCAAGTCAGTGGACTGTTCCAGCCCACTCCCCATACTGTGGTGTGTTAGCAGAAGCAGCTGTTCAGTGTGTTCCAACATGCATTTTTTTGTTGCCTACACTTCATTCAGTAGAAATATTTATATGCCCTATTTGTGTGTCTGTTTCCTCTAGCTCTATATTTTGGTTTAATAGGAGATATTATCTCTCCCTGCAATTATTCTATATATGTTATGACATACATGTCATATATGTCCTGACGGATTTGGTGCAAAAATATGTGGCTTTTCTGTGAAGTACAGTAAAGGCTTTGTTTTTCAGCATGGCCCTTTTTTGAACTCTGGAATAGAAACTTTTTAAATGTAGATATTATTAATTCAGAAAATGTAGAGATGAACATCAAGGTGGTATAAAGGTACATTATACATTAAGTCTTTAATCCTGAAACGTTCTTCAACCTTTTTTCTTCTTTCTGTCTATCATCCCAGGTGCTTTTTTGAGTAGAGCTTATGTCATGTCTCCAGGCTTCTCATGGGGCTCATCACATAATCAGATTTAATTATTTTTGTGCTGGTTGTCTTTGGCTGTGGGATGCCCTAAGCAGTAGGAAGCTGGTAGGAAGCAGCAGCTGAGCACATTTCTGCTGCATGCCCTGTCTCAGTGGTGGGCTGTTGATTGCCTGGTGTTTGGCAGGATGCATGTAAACAAACTCACTCCAGCCAGAATCATTCAGGCACCTTGAGCCCCATGGAAATGAGTTCTTAAAAAAGTGGTCCTATTCTTTGACATGATTGCAAATCCAGCTGATAAAGATAAGAGCATTTTGGAGATGTTCTTCAGCTTTTACAAGGTACTAGAATTATTTAAAAAAAGATAATAAATGGGTTAAAGGTAAAAGTGAGGACTAAACAAAATAAATCTGGGACACATGAAAGCAGAACAAACCACAGCACCTTACTGGGAGATATCATCCAGTTAGAGACTTTCTTCATTTGGTTTTCTGAGGGTAATTCTCACTTCAGTCCTTCTCAATACTTTAATTATTAAATAGAAGGAAACCTGAAATCAAAATAAAGACTGCAGGTCAGAGATAGTGGGACTGCAAATTGTAGGGGTGAGATGTGATCAAAGATAAAAAAATATGAAGACGTTCTCACAGTTTTGTATTAGGTCAGATAAGAGCTGGAAAGAGGTGGATCATCACTCATAGGAAGGGAAAAAAAATACTGTTTTGTTTCTTACAGTCTGCCCACTGGAAATATCCAAAATTCAAAAAGCTAATGTGCCATACTTTTAAGTTGGTGAATAGAATCTCTTTAAAAGATCCAAATGAACAAAATATTAAAATACTTACTTGGAGATATCTTAATCATTAAATATTTTAAAATACATTTCAGAATAAGACAAAGACAATTTCAGCACTACAAGTGATTTCTACAAAAAAAATTCTATACTATAGGTATAGTATAAATAGATATAGATATAATATAAATATGTATGTTTCATTTTTACAAGGGAATTAAACACATATATGGAATATGTTTATATTTTCAACAGAGCTTAGTGGCATAAAATCTAAATTTTCCTATATTTTATATTATGGAATTTATTTGTCTTTTCACATAAAATCTGTTTTCAGTGAAAAAAAATGTTCTCTTGAACTGCCCACATGGGAATTATCATTTGAAAGCCATGTATGTTTATTATCTGTATTAAATTTCATTAAAGGGTTCTTTTCTCTCTGCATGCCCCAGATCAACTCTAGGTGACATCTTGAGTTAAGAAGAAATAAAGTATTTTATCACCTCTTGAAATTAACATGCTCAAAGATGATCCAGTTAGAGCAGTGAACTAGTAAAGAGTAACAATGATGGTAGCCCTTATAATGTGAAAAGAGGAAGACATAGATAAATTATTTTAGAAAAAGAGCTGAAGAGAAAATAATGTGAGCACTTCTACCTGTTAAAGATCCTTAATAGATATATTCTCTTTCATTTTGAATTCGTATATGTGATAGCAAATGTTTTTAATAATGTGTCAGCAGTTACCCTTGAATAGATAAAATGACAGTGCAGTTATGTATAATGCTAGGGGATTTCAGTTTATGAGATAACTGTATAGCAAAAAGCAGGCTTGAAATAGCTTCTAGTTCTTTTGCAATAGTCTATTTTAAATGCAGTAATTTGCAGTTACCGTCTTTTTTTTCCCTGCAGTAAAAATATAGCTGCTGTCAATAAAATAGAAAAAGTGAGGGAAATTAAAAAAAAAGAAAACTAACTATTGCACAGCAGAGAAAATAAAGGAGCTGCAAATGAGCAGAACTAAACTTGTATAAAATATTTGTAAAATGAATTCAGCATTTTACAAGACCTGATATTCCAGTGCATAGGGTTCAGTAGTGGGTGCACTGAATGGTTCTTAATAAGCCTTTAGCACTACTTATGCCAGATGAATCCTTTCCTGCTTAATATAAAGTTAAGGCAAAGCAATTTGCTTTGTGGAATGAAAAGGAATCTGAAGAGTCCAGACAGAGAAATCCAATTTCATCTCCAGACAGCCCCAGTGCTATATGCTTCCATTTTAATGACTGACAGATTCTATTCCTCTTTTCCCCTAGTGAAGAATCAGTTAAGAGCTCAGTGTTTTATTCTGGGGGGGGGGGAGGTATGTATTTTAGTTGTAAAAATCTTGCAATGCATGTACATGCATTTATTAATACCTTGCTTCCTTCTTCCATTAATTCAGCTAAAATACAGTTGCCAGGTTAATGAACTGTAGGCTTATGTAAATTCTGTCAGTCTTTTCTGATTCTATTCCATTGATCCATCAAGTGTGAGTTGATTGCAGGTTTCTAAAATGTAAGACAGCCCTTACTTGAAGACTAAAGCCTCTGAAACACTCATGAACTTCTCTATCAATCTATAACACATTTTAAAAAGCATATTCCTTATTTTTCCTTCTCCTGTCACAAAGTGCCAAGTTCAAGGTTTTTTTAGCTTGATCAAAGTCTATCCTCAAAGGAATGACTAGTTTTACATGCTGGTTCCAATAAAAGACTCGAATTTGTCCTGATGTTGACAACAAATTTTGAAGGAAAATTTCCAGGTTTAGGAGGCAAGCTTCAATTTGTTTACACATAATGAAGTCTCTTGATCCTATAAGTACATTAAAATAGAATTATTTAATTGATTAATATTTGCGAAGCTTTTTATTCTTGTTAAAGGTATCATTCAAGTTTACCAGTAGTAAAGGTTCTTCTTTGTTGCACACTTCACCGTTTGCACATAAAACTGTTCATGCATTCAGACCAAAAAAAAACATAACTCAAAATTGTCATTGTGTGGGAAATAAAGAAGTTATTAAAAAGAATTGATCTATTAAAAAAAAAAAAAAGTTATTTATGGAAGGCAAACATTTCATTAAACAGTAATTCAAACTGGTTTGCATAGAAATATTCTTAATGAAACTACCTTAAAATCTAAACTCTAGGCTTTGTTCCATGATTTTTAAGGGAGAACCCCTAAACTTCTATTTTGCAAGGTCTGAACACTACTGGCTGGAACTCTTGGATCCCCACAAGGATTTTCAGATGTCTAGATTCAGTAGTACCAAGTATCATTTGACATTTGAAATGGAAACTTAGAATTTGGAGACAGTAAGCCTGGACCTCTGAGCCCAAGTCTCTGCATGGTTTTGATCCTGGCAGCCCAGAGACTTAATAGGTAAGCATACAACTGAAAAATAATGGATGTCTTGGAACAATATTCTACTGAACATTATTCCTTCAGAAATTAAAATGAAATTCGATTTTGCTTGTAAAATAGAAAGTGAATGTTGTGACTTCAAATAAATGAATATTTGCTACATTTGTGGAAAAAGCTTATATCCTTTTGGTCAATGTAGTATTATTTTTTTCCTTTGGAAGTGGTCATAAATACTACATCACTTATTTCTTGACTGTAGAAATCATCTTAACTTGCATATACAACAGTTGGGTTTCTCTTGATTAAAATGACTAAAAACTCATATAATACTTCAACTGAACAGTTGGTGTAGTTCAGTTCTCAATTTCTTCCTAACCTAGTAGAGATCACTACGCTAGTCATAGTTTACTAATCTATTGGAAATAAGTAAATTGGGAATGTCATAACAAACTCTTCTATCTGGTAATACATTTTCTTAGTATTTTTCTTGTTTTGTTGCAGTGGGAAATCTGCATGAACTTATAAACATATGTAAAACTGTGACATATCTAGCTAAATAGCAGCATGGACAGGAATTTAATCTTCACTTGTTCCCCTTGGCTCATATGCACTTCCTTGAAGTTCTTAGTCTTAGAGTACAGCTAAGCACAACTTGGATGAAGTTTGGGGAGAGTTCTTCTTGTTTGTTTGCTTGATTTTGGAGATGGGGTTTGTTTGCCCTTTTTTTCCTTTTTTCTCTCTCCTATTTCTCTTAAGTTTCCAGTACAAAAACAAACCACAAAACCCCAACAGAACTAGAAGTTTATCAATTATTTGCTCACTGAATAACTTTTTCTGTTTTTTCTAAGTACTTCACTTTGAACTAGATCAAAAGGAAAGAATGTGATATGATAAACAGTTCTTTAAGTATCCCTAGGATATGCAGAGAATAATTTGATAACATGTAGTGTGCAATACACATATCAACTATTTAATTGCTCTTCAAATAAGGTCAACATACTTCAAATGGAATCCATTAGTATAACATTAGCATTCTAAATGCTATTCATTCATATGAAATAAAATCATCCAAGATAGTAGTATTTTAAAAGATGTCAGGACGTTTGGGATTGAAATATGCCTACACTCAGCAACATCAGAAATGTTTATATTTTAAATCAATCTTGTGATTGTATTCTGTTTCATTCCATTTCTTCTTCTGGTTTTCTGTTTCATTTCCCGACTAATCATTTCCAATTTTTTTTCTCTGTAACTGTAAGAAATGAACTCGGCAGGTAATTGGTAGTCTTCATTTGATTGCTCCCTGTATGTGGGCTTCACAGTATATTATCTTTCAACATTTTATTTTTTACCCTGGGAACTGATTTCTAGAACTGATTACTTGGAAAAACTGAAATCTGCTCAATGTTTTTGAAGTCTTAAGAAAAGCTTTTTTTAGCAACATCATCTCTTTTGGTATATTCTTCAACAAATCTTGAACTGTTTATGCTATTTATTGTTTTTATTTATCTTTGTGGCCATCATCTGGAGATACGGTTAATCATATCAGCTTTGTTTCATTGCCAGACTCTAGTTTCAGGGAGATAAATCAGGGTTTTGTTGTTTTTAGTGTACTGAGACAGAAAATTGACTTTCAGTTAAAAAATCTTGGCAAAGGGAGAACTATGACAACAAACTTCCAAGTTAGTACAAGCTTTCCTAACATGGGATCTTAGATTCTGAAGCAAGAACTTATCAATAACTAGAGCAGTTTTAGGACTACTCAGGCTTACTGTCACTTAGAGTCACTGTGACTCTTAGCACAGTTTTTTGTCAGCAATTCTAAGCATGACAGTGAGCAACAAAAATGTGGTCTTATATAAATAAAGAAGTGGGCTGCCTGCACACACCAATTCCAGTCCATGCAGCTGGTGCTGATATTTTCCCCACTTTTCAAAGATTACTACTGAACGCAGTGGCAACCAGTATCTATAAGAGTTAAGAATTAGTTATATTTAACAGATTGTTTAAACTGCCAGCAATTAGTAGACTGTATGTAATATTGATATAATAATGTTAACATTGTTGTATAGAACATCTATGATAGTTAACTCCTAATTTTTGCTAATAGGTGACTTGGCGTCTCCTTGAAAATAGTGGAATTATGAACTTGCAACAGCTGCGAATGTTATCTTTCACATTTGCACAATACCATCCCTATACTTAACTTAACTATTGACATCCTTCTAAGACAGCTTAGAACTTATGCACTTCAGAAAGTGAAATTTTCTAATTGTAGTGTTAAATTTGATGTATAATAAGAAAAACAAGAGAACAAAAATAATTAACAAAGCAAACAAACCAAAATAGTAAGCAAAAAGAAATAGAAGATAGAAGAAGATAAAACCAAAATAAAAAACTCTCCTAGCTTGACTTCATGCACAAAATGTTACTGAAATGTGTCAAAAATATTTTAAACTCTGAAAAAAAATGTGTTTATGCAAACTTATTCATGATTTCTTTTTAGGTAATGAGGAGCCCTTTCATTTTGCTTTAAGATACTGTGATTAAGATATAAGACACTTATGTTTCACTAGAAAAGTAATAATAGCAATTTAGAGGTGAACATGGTTTTAAGTTGCTACTTTTGCCAATTCTGAATATAGCAGTTCTTCAAAACATGATCATTCCTCAGAAGCATTCATCACACTGTTTCCAAAATGAGCTCCAAGTGATCATGCTCATGCTATGATAATGCTTTAAAGCTGTCTACTTTGCAGTTTATAAGGAGTAATCTTCATGTAATCATCGCCCTGAAAGATGATTTTAAAATTGATGAAAGTTTTATTTTAAGATCATTGCTTCTTCTGTGTGATTTCATATAGAAATGAAAAAAAAAAACCAAGCCGGGAAACGTCAACATTTTGTACATTTATACCTTACCTAAATGTAAAATAAGAACTACTGAGTTTGCCAAGACCAGCTTCTGAGGTCTAAGTGGCAGAGCACAGTTCCTATTGTACACAGAGGACTATGGCAGAAAACAGGGGAATAAATTGGAGACAGTTTCAGGAACAGGTTGAACACACCTGAACTGACAGACTAAGCCTTGCAGTCCCTGAAAAGTTCATTTGCCCTGGGTATTTGTGGTTGGGTCTGTTGCTTTCTTTTTACCTGAGCTTCCTACAAGATTTGGGGATATGTGCTTTAGTTTCAAGATCTGTTCTTGACTCAGCTACAATAGCCTGAGTGTTTCATTTGAGAGAAAGCAAACCAATTATGAAAAAATAAAATTAGCCCAATAATTTCATTGTCCACTGTGTTCTGCTACAGAAATACAATTGTAGTAGCCTTTCAAGATTCCAAAGAACTGAATGTGACAAGAAACACAATTTTTTGTGTATCTTAAATTTCACACTTCCCTCTCAGTTCTTTTGGTCACCTAAATCTCATAAATTGATCTCCAGGTGTCTGAGTTTTTCTGGGAGCAGAAATTAACATCTGTTTAGCATGTAACAAATGTAACACTGCTTTTAATAACACACAAAACAAGCAAACAAGTTCAGAACAAACAAAGATAAATGAATACTTTGACTGTTGAATAGGCACAAGTAATGCATGTTCTAATCTTTTTCTCATAGAAGCCTTGAATAATTTCTTTTCATCTTTAGATTAAATCTAAAATGTTGATCCTTAATTACACAGGCCTTATCATTTTATTTATTGTTGACCCTAAGTACTAAGTGGTTCTGCTCAAATCTCTACAATTGTAACTACCACTCTTATGATCCTGAAAGAAAACATTCAACAAAATTCAATAATTTGTTTCCTGTTTTCATTATCTTTTGGAGTGAGTCTACTTACTGTAAAATATTTCCATTGATGTAGCTTCCAACTGTTAGTTCCAGGAGTTAAGTTTTTACAGAGTAAATAAAGTACAGGAAGTAACTCTGATTATCTTGATACTGTGAATTTCATGCTGTAGCTGGAGCTTAATTAATTCCAGTCCCATACACCTGAAGCTCAAGACTGGTTGTATAGCCAAATATCTATGTATGTGATGAATTACTCCCCTCAGGAAAAGTTTTCTCTTTTGTCTGGGGTTTTTTAAAATTTATTTATTTATTTTATTTCCTTCTATCTTTTTAAAGATTTTTTTTTGTCTTGGATGAGATTGCTATTCTACTGATACTGCTTTGGCCTTGTAAATGTAACTGATTGCAAATGGAAAGATCAAGCACAATTCTTTGTGAAATAGATAACACCCCATGTATTATGGTCAAGAAAATTAATCTCTATAGCTCAAAGTACTTCTGATATATATGTATACATACTTCTTTTGCTCTTGAATACTAGATTAATAACTCTAGTGTGTGCATACCAACAGAGGTGATTTCTTTGTCTTTATTAACCTGTGCTTACAATTCATTGATATTTTTCCACTGGTATGTCACACATGCATCTGACTGTATGTATGGATATAAATCAAATTATTTTGAAACATTTCATTCTAGAAGCATATTCCAGGGAGGGAACAAAAAGAAGATGCAGTTACTTGAGTTAGAGAACAAGCTTTTGAAACAAACAAACAAGACCAGACAAAATTAATTTTAAGCCTTAAGGTAAAGTGCTCTCTTTTCATAATTTTAAGTTTTTGAGGTTCAACTAAATGAAAACTTTTGCAAAACCTGGATAATAAGGATGGTAGCTGGTTAAGATTTTTTTTTTTAAATAGTTTCTTTTTGTAAAGTGCTGATTTGGCAAACCCAAGGTTTTAATGGGCACCTGCCAGTTTTGATGGATCTTCAGTTAGAAAAAATTTTTCAGAGCCAGGAGATTTCTCTCCAAAGTGAGAGGACCAAAAAAGAAATCAGTTGAGGAATTCACCAAACTCTGGTAGTCTTACATTCATCTCTCACTGCCCTCATTCAGGTCCAATTCCTGTCTGTCTCATTTCTCCCTTTTTTGGTTCACAGGTTTTGAGTCCAGATGGATGTTAGAGAACTTCCTGCATAGGAATAACTAAAAAGTTTCTATAAGTGGAACGGTTACACATTGATTCAGAAGAGAAAAATAACTTTCTTTGTTATTTTTAAAATGGAGAAGAAAACAAAGTTGCCTTCTACATGAAATTTTGAGATGTTTGAATACCCCAGGGTTTCATAACTCCAGTTTCCTACCATCACTAATTATGTGTTCACAAGGGAAATTTTGGTTACACACAAATGGGGCTGGGCAGTCTGTGGCAGGCAGTAAGTTTGGTTTTGCAAAGTCATGACAACAAGGTCACAAATGATGATAACTCTCCTTAACAAACAATGGTTAAATTGAAGACTACAGAAAATTAGCTACTTCTCAAAAGACTGATTATCTATAGGGTGAATGCTGAGTCTGGATAATTTGCAAGTAACAAAAAAAAATCCAAATCCAGTCAATAGTTTAAAGTAAAATGTTTAATTTAATAGATGATGTGGCATACATTACTGCTTTTTAAACTTAGAGATTGTGTTGTAAAAACCCCAAAACTATGAGATGAATATTTTCTGACAGTAGGGGAGGTTTAATATCCACTGTCTATCTGTTGCATAAAATCAAAACTTATTAGGTAAATAGTTATATTTAGCAAAAAAACAATAAATGCAGTAATATTTTTACTTTTTTTCCCCAAGCTGTATTTGTTCAAACAAGTTTTGGAACTGTTGCAATCCAACACCTGTGCAGAACACAGAGCTGGATGACTCAGAAGACAATCTACAGTGATATTGTCTTAAGACATTACCAAGTCTCTTCTGCAAAGAAAGCTACACAGAGAAAAAACAACTCTAGAATTGAATTAGAAGACCTCTAGACTGTACAGAAAAAAAGGTGAATGCTGGAGGAGAGGAAAATGTGGCTATACATACCGATCCAGAGGAAAAAAAAACCAGGAGCAACACCTTAATTTAGATTTTTCCTTTAGTTTAGGATATTTAGATATTGAGTCCATTATTCACAAAATGAAAACCATATTTCATCACCCAGAGTTTAAAGAAAGCTTACTCATGTAAATTAAATAAGGGAGTGGATAGTTTCTTGTGTATTGGCATCATGCAAACTGCTGCTGAAAATATAAATGTGACTACATTTAGCTGTTACAGAATGGTGTTAGGACAGAGAAGCTATGAAGATCTAAAATACTCTTGTATTCCTCTGCAATAACTAACATTTTAATGTAATAGAGAGCAATGGAAGGCATCTGTCTAAACAGCTGCATAAAATCTACTCAAGGATTCCTAATCAGGGGACTGGTATGGAATAGGAGATGAAATTTCCATTCTGTTATGAGTAAGTAACTAATGTGAGGTGATTTGCATTCAGAGTTTCTTGCTTTCCAAAAATGGAAAGACACTCATAATAATGTGATTATTAATATGGTCATAATAGAAAGATATTATTAAAAACTGCATTTCAGAAGATTGCTTTTGGGTTTCTAAGGTGCCCTGGATTTTCCTCTGCAGAAATTCCAATTTCCTACATGTTTTGATTCATGTTAGCAAAGTGCTTTCTTGATAAAATAGTACTCTTGTTTAAACAATGAAGAAAGAACAATGCATTCAGGAGGGAAGAAGAAAACTGGGAGAAATTCAGATTATATTAGGAAGAATAAAAATATAATCAAGGTATATTAAGCTGTTAAGAGATCTGTTATGTGGTGAAATGGGGAAGAAGTGACAGAAAAAAATGTGTGTAATGTCTGTTGTTTCCCCGTGATAGATCTACAGAGCAGACAGCATATGCTGAGAAAGAGCTACATAAATTAGCTGAAGGTGACAGGTTTTCTACAGGAATCTGAACTAGAATGAATATTTCTGTGCTTTATTACAGTACACTAAACTCTTTTATTATTTAAAAGAGGACTGGTATGAACCTCAAACGACAGAGAGCATAGATGTTCCCAGAAGACTTAACTGTGGATCAGACACATGCTGTTAAGAAGCATGCCAATCACTGAGTATTTTACCAAAAAACCCCAAGGTTAGAAAAATTATTGTTTTGATTTCTGCATTCTCTGATCACAGAGACACTGAGCTGACATCAGTTAATTCTTGAGCGAAAAGTAGTTACAACACCTTATCCTTCCTTAGCAAATTGGATTGAACACTAAGATAATCCTAGCTGTCTTGGCAATGTAAAAAGCCCTCAAGAAAAGCCTACGAAGAAAATTCTGTAAATAGGTCATCCTGAAGATCACAGTGGTTAGAAAAATGATTTAGTGTGGATGTTAAGCATCTCTGCGTTTTCTCTTCTGTCACTTGCCACTAACAGAGTTTGAGCTTTTAACTTCCACCATGCTGGCTGCCATTTTTCTTAAGCGATATGGTAGAACTTTTTCTCTTGAAACAGAAATTTTTTGAAAAAGAAATAGGCAGGAAGAGTATCCATTAAAATATTGTAAGATTATACATCTGGTTTACTAAAATAATTCCTATTTCTTGATATTGCAAGTCAGAAATAATTTTTTTTAAAGTCTCTTTCTTTTTTTTTTGTGCTTTATTTTGCCAAATTTCTAGCAGTGAAATTAACAATGGAAAAGTATTTTCGAGTTTAATTTTATTCTCCAATTCTATACTGCACTGTATGCTCTGAACAACGTACAATATGTGATATAATCAGTTGTTTGATTTCAAATAGACAATTTTTTTAAATGTACAGAATTACTATCTATTATAATTAAAAATATTAAAAGAAATATCACAACACTTCCTATGGTAAAATGGGAAATATTAATGATGTGGTCTGTATAACAAGGAAGATATTCTGTTACATATTTTAGAAATACATCTTTGGTGATTCGTTGTATCAGGCATGGTGCTTAAGAAATTAGAAAGTAACTGTAGATGTTCCATTAGACATATATTTCAATGCATTGTATAAATAAAATTATGATCATTTAAGTGTTTTTTGCATCATAATAGTTGAGTTATTTATTCATTGTTAAATTCAACATGCATTATGTATCTTCAATAAATTGTTTCAGTGATCCCTTCTTTCTGCTGCTCTCATTCAGATTCAAATTATTGAATTAGTGGTCACATTTCTCTCTGCCGTCTCTTCTGAAGTCCAAAGGACACACACACAGGAGGTTTTTGGTTGGTTGGCTTTGGATTTTTTTAAGTAAGCCACCTGACAATCATTCTTTTTTTTTTTTTTTTAAAGTCTTAAAATGTGTTTTCTCTATGACAATTATAGTGTAGAGTTTACAATACTGTGTTGGCTTTTCATCTCTTTTCATGCTGCTGGCAGCTCTCTCAGCATTTTTAAACCATGGCTGTGTAGGATTCACACAAATATTCCTGACTACTATGTGTCTGTTGTTCAGCCAGTTGAGTGATTAGAAGGCTTGTAAAGGTGCTGTATTTAATCTTCCAGAAGAAATGCCAGCACATTACCACACTCAGAACCCAGAAATTTAAATTGTCTGTAATAGATGTTCCTTTGAGTAACATTTAGAAATTGAAAGTAGCTGTCTTACAGTTTATAACTATGTGGTGTGCAATTTCGTTTATGGACCTAGCATCTTTGTTTGAGGAGATTCCAGAAGTTTTTTTTAAAATCAGTTTGACTGCGTTGTCTCTTTCATTTGAGTTTTCTTACAATGTTCACCAGTATCTTATAAGAGCATATTAGGTTGCAGTGCTAGTGCATGCCACATGTTGTTTATTCTCTCCCACAAGACACAAGGGCAAACAGCTTTGTTGTTGCTAGAGTGTGTTTTATACACACGTATGTTTACATAGGTCCTCCTTCCTGCTCTTCTTGAAAACTGGGACCACATTCACCAGCTTCCAATCAGCTGGGGCAACTGCCCAGATTTCCACGATCACTCAAAAGTCATAAAGAGAGTCTTTGCAATGACATCAACAAGATCTTTGAGGATTTTCTGATGAATCCCATGATACTAAATAGATTTAAGGAATTCAGCTGGAGCAGCAGATCCCACACAATTTCAGGGTCAACTGGGAGTGTGTCATCACAGTCACAGTCCTCCAGCTCAGGGTACAGAGACCCCTTGGTCCATCTTCAGTGTTGAAGATGGAGACAAAAATGCATTAAAGCATCTCTGGCTTGTCTCTGTTGCTGCTTGTGAGATGACCATCTTTATCCATAACAGGACAACAGATGCATTTTCACACTGCCTTTGGCCAGCTTCATCTCCAGCTGAGCTTAGAAAGCATTAATTTTCTCCCTACACTGGCAAGCAGCATCTCTTTATTCTTCCCATGTCACCTGACCTTGCTTCCACTGGGTTTGCACCTTCATTTTTTGCCTTATTTCTGAGACATATTCCCGTTCAGCCAAGCCTTTCTTCTCCCTCATCTGCTATATTTCCAACATTCGGGAATTGCCTGCTCATGTGGTCTTAGGAGGTGATGTTTAAAAAGTGAGCAGCACTGGTGGATTCCAGCACATGAAAAAACATTTTCCCAGGAGATTTCACTCATTAATTCTCTGAGCAGCCTGAAGTCCGTTCTCCTCATATCCAAGTCCAGGTTGAAGTTTTGCTGGCATTTTTCCTCCTGTCAACAGAGATTTTAATCTCCATCACTTTGTGGTTGCTGTGGGCCAAGACAGCCGCCAATCTCCACTTCGTTTACGAGATCTGCTCTGTTGACAAGCAGTAAATGAAGAAGGGCATCTTCCTGGGTCAGCTCCCTTAGGATCTGTTCCATAAAGTTGTCATCCAGATGTTTTAGTAATCTTCTGGCCTGGGTTGGACTAGCTGTGTGATGTTCCCAGGTGATTTCTGGCATGTTGAAATCCTCCATAAGAACAAGGCCAGTTTCCTTGGAAATGTCCCTTAGTTCCTCAAAGAATAACTTGTTGGTGTCATTGTCATGGCTGAGAGGTCTATAACAGACTTCCATGGTGGCATCTGCATTATCCGTTTGTTTCTTACTCAGAGACTCTTAACTGTGTCGTTGCCAGCTGTTAGCTCCATACATTCTAGTGCTTCCATTATATGCAACACCACCCCCTTTCCCCTCTGCCCTGCCTATTCCTTCTAAAAGAGCCTGTAACAACAAATTAATTACATATAAGTGTGCATGTTCCTGAAATTTATGTTCTAAAAATTCTGGAGCAACGTGCTTTCCCCTTATTGTGGGAGCAAAAGATGTTCTATGTGTGTCTTCTTCAGCATATTGGCTGGATGTGAGATGGAGGGGAGGATGGGGGAACGGAATATTTATTTTGCACTCAGTTAAACCTGTAACAGATGTTGTCTACCACAGATGACTGGGATACATACCACAGAGCATTCAGTTTTCCACAGAAGTCAAAACACCTATTCTGGTTTTCACTTCCAAATCTTTAAAAATGTATTTTAAGCTCCCTTGGAGGACATAAAGTCTGTGATTTCATATTCCATGGAAAGCCAGTGTGTAGATCAGAAGAGAGGTCAGAGAAGTTTGTTATACCCTGAATAACTGGAGAAAGATAATGAAATGTTCTGTTCCATCTCATAAGGAGCAGTAGGGTTCCCACACACATCACTACCTCTATCTTCAGCCACTTGTGTGTCTTAGGCTTCGTCAGTTAATTTAATATTCCCAGTATACTTAAAGTGATGTCATTAAGTATTTATCTGTATTGCTATTTGGAGTTTCTTACTATTTCACCTGAAAAAAAGGCATATATGATAGATTAAAGACATGATAGACAGTAAAGAACGACATAATGAAAAGTGGTTAAAAGGACTGTCTGCTTTAATTTTTAAAATGTTATCTAGAACTCTTTAAACCTTTTTACACATAAAATGTTTAAATTTTGCATTTAAGCATTTTTAATTCCTTGGGACCTTGGGCAGGGAATATAGTATACATAAGAACTGGAATATCTAAAAATCCTTGATTCACAAAGTTTTCAGATTATTGCATTTTAGACAAACATGAAATTGCTAAGAATTTTAACATAATTTTCTCAAAATCTTACTAATTTTTAAAAAATATATTGATTTTTTATTCTTGTGCCTAGGCATATTCATCTCTGAATTATATTGTTTCTACTCTATTGAAACTGAATTCAGGGTTTAATCTTGCTTAGTCCACAATTCCTTATCTTTTCAAATGTTCTCCCATTTCATTTTTTCCCCTAACAAATAGTGATCAAAAATACATTACCCTGAAATGTTTATTTAAAACTCTAAAGCTAAAGAATCTAAGTATTTACTTATGAGGCTGGCTGCTATAAAGCTGTTTACTCAAATGAATGCATTTGCAGATTGTTGAGTTTCACAGGATAATACATAGCCTGATCTAGTACTTTTACTTGAAGCACATTTATCTGCACTGTGCTTGTCTGAAAATAGTTTCATTTATTTTAGTATCTCTGCAAGACACGTAAATGATAATGAATTGCTTTAAAGAGTCACAGTCTCTGCTTCCTTGCCTTCCATTCTCTGTGTACAGCATTGCTTCAGATGCTGTATTTTAGTTTCAAATCCCCACTCACTACCAGTGGCACTGCAGAAGCAGCTATTCAATTTTGTAAGATTATACATCTGGTTTGCTTAAATAATTCCTGTCTCTTAATACTGCAAGTCAGAAATAGATTTTTTAAAAGTCTTTCATTTTTATTCTGTTGTTGCCTTATTTTGCCAAAATTATAGCAATAAAATTAATAATGAAAGGATATTTTTGAGTTGAATTTTATTCTCCAATTCTATATTACACTGTATGTTCTGAACAACATACAACATGTGATATAGTCAGTTGTTTGATTTCAAATGGACAATTTTTTTTTAAATGTACAGAATTACTATATAATTGCAATGAGATGTTCCAAAGATACAACTGGAAATCAAAGACTGGGTAGATTGTGGCCTCTCATCTTACTCAACGTGAGAAAGCAGTAGGTGGTGTGTTATAAGCTGAGGCTTAAATGCTGTAACACTAATAGCTTACAAACTAACTTTTTGGAATTGCTTAAGGGACTTCTAAAGGATAAAAAAACAACAAAACAAAGGAAAAACAAAACAAAACAAAACAAAAATTTCCCCAAACCCCCCAAAAAACAAAAAAACCACCAAAACCTCGAACTGTTAGAATTGGAATTTAAGAGCATATAACTGGGGACTACAGTAACTCACAATCTATGTTCTCAGACTTTTAACATGGATTAAGATATGATTGAATGCATGCAATTCCTGTCAGAACTTGTATAATAACCTGTAGGTTATTTCTCAGAGCAAGCCTAGAAGGTTTTAGAAAGCATTCTTTGTCACTGTACTAAACAAGATCACAGTTATATTGTCACCTTTTAATTGACAGAAAGACAAAAAAGAAAAAAACAATGTTTAATATGTTCTCTTAAAAAAGGTCACTTTCGAAATGTGTTCTTTCACAAGGGCACAAGCTCACCAATTTTACTCCTGGCAGTTGGGATTTTCTGATGGATTATTATCGTCCCAAATCTATCATTTCCAAAATTATTATTTCTTTGGAGATTGCAAGAGTCATGTTCCTGCAATGCACAAGAAAACAATTTCAAGGATTCTTCTTTTCAGACACAGTGATCAACTTCTTCATAAAAGTTTCTACCTGCTATTTATGACCCATGTTAGTGCAAAGCATGCATTGTTCACATTCTTAAGGTATTCACAATAAGGTTTTATAGATCCAGATGAAAAATGTATGTGATTAATTAAAAATCCAGTTTTCTGAATTTGATGCTCCACCTGTGTAGAACACTTATGTGTAAAGTGCAAAAATGCTTTTACAAACTATGCAATTTTGCAGTTAAGGTGACTGTTCCTGAGATTTTATTAGGAAATACAAGGAGCAAATGGGCATAGGAATTACTTATCTATATAGGGACATATAATGAAATACTGTGCTCCTTTTTCTGTAATTTGTGAACCATACACTGCTTTCAAGCTTCTTATATTGATCATCACTGAAGTGCTTAAAAGTTACTGGCATTTACACCTGAGTCTAATGTGGAAAGCAAAATACCGTTTCTTACTTAGTACACTTGTCCACATGCAAAAGAAGTTGTTGGGCTGCTGTTCATCTCATGAAGCTTAGGTGTTTCAAAGCTATCAGTAGGATTCACAGCAAATTATCTAACCAGAAAATAAATACTTGCCAACTTGGCAGATGTGTCACCCTCACTCTACCTGTCTGCACGTGTCAGCATGAAAGTACTTTTGGATATCCAGTCATGTATAAACATAATTTAGTTATTTTTTACTTGAACTGGTTTCCACTAGAGATGTCCAAGATTTTATGGGTCATCTGGGTCATCTTCTGTTCTCATCAGAGTAATTTGATGGAGAAGTTGCCATTTCTGCTACATTTAGTGCTCAAAAAAAAAAAAGTGATTTGTGGCTTCAATTTGGCAGGCTCTGGGCTACACAGTGCTCATCCTTGTTTATTCTGGACAGCTCACAGTGCCCATGGCCTGCAACATAATTACAGTTCTCATTTTTTTCATTTCCAAATGTTTAAAATAAAAAAAAGGTCTTCATGGAAAAGAAAAAGAAACCTCCAAAAAATGAGAAAAACAGCACCAACACCCAGATGGAAAAAAACCTCACAAACCCCAACAGAAAAAACAATTTTTTCCAACAATATGAAGCTTAAAGAGAGAGTTACAAATACTGCTTCTAGGCAAGGAAAAGAAAACTGGGGATATTTGAGGGAAGAAGACTCAGTGGGATAATGATGGCAGAATATAGGGGATGCAGTGAGCAAAACACTTTTCCATAGAGATAGCTGTTTGCTGCAAAGTATTTTTGTGCAAGGAGAAACTTGAAGAGTCTATTTGCAAGTTCAAATACTACCAGGAAGCAAAATTGGCAGGATAAAAAAGCTCTCCCTTAAAGGGTAAAATAGCCTAACCACAAATAATGGTGTTTCTGAATTCTGAAGACTACTACTGAATTTTTCTTACTACACTTTATGAGCATCAAAGTATCACTTTTTATTTGCTCTCTATGAGGTAGTTGTGTGGAGTTCAGCTCTCTTCCTCAATGAAAGTTAAGTTAACCCAAGCTGGCACACTATGTTCTTTCTAGCATTCTAAGATACATGTTCAAGACTGACTCAAATCCTAAGAAATAATATCAGTCCAAATGTACACCATCTCTTATTGCATGCATGCTCTACTTAATAGCTTTCTTCTACCAAAGACTAGACGAAGCCTGCAGGTAATATTCATACACAGCTTGCAGGACCTGCTTAAGTTCACAGTTTAGTATGATAATTCTACTTGTGTTTCAGAGAATCACACAATCTTAGAATGTCTTGGGTTGGGAGGGACCTTCAACACTACTTACTTCCAACCTCCCTACCATGACAGAGACACCTTTCACTAGACCAGGTTGCTCAGAGCCACATCCAGCCTGGGCTTGAACACCCCCAGGGATGAGGCATCCACAGCTTCCCTGGGCAACCTGTTCCAAGCTCAGCACCCTCACAGTCAAGAATTTCTTCCTAATATCTGATCTAAACCTGCAATTTAAGCTTGGAGCCATTCCACCTTATTGTGTTACTACATGCCCTTGTAAATAGTCTCTGTTCACCATTCTTGTAGGTTCTCTTCAGGTACAGAACTCTTCAGGTACTCTCTCCCTCTCTATTTTTCAGACCAATCACAATTCTATCAGGCTTTCCTCATAGCAGAAGTGCTCCATCCCTCTCATCATCTTGGTGGCCTCCTTGGGACTCCATGGACACCATGTTCTTCCTAAGGTGCTAAGGATCTCAGAGCAGGTGGGGTCTCACAGGAGCAGAGCAGAGGGGCAGAATCCCCTCCCTCCCCTGCTGGCCACTCTGCTTTGGATGCAGCTCCAGGACAAGTTTAGTTTTCTGGGCTGTGAATGCACATGGCTGGATCATGTCCAGCCTCTCACCCCCAAGTCCTTCTCCCCAGGGCTGCTCTCCATCTGTTCATCCCCCAATCTGTATCGACCCTGGTGCAACCAGGTGTTTGTTGTGCTACATTATCTTCAGAAACTATAAATCTTCCCTTTTTTTTTTTTTTTGAGGTAGGACTATAGTGTGTTTCCACTAAAAAAATATGAGAGAATCAAGATTGCCAAAGGAAAGTATGGACTTCCTGCTCTGTCTCCCAAGATCTAATTATTTTAGCAGGCAACAAGAAAGAAAGGGAAGAGAAAAAGCAAGAAAACTTCAGATACAATAAAGTCCTTTATATCTGGGGAAACATGCAAGGTATTGCTTGAGGGCTTAATTGGTCTTTACCAGAGTTCACAAACAGGACAGGCATTGTATAGCTTTTCTGCTTTTGGCCCAAGGGATTCAACATTTCTTTTTCAATGGCATGTCTACTTAACAGCAAAAATAACAGAGACTTAAAACTGGCTTCTAGAAATCATTTGGTGTATCGGAACAGATCCAGGATGACATGTTCTTTCCTTTGATGCACATTTACCAGTATTGTTATCAAGACATACCATCATATGCATGCAGAGAAACTTCTTTCTTTTTATTTCATTATTGGAGAACCCTGCCAGGAAAAATAACTATGCCAAAATTCATCAATTTCTATTTCTGAAAGAGTTACTAACAAGGACACATTCCAACAAAGCAAAAAATATATGTAGCTGTTAAAAGAAAAGAAGCTCCCAAATCAGTATGTAAAAGGGAAAGTTCTTATTTAGGTAGCAAGAATTTAAAAATATTATTTATATAACAAGAATTTTTAAAATTAAGCCATGCCTTTTCATATTAAAAAATGCACCAATGAGGCTTTGCCAGGAGTTTTTCTTGTATTATTTTCTTATTAATTAGAATATTTTTGTATTCATAGTTATTATAGAAAATTGCATACAATCACTTTGTTCCATGAAAATTTTTTTGGCCCACTTTCCACTCTTCCTGTGACTTTACACAGAGAAATCAGTATTTACTTTTAACGTCTTTTGCCTTTTGCTTTGGGTACAACACACAATATTTCTGCGATGGTAAGTTATGGCAATTCATAACAAACCTCAAGGTATTTATTTTTCTCTAAAATATTTCCAGTCTAGCAATCAGTAAACTAGTTTATGCTGCACTGCTCTCAAGAAGAAAAGACAATTAAAAGGAAAAACTTTGTGAAGCAGTAATAAAAGAATAGGCATTTGATTAATTTGATTAGTGGTAATATCTACAGTTAAAATTACTACATTCAGAAAACAATATGCTCACACTTGGTAATAAAAAAATGGAGTTTCACTTTTTGAAATTACCTTAAATAAAGACTTCTGTGGATCTTGTACTTGTTTATTACAGTTGAATATTTATTTTCCCACTCAGGTTGGAAAACTTAAATTGACATAATTGCAGATGTGTCCAATGATTTGTAATACATTTGTTCACATCTTGCAAGACAGGTTTTGTTTCCACTTTAAGGGGGTTATATTTACTTTAATTGTCATTTGTAATAGTGAAATAATTTCTGAACCAGTTTTTTCAAGGTGTTCTGTGTGTACTTTGTAAATTTAAGCTTTTACACAATCTTCAAAACACTAACACCAGACTTCTTCAGTCAAAGCAATATGGACTGCAAGGGATAGCACCTCTCTTGGTCTGTTTGATAAGAAATAGAGATATGGTGTCAAAACCAAGACATCCACAGGTTAATTCCCCCTAGAACTGACATTTTACAGATGATTTAAAACCCCAGCCTTCCAATAAATTTGCACTGTTTTGAACCTATGAAAAATGTTTGTATCTAAGAATTTTTGCTTTAATTAACAACTGTGGTGGGTTTTTGGTTTTGTTTTTTGCTTGCCTTTCTTTTTTTATAGCAGGCAGTCAGGCCTGAGATTTTTTGAATGACATTCTTACAGGCGAACTCTTGGGGGTCTTTAAAATGTCTAAGAGGCTTTTTTCCAAAGAAGATATTTTTTTTCGGGAAAGAGATCTTGAGAAAACAAGCTGTGTCAGCAGAACTTGAAAGATACATAGTCAGCTGTGTCACTTCAAAAAAACCCATCAGTGTAAAATACAAGGGAAAAAGCCTTGTTCAACAAACCCTTTTAATGTGTTAATTTCTGTATGAAAATTTACAGTTTAGGTTCTTCTATTTTTCCTTTATTTTCTCTACATATATGGGAATTCTCAGTGCTTCCTTTATCTTTGTTCCCTCTGGAGAAATACATATTTCCCTTGTTTTCTATAAGACCTGTTTTTGGTTTAAATTTTCTCAGAGACATGTGTGTCTTTAGCTCTCCAATGGACAGATCCATTCAGATCAGTCAGATTTTTAAAGTTAGGTCTTCCATTTTTGCATACATTTGCTTGTTTGTTATATTTAAATGAACTTTATGAAGGTGCTACATTTAAGTCTCATCTACACCCTGTCTTAAGTGATAATCTGGCACAGATTCCATTTTATTCTTAATGGTTTTTTTGATTCTTAATCACTCTCGAATTCTTAGTCTCTGTTTTCATTCTCTTGGAAAATTAACCACCACCAAGAGCAAAAGAAGAGTTAATGGAGAAGCAGAAATTAAATATCACCATCTCCCTAGGGGTTTACTTCACAAAACTATTTCTTAAAAATATTTGGGTTTACTTTTCCTTTTGAATATGTATCTTGGCTTCAGTGAGCCTTAACTAATCTGTTCTCTAAATGAATAAGACTATCTCTTAAAGTGACTTTAAACTGTCTCTCAATTTACCCTAAACTTCTTTTGTTCTTGTGTTATTAGAAAGAGCTCCAGGTGCACTTTCTGTATCTTATCTATTGTTTGGCATAACTCTATAGTTCTCCCTTTGGTTTCAAAACAAGCCTGTTTTGAAATTCAGAGCTGATGAAACTCTTTACATGATTTCAGTGGCCTTTGACTCAAACCAAGCCTTATAGTCCCTCTGAACATCAGTGAGACATTGCTAAAACCACAGTTGTGTTTCTGTTCAGCTGAATTAACTGTGTAGTAAAATTATTTTTTAAAAAGCATATGTATATAATCTACAAAGTGTCTGGCTGTTTGAGGCTTCTATACTTTGTAATGAAATTTTTAGCTTATCTGATGAAGATGTTTTAATAATATCGATAGTGGGACATATAATCCTTTTCAAAAGCCTTTGTGAAAAGAAAAAAGAAAAGAAAAGAAAAAAGAAAAGAAAGAAAAGAAAAGAAAAGAAAAGAAAAGAAAAGAAAAGAAAAGAAAAGAAAAGAAAAGAAAAAAAAGAAAAGAAAAGAAAAGAAAAGAAAAGAAAAGAAAAGAAAAGAAAAGAAAAGAAAAGAAAAGAAAAGAAAAGAAAAGAAAAGAAAAGAAAAGAAAAGAAAAGAAAAGATACAGTTAAATTCGACTATCCTAGCTTTTCAGAGGTTATGCGTTATTTGAACGTATTTGGAGGAAAGCTGGTCCTGCTTCTTTCATCTAACTGTATTTTGAAAATTTTTAAGCCATCATCTTCTAGAGACACTTCAATTTAAGGCAATGAAATTCTTTCACTGAACTGAGTAAAAAACACTTAAAATCTCCTTTTTTTCATGAAAAGATGACATCTAGAAATGTCCTTAGAGACATTATCTCACTCAGAAAGGAGTCTTCTGCATGCTTTACTCCTCTGTAGGTTATGATACAGTAAGTAAACTGAGACACACCTGCTAATGGCATTGAATTGATCTGTGGTACATCAGGAGGATCTTCCCGGGGATTTCCATATGACTCGCCTCAAGAATCGTGCTGTGAGGATGATGAGTTTGTGTGGGCTGAGAGTAAAGGTATTCTGCTGCTGGTTGAAGAGTGGCCAGTGCAGAACTAGGAATGAAATGCTGATGGGGGTAGGGGAATTTGGGAAAGGTCTCCCTCATTGCATTCAAATGGAGATGGGGGACCATCTGAGGTTGCAGTTCCTACTCCTTGGAAGCACTTTGTCCACATAAACATTCATTAAAAAGAAAGTAGGAGCTCATACTCTGCAGTTAGTGGTTTAGCCACAAGGTTTCCTTCTTTATTTGCTCTTCTGCTGACGCCTGCTCTTTTTAGTGCACTGCAGAAGGCAACTGCACAGGTTTCAGTCCCATGGGCAAGGCAGTTTTGAATTGTGTGAGACTGAAGATAAAATGGGAAACTAGATCTCACTTCTTGGCCCAATGCCCTGATATACTACTTAGCTGCATGTTCACTTAAGAGCAAACATTTCTGCTGTCTCTTGATCATGACAAAACAGCAGAGGAGCCTAAGCAAGATCTTTGAATAAGAACTTCCTACATCTTCTAGCCCAGAGACAGGGATAAATCCTCCATACCTCTTTCTGCTTCAAACCTAACAAGAGACATCTTAGATGTTCTGCCTGTAGTTTATAGCCTGTTTTCTTTTTCCATAATGAGCATGTTCAGTGGTTTTATCAAAAGAAACTGAGATAGAATTAAATCTTGTGGCACCATTCTTACTGACCTCACTGTGGTTGTCAGTCCTGAAGGTGAGGCCAGACATTTAGTAACCTGCAAATCCTCTTTAAAATTCTCATTGGCAGCATCAGAAGTGTTATATATGCCGTCCATGTGATGCACATGCAAATGGAATGTAAAAGCCTATGCTGCCCTTTCTCATACTACTTTATTTCCCTATGAGGCTTTTTCTTTCAGAAAATAAAATAATCTGGTGTACAACTGGCAATTTAAGTTAGAAAGTCAAAGGTTAAATGCTATAATTATTCACTTTTATACTAAATAAGCAATTTATAATTTACTCTCTATTAAGAAAATAGAAAGGAAAAACAGAAGGAAGAAAAAAAGGCAAAACTCCTACTTCTCCGAGGAAGTTTTGCCTGAGGAATGACTTATATCTCTGGTGGTAGAAGTTTTCTTAAATTTTACAGAGGTAACTGTATTTACAGTTGATTTTTGCATTGCTTTTCCTTTTCTTTTTTTTCCCCTACCCCTTTCCCTTTCTTTTTCCTTTTGATTTCATTTTTCTTTTTATTTTCTCTTTTGACTTACAGAATATGCTTGAAATATGATCTGTCTTTGGTAAAGGAAAGAGAAATACCACATTTATCACATTTTTCAGAGAGGAAACAATGTGTCTGAGAAAGTTCTCCCACTCCTAAAAATTGCCTTCTAGCAATGATGTAAGGATGGAATAATTTTAATACTAATGTCAGCGATATAGCAGAGCAATGAGCGAAGGGCTTATGTCCTAGAATAGAAAAACACATCCAGGAAGTATTGGACAATGAAATGGTTCTCCTCCAAAATGCCAAACATAACAGATCCCCATTCTTCCTGCAAATGATAGAGAATAATCTTTGTGCGGCAACCATGATATGCTCCAGCATCAGTCTTAGTTTCTTCTTCCCTTCCCAGATGTTTCAGTCAGGAAGAGGATGAGCAGCAGGAGTGACATTAGGGCACACCCACGGCAAGGTTGCTGTACCGTGAGCTGCTTCTGCTAGCAAGTCCTGTAATTCCAGCAGAAGCTATCCAGTGTGTCACCAAACTCCTTATGCAGATGCTTCCTGGGACTGGACTCAAACCTGGATGTTGAGAAGACAAGAAGAGTGACATGCTGAACCTTGTAAAACTTTCTGCAAGTGTCTTTATGGCTCCTTCTTGCCTGTTACCCCAGTGACATGAGGCACTTAAAGACAATCTTGGTTTAAAATTATCTACCTGATAAATTTGAGGAGTATGCTTACTGCCTGAGCAAAAAGTACCTGATAGTCTAAGCAAAATATCCTGGAAATTAATAATCTGTAGATAAAATGAACCTAAGTGCTGTTACTGTTATCACACTGTTACCATGGACATTCAAATTACTCTGGGAAAAGAGTCACATATTATTCTTCTGTCTTAAAGGGTGCAGAGAGGAAATCCATTAAACCATCTATTGAGATGGGTTACCAAGTACTGTATTATAGCTGTCTATCTTTCAGTCTTTGATTCCTACTCTGTCTATGAGTCTTTGAAATGCTCTAGTTCAAACATAAATTCCTTGGGTTATTATAGGAGTCAGTGAATGAAACTGTGTAGTCTCCAGAGCCAATAAGGTCATTATGATGGTTCCTCCTGGCCATAGAAATTTGATAAGCTCAAAGTAATAGAAAGGATCTTTGTGTGGGAAATGAAGCTTAGGTAAAGGGATTTCAATTCCTGGGCTCTGAGACTCTTGCCTGGAAGATTCAGATAAAGCTTAGAGAAGAGACATCAATCTGATGTGTCACTGATCATATAGACACCCTTATTCCAAATGAAATGGTCAGCCAGGGAAACATCATGCAGTCATGGGAATACACAAATGAGCTTTACATTTCCTTCATTGACTTCTTGCTCTGGATTATGTTGTGTTCATCTTGGCTACAAATTCATAGGATTAATTCACTCTGTGGAAACAATTGGTGTCAGAATTATGACCAAATACTGGATCACTTTGCAGTTTTTACAGTAATATTGACATAAATTATCAATATCACATTAACAATAATTAGATTTTTTCTTTTCTGTGACATTTAATAAACCTTTGTTTCAGTTGTGAATTCTATAAAAACAGCCAAAAAATTTGTGCAGTTAAAAATACTACAGAAATATGAGAAAATGAACATGCACTTTGCAAAATGGATTGTTAATGCATTTTCAGTATACTGCAAAATATTTGCATACTTTCCCCTTTTTTTCAGATTTAGAAAACTTGCACCCCTACCTAGGTCTTGCATGTGCTATATGCCAAATGAAATTTCTATTTACTTCAACTATTTCCTTAGGTATCTAGTTATCTTCTCTAGGGATTTTACCCTTCCAGAGCAATTCCTAGTAGAACATGGTGATTTTGACCCCACTTCAGGAAGTTGTATCCTAGATTTTATTACGCTGTCTTATTGAGTTCCAGGCTTCATGAGAGTTTTATTTGGCATGCATTGTTGTGTCAATATGCGAATGTACTCAAAATGAGGTATCTACTGGTTACTGTATAAGTTCACATGCTTCTATGCTTTCATATGCTAAAGGATATGTTTTTATACATACTTGGTTTTATTATTCCCTGATGGAAATATTAAAAGAGTTTATTATTTGCTAGGAATCCAGGATTTTCATGGTGTCTGGTTTAAAATCAATGAGGAGGTAGTGGGAAATATAACTCATTGTATCTGATATTAGGACAGGGTAAGAATGTATAGTGTGACAAAAATTTCCCCTGAACTGTTATAAAGTATCTGTTCTTGGTGTTAGCTCATTTGAGAAGAGTAAGAACTGTAAAATGTTTACCCTTCCCATGTCCCACTTCAAAAAGGGGAAGAAAATCATACTGGTGCTGGTAAGGGTACCTTCCATGTCCAAATTCCATTTGTAGTATGCTTGATGAGCATATATATATATAATAGTATACATAATATAAAATGAGCTATTATTTGTTCTCTGCAACATGTGAAGTTGGAGCCACCTTATTTTTATTATATGGATATTTATACCTCTTAGAAGCAAAAGTGCTCCATTCATATGACAATAGTTTATTGTTATATGTTCAGCATGCAAAGCTGCTTTTCTTAATAATCAGAACCAGCTGGCATAAGTACAACAATGATGGCAATGGGTCATGCATGCCTGAATTAGATGCAATGAGAGCCAAGAAAGGCTAATTCTTTAACTCTGTCTCGCTTTTTTTGTGACCGATATCTTTTGCAAAGAAAGATTACAAAATCTTGTACCCTTGAAATTCTGCACTGACATATAACAGATGCTGAAACAAAATACTCCATTGTACACTCTTTAGGAAGCTATATTTCATACCGTCAGCAATTATGGTGGTGAATAGATGTTTTCATATTGGTGCAACCAATATAGCACGGGGAAAGAAAAACTGATTTTAACAGATTTAAACTAGTAGAACATTCTTAAATGTGCAAGTTTTATGTAGCACATGTTGTATGCAGCAAAAATCCATGCCCTTCCCACTATATGAATGTTTGACAACTATACTACACAAGGTACAACAGATATAGTAAATATTTACAGATAAAAAAACAATCTTTCTGAAGCAATTTTTACAGCCTCTGACATACCCATCTATAAAATGTTAAAGTATAAAATTGGTAAAAATTGAGAATCTTAGAATATCTCCTTCAAAGGATGGTATTTTGGAAGGCATTTATAAACCACCATTTACACTTTAGTCTTTTTCCATGCTAATAAATTTTACTGAGTAAGTTGCCTCAAATGTCATGGCATGGATAAGAAGATGTTTTTCATACCTTTGGATGGATAAGTTATTCGCAAAAGTCGTAGAGAAAAAGGTGGTATCAAAAAAATGCAAGAAGTGACATCAAATCTTTGGGTCCTATTCTTAAATTCACACTACAGTACATTTAAATCTGATGGCAGTACCCAAGAGAAAAAGTTAAAATTATAGCAATCTTTGGTATCAATTTTACTAAAACTAGCAATTTACTCCCTAAAGAGTAAAGCATTCACCAGTACTGTTTATCTCCTGTTCATCTAATTTTGGTCTTCCGAATTGCTTACATTTGCTAATTTTAGAGGTATACAGGGCCTTCCAAAGCTTGTCCTTTGCCACGTATTATATGCAGTGCATTTTATAATGGACACTTTTGCTTCTCCTCTGAGTGTAAGTCGATAGCCATTAAGGTGGCAAAGCATATTTGAAACTACCAAATTTCCCAGAAGGAGATCTTAATTTTCTGAAGTAAGTAATTTGCATTCAAGGCCAGGAACTAGTTCCAAGAGACACATTTACCAATTGCTTAACAAAGTCTCAAGCCAAACCACAATGACATACATGCAAAAAATATAGTTTTGCTGTTTCAGATAAACATGGTGTCATATGGTGGCTTTAGAATTTATAATTATTATTTGTGCTTATCCCTAAAAACTTGGAATCAAGTATGCCATTCTAAGCCTGTGGCCTATTATAAAAGTATGTCAGTCACTTAAAATGTTAAGAAAACACTGAAGCTGTTTTGGGTAATAGAGATGGTTAACATGTAGCACACGATAACAATCAAAGACAAAGCCAAAAGAATGAACAAAGCATCCTTAATCAGATTAATTTTATTTACTCTTAAATATTCTAAGGTGTCCTGAATTTAGGTGTATTTCAGAGTGTTGAAAAACAGAATTTCGCTGTACTAGATAGGTCTGGAAAATCTAAGTAATTTGGTTGTTGAAGATTTTTAAAAAATAGATATCAATTTCATCACTATAAACAATGAGAAACTTCAATTTCATGTTTTCTTTCTTCCTAGTAACAAACTATAGGGTACATCTAAAATCTCTGCTGGAGACAAAACAAACTCTATGAAATTTTGCCTCATCAATCAGAGTTGATTTTCAGACTTGAGATTTAGATAATTTATAGGATATCCATTTTTACAACAATCCCTATGTTTATAGCTTCAGATGCAGCCTAAAATGATTCTTCTCATTTAATTATTGTTAGCTTATAATTTCTTATGTGTCTTCTTACCTCATGAATAGTCTTATTCTCATTAGCTGTGAGTTCACTATGAATACAACAAAAAATAATAAACCTCTTGGGTTGAAGCAAACAGAGTTCTAATATTAGAAAGATATTTCTATAAGAAACACAAGAATAGATTTTTTAATGGCAATTACAGAATATACAGGCTTGTTACAGATGGTTTAATTCTCGACAACCTTGTCTTGAACTAGGGTGAATGAATTTCTTGAAGTATATTCTACACCTAACCTAGTCATTCTCTGAAGAAAAATGAGGTGGAAAATCATGATTTTGATTTAATTTTAAATAGTTTTATTCTTGTCCATTATGATAAGTTATAAAATACAAGTTTAAATATTGAAATGTGTGTTTCTCAAAACAGTCAGGTTTATTTATTAAAAATGCTTTTAGGAGAAAAATGAATTTTCTATTCCAGTCTTAATTATACTCAGGTGTAGAAATGTTTCTTTAATGGAAGTTGAGGTCAGGTTTTTAGTAACGCCTTGTGAGTGGAAGGTAGACCCTACTAAAGATTGATATATTACACAGTATGTTTCATTGCCTGATGGTGGATATGTGAATATGTTGAAGGACTCTTTATTCGGGGAAACTTGCTGTGTGGGTTTTAAGCTAACAGTTGAGAGCTTTCCTTTGGCCTGCTTTTTCTTGCCTTCTTTGCATTAAGTGGATATCACGCCAGTCTTAATCCCTTTTAAATTACATTTCTGATTATGGAACAGAATTGCACACAGTTCTCCTACTGTAGTATTAAGATGTAATCTGTGAGTTTATTTCCAAGGCCAGGGTTTGGTAACTATTACCCTTTAATGACTCTATATAATAAAATTAATTTTAGAAAGTATTTTGTGTGTTTATCTTCTATTCTTATCTCTCGTATTTTAGTCTGTTAAAAGTCTAAATAATAAATGTAGCTTAAAATCAAACATTACCACACTTAACAAAAAATTATTTATATCCTATAATTACCCATTTCTGTGGTGAATCACCATAAGCAACTAATAGAGCATCAAAATAAAATATACATGAAATTCATATAGAATTCTGATCAAAAACAGAGGCAGAGCATGACTGCATGCCATTTTCCCTCCTTCTGCATTTTGGATGATACAGAACATATTTCTTGGAATACCACAATTTTCAAAGTTAGACATTTTAATAACTGGCTATGAACCCAAGGGCCTTGTCCCAAGACTAAGAAAAAAAATAAATTTTGCCTACTTAGTATTTTGCTTTTGCTTCTGTTATCCTACTACTTTTGCATCCCTCATTGCAATGATAATTGACACTGCTCAGGTTCTTTAGCATTAGTCATTTTATGAGTAATGTCGACTAGTTCCTGGCTGTATCTTTTGTTTATCTAATGACTGTAGATCTGCTATGCCAGAGAGTTTATAATCCTTAAGAATAAATCTGAACAAGCACTGTGAGTCTGTAATGTATGCTCTGCTTCTTATGAACCTTTACCGTAGTAGGAATAGAAACATGCTGCTTTGTGAGTCAGGAATATTAATCAAAATTCCAAATTGCTGAGAAATTAACATTTGAATATGGAATTATGACATGACAGTTATATTCCCTTGTGATTCTGGAACATCTTGCTGTGAATCATCCTTAGAGTTTAAAATCAACTCTTATGCAAATCAGAAGGAAAGAAACAATGCCAGACATACATTTGGATCTAAAGAACACTTCCAGTGACAATATGACAACAAAGTAGTTTGCAAATAGATTCAACAACAATTGTAAATTTCAGACTTATAATACAAAAAATACTTGAATAATGTGACCAGTAATCAACAGTTTTTAAGAATAGTGTTTAAAAAACACAACAAAAACAAACTTTAGAACTTCTGAACACAAACTTTCTACACAGCAATAGAAGAACAATGGAAGAAAAATGTTTACATGAAGACCAAAGAGCACATGATAGAGATGAAGGAAAGCTGTTCAAAAAAAATATCTTTTCCAAAATAATTTTCTTTTTATAATTAATTCATGTTTACTCAGCTCTACTAATCTAATGAGCCATTCTCCCCAAACTGGGTCTTTCTAGATGAGAGGACAATAACACTATATATTCATATAACTATATTCATTGCCCTTCTTTAAGTCGTATTTCTCAGGTCTTCAGTAATTTTTGCATAAAACAATGATAAAAACATTGTGCAAAATTTACTACATTTATTGTTCTGTATTTTTTACCTCCAACAAACCCTGTTCTAGGTAAAAGACAATTTGCTATCAGAAAGTTCTAGGTAAAATAATTTGCTATTGCTCAAGGAAGTACTATTGGGCTGTGGTTTCTGACCTTGCTGTGCCATCTATTTGATACTATGACATCAGCTGTAAAAATAATAGTAAAAATATTCAGCTGGAGAATGGAATGGACCACATGAGATACTGATCTTTGAAATCACACTAGCAAAACAGTTTACGCATACCACAGGGTTTTATACCTCAATGGGCTGATTGGAATGCAAAATATTTGTGCAGTCACAAATTGCTGTAGAGGTGCCCTCAACTTGTTTCCCGCTGCGTACATGCAAGTGTGACATTAGTGGCACATAAAGAACTGATACACTTGTGGCAGAAGCATAACCAGAGCTGCAGTCATGGAAGAGGTGAATGCCTAGGAAATTGACTTGAAGTAAATGCGATGAAACAGGGATAAAATGCAGATTTCATTTTCAATTCGACAGTGTTTCTTGCAGTCTATTATAACTTGCTCTGGTACCAGTTCTTGTAGAGTTTAATTCCAAACAATTCAACAATCACAAATGTTAATGATTTCTTTTGACAGCTACTGACTACTAAAAAAATATTTGATTTATCATCCAAAAATAATGAGAAGCATGCCAGAAAAAATATTTAAAATGTTAATACATGTGAAATTTACTCCTTATATCTTGAGATTTGGATTTCAAAAATCAAATACATGATGACCAAAACAGAATAACCTTTTGCAAATATATCTATTTGGAGCCAAATGAACACTGCATTGCTACTGTAGCCACTACTGCATTACCAGGTTTTATTACCTTTTGACATAATGACACATAACATAAAGAGCACATGGAGGTTTGAAGATTAATATACACTACTGGATTCTTTTTACTGTGACACTAGTTACAAGATATGATTAACCTGGCTGAGCTTTGCAACTGGAAATTTTGGAACCAGGTTTTTACAATATAAGATGGAAAATGTAGTCCTTAAGAAGAGCTACATTTTTCCCTTATAACAGAATCTATACTGGAATTTCAACACTATAGAGGTGTTCCTGATTGCAACTAGTCATCATTAAAGCCTACATATGAACTGGCCGTTCTGCAATGAGCAGGCTTTTCTTCCTTTGTTAAAATTAGTCCGTATTTAAGTCATTGCTGAAGACTTCCTTTCTCTGACCCTTTTATGTAATCTAGGTGATTAATACTACACAACTTCTAGTAGGATAAAAAAATGGGTGATTTAGATAGAGAGCAGGAAGATGCCATTTTTTGTATGAAGAATATAGCTTCATCTGATGATTATAGTGATAGTAAAAGAAATGAAGAAATACAACTGAAGAACATAAAGAGATAAATACATGTGAACTAAAGCTTTGGAGCTGGGAAGCAGCCTACTGGGAATATGTACAGGGATCAGGATGAATGAAGAAATAAATATTTTATACAATGAGAAGGTTCAAAGCCAAGAGAGTTTGATACAGAAATAGATCCAAAAGCAGTGGATGAGGTAGACTTGATTTCAAAAAATATTTTATCCCTATCTGGGAAAGCTGATATCAAAAGAGAAGACACTGGAAGCTGTAGGACAATCAGGAAAGAGCAAAAGTTTCTAAGAGGGTCACGGGAATTACAGTGGGAAGTGAAAGAAGAAAAATAGGAACAGTAGTTCCAAACTCCCTTTTGCAGTCTGTTAAAGGAAAAATGAGAAAGTTATCTTTTTCTGGCATCATATATTCTACAATAGCCATGTGAAAGAGAATCCAAACATTTACATTCAACTTTTTCTTGCTGGTATTTTTATCCATTGATTCTGTTGGGACACATGTGAAGAGCAAAACTGGGTTTATTAACAGGTCATGTGTCATCAAGCATGCAGACATCTGTGCTTAGCCTGCCCAGGCTTCCTTCCCAACTCTGTGATGCCTCGCACGTCACACGACCCTAGGGCCCCTTAAAAAGAGCTTTGATGTTTTCCAGCACAAGCAGAAGGAAAGATGAAATCGAAATTCAGGCTGTGTTTGCTCTCAGGATTGTAGGTGGCTGAACTACAGCTGTTAGCTTGCTTGTGTATGATTTACTGTGTCAGGCAGCCCACCTTATTTTATCTGACTCCATTCTCTAGCTCAGCAGCAGTATGGATTGAATTTTTTCAATAATCTGCAGCTGGGAAGTCTGGTTTTGAAGTTAGACTAAGCCGGGTACTGTAAAGATTCAATTATCCCGCCTTCACTTCCAACTCTTTTGGCTGTGTCCTTGACGGGTTTTGCATAGTTTACTTACTGCCTCATAGCACTAAATGCTATGAACAAGATAGGAGGAATGACCAGCACTGAATACTTCTGTTAGACATCTCTGAAGGGGTTTTTGATTTTTTAGATGGGAGAAAATAAAGAAAGATGCAATTGATTTTGGTATTTGCTGAAGAGAAAAGGAAGGTTAAGAAAGGATTAGGAGACATAATATACAGGGTAATCTTCTTCTGCCTGAAGCCTGAAAACTCAGAGAAGTCAAATCTCCCTCAGGATTTTATAGACGTAAAGAATGGCCACTAAGTGCGATGTCTGAGTAGGGGTGGGCTATGACAGAGCTGTACTCCATAAATCAACACAAGGATTGACTTTAAATACTACAGGTTTCCATTAGCAAGGATAGAAGAATATGAAGAATAGAAGCTTTGCCTGAAAATGTGAATTTTCTTTGGAAAAGAGCTTCCTTTTGGTGGTGTCTGCAATCCTCTCCTTTCCAAAAACCTGTCACTTAAAATCCTCATTTTATTCCCTTTTCCAGTGTAATCCCAAACCTCACAGACAACCAATCATAACAGACATTCAAGCTTCTTAACTATTTTCATCTGATTTACTGTTTTACTAGTATTGCTGATAGTGGAATAATTTGTTCCCCTTTACTTAAATGTTTCCATTTACTTCAATCCATTTCATTCAAGATTTGCAAGGCTTGGCCAACTCAAAAGAACTTTTTCATTATAGATTTTTTTTAATAAGTTTGCTCACCAGGTGTCCTCTCAGCTCTACTTCAGATAAATACTTCTTTCCTTTCTTTAAAAATAAAATCATAAAAGGTGAGTGTCCATTTTTCTGAAAATATTCTGCATGTTCATAATTCTACTTTCCTCTCAACCTTTTTCACCCCCCATTTTGACGTAATTTACATCTGCACATTCTCAAGTGAATGGAGACAGGAGGGAAATGATTCTATTTCTTATACTCTCGACTAAACGGTGTATGTTCTGCTGTTTTTCACATTTAAAGTCTGGAACGCTCTCCTCTGCTTTCAAACATGTATTTGACTGAACTTCCATCAACCCCAACAGTGCAACTGCACTGTAACTCTTTGTGCAGACACAAGAAAGCTGTTAGTTGTCAATGAACACCTTGATGTATTCAACTTCCACAAATAACCAAAACTATTTTGCAAGAAAGAAAATTGAAAGAGTCATTTTAAAAGACTCCCTCTTCTACCACCTAATTTCTCTATAAAATAAGGCAGAGCTGATTTTTTCTGTGGTTGAATGGAGGAAAATAGTTTAGGATAACTGGCATTTTTCAAGCATATTCCATCATAACTTGTGACAGGGAGCAACCACAACTACAAATTACATAATTTTCTTGAACTGAATTACCTGGGATGAGAGGAAATTGAATCTTTTCCTAAGATCTTTTACTTCCGGAATTTAGACTTAAATAATTCACATTGTTTTTCATGTTATTCCCCACACTCTCTCCAGTATATAATATGTGTTCTGTGCTAATCTGCTCCACTGACATCAGAGCAATGCAAACACATCCTATGTGGCAAAGGGAATTATTTTCCTTTTAGGACTGAGGTGCAGGCAGTATATCAGAGAGACGGGAAAGGAAGGCATTTCTCATAACTCAATGATTTTAGGTGAGTTAAGAATAAGACTTTACATATTACATAGAGAAAACTCTGATTGTATTTGTAGTATCTCTTGACAGTCACATGTTTCCACATTGATAATTTTTGCTGAAAGTCAGTCTCTGCCCTATCACTTTCTTATTTATCACGTGGAGAATAGTGCATCTGAAGTAGAAAGTGCTGAGGCACTAACCTCCCTAAAAGTTTGTCTTCAATAAAACTGTACTCCAATTAGACCCTTCCTAATAGAGTGGCACTCTGCTAATATAGCCTACAAACAATTTTAAGTCTATTATATAAGCTGTGCTGTGCAGAAATATGGGGGCTTGAAATTGCCCATTTTGTTTACTTTATTTGCTGCAGATCAGACTTACAGGCTATTGGCTGTTTGCCAGGTAAGCAAGTTAGAAATTCTCAGTGCAATTTCCCTTCCCCTGGATGATTTCACAAATCAGTATATATTGCTAAGAGCTGCTAGAATACTGCATGTGCTGTTTTTCTGCTCGCTGTGTGTTGGACTATTGTTTTGGAAAAGTACTCCTTAATAAAGTTTGTTTTAATAATTGCATGCTGCTACAAAGAACATAAAGTAGTTTTAAAAGTGCAACCCATTATTTTTGTACCAAGAGGGGCAATGACAAAAATTAAATCTGATTTTTAAATTATAGGAAAAAAATGGTAGATTCTGATGTCTGTATGTATCATAAGCACTGTATATAAACTAGATGGAGTTAAAGCAACCATGGTCAATATATAGGACATTGATTCTCCTTCTATTCATTTCATCATTAAGAACAAATGAAATAACAAAACAGTATTTTAAAATATTTTATATGTAAAGAAAATTGTTTCTATATTTTCTGAAGACTTAATGACAATGTCCATCAAATTAATTTTTAAAAATGCATTTCTGAGCTCTTGACTAGATAGGCCCACTTAAGTGCCTGTGCTATAGCTGTGTAGAAATGTAAAAATTGAGAAAAAAAGGAAAAAAATTGCTTTTTGATACTCTGCAGGAAAAAACCAACAAAATCCAAATCATGCACGTTTAAAATTAAGAGTCCACATATATCTCAAGAAATATTGCATATTTGCATGCTGGTAACTCAAGAATAAAATTAAAATTAATAAAATATAATCAAAAACGAGAATGGAAAAATTTCGTTCTTCTATCAGGAGAGAAGTCACGTTTCTCCTCCTGTTCCTTCTTCATCTGACTTTCAAATTTCTACCTCCCCAGAGTTCTCTTTGGGAACAATTATCCAGAAAAATACATTGCACGTCCACTCACAGTTTTGTTGAATGACCCCCGCTCAGAGGGATATTGCTGCAATTAGCCTCCAATGGACCATTTCCTGCTTGTTAACAGACCTGTCCTTAGCTACAGAGTTCCCCTCACTTTGGGTGCTGAGCCTTGGCTCAGAGAGCCTGAGCTTCTCTGTTTCAGTCAGACACTTCTGTTTGTTTCTCTACTTGTTACATAGTCCTCTTTTATGGTTATGTCTGTCAGAAAGGATTAAAGTAATTCATTTTTCCTCCTTGGCCATTTACAAAAAGTAAATATAATTTCAGCCTCAGGTTCCACTGCTTGTTATCATTAAGAGATGCAGATGTAATCCTGTCTAATGCTGAAGCTACAAACGCTTTTCCAGCATTTGCAAGAAATGTTGATTTAAGTATCAATGGGCCTTTTTTCAGTAGGAGAGAGACTGAAAACTTTGTAAAAATCAACATTAATTTTGCTTATTGCTGCAATATTGCTTCTTGTTCCATGAAGCGTGTTCTTATGCCACGTACCTTGTTTTGGAAGAATTCTGGGGTTTTGGGCTGTTAGCTATCTCTGACATTTCAGATTGCTTTTTTTCAGACAAAATCTGAGAAAGTGGGTGCCCTTCCTCCAACCCTTTCAAATTAACTTTGGATTCTACAGACAGAGGAAACTATTGAATCATTTAATCTAAAATCAGACATTGAGTATAAGCATAAGTACCTTTGTGTAAAAGTCAAAGTGTCTAATTGTATTAGAAAGAAACAAAATGCTCTCCTGGAGGATTTTGAAATATCTAAAGCTAACAGTCTGATATTAATTAATCTGGTAGTTCTATCTGAGATTCCATAGAAACGCATTTGTATTAATATCTAGGTAACTTTAGGTGATGGGCAAAGATCCAATTAAATATGATTTCACAAGGATTAAATTTGCATAAATTTAGAGGGAATGGGAAAATCATTGGCTAGATTTAGTACAGGAAAATTATTACTTCATGCCACATTAAATGGCTACTTTTCGCTATAGAAAAAGGTGTGTAAGAGTCAAATAAGAAACTACATAGAGAGGAACCAATACCATGGTTTTAATTTTAGAAAATCTCAGATTGGTTGGTTTTTTTAAAACATTAATAGTACATCTCAGAATAATATCTTGGATTCTTCCCTGCTTGAGGGTAATGACCTGAAAGGAAAGGAGAATTGAGGACATTGATTATGTCATTATAATCTCTTATCCAGTTACAAGAAATATTGCAACTAAAAAGGTTGCTTGCTGAAAGAAGTAATAAATAAAATCTAGAACTTACCATTCTACCCTCCAACTTACTATTTTATAGGAATAGTTTTTTTCCCGATCAGTCTTCCAATAAATCAGTTCCAATAAACCAACAAATCAGACTACAAAAATTAAAACTAAATAGGCCAGAATCTTATTTCTTATCTCAGCGAAGAATATTTTTTGCAGTAACTAATCAAATAAAGACATGATCTTAGAAGTTTTCATGGGTATTCACAAAACTCTAACTTAACTTTATGGGAGTCACATGGCTAAACTTTTCTGTAGCACCTTAAAATGTGCTTGCTCTGGTGTCTCAGAAAATGAACTTTGCAAACTGAAAATAAGGTTGCTCAACAACATATGCAAGGTTAAATAAATACATCACTGTATAAATGCTTTATTACCCATGAGAGGTAAAAATGCATTGCCTAGAGGATATTTCCAGTTCTTGTGTGGCAACAATAAATTAATCAGGTCTGCTTTGTTGTTTTAGCTGCAATTGATTAAATGTGCAACAGAATAAAAAGGAAGTTTTAAAGGAAATATAAAACTCCAAATGCAATGAAACAGCAGATGAGAAGCATCCCATTTAATCCACGCAGCTTTGATTGAAAAAAAAAAGTAGATGTAACAGTCCTTTGAGTTTTTTGAAGAGAGGGTCTGAAGAGCAGATTATTGATTAAACTGTTTCCCCAGAGAACCATTTAAGGCAGGACACCAGGAACATTTGCTTTTGTCCCAGTGTCTACACATAGCAGACCAAATGCTAATGAGCATGGGAAATACAGTTAACTTAGGTGAGGTAATATCAGCAGAAGAAGAATGCTAAGAGAATATCCACAACATTATTCAACAGTTAGCTACTGTTTAGGATAATATTAAATTATATATAATATTAATTTTCCTTAAGATTTATTTAATGATACATTGTTTGATGAGGTGTTGTTTTTGTGCATATATGAGACAAAGACCTGACGTTTAACTATTTAGAACAAGCAGAAATGACAGCTCACATTTTTCAGGGTATTGTATCCCAATAACTGCCATGGGAGTGTTTTATTTCTAACATATTTAATGTCACTCAAACATGAATATCTGCTCAGGGATGTGAAGATGTAGTGCAATTCATAATAATGTTTCTTTAAATGAACATTTTTCTTCTGTGAACAAAATAAACCAAACTGTATGTTCACTAAACTGGCAAGAAAAATTCAGAGCTTTCTTTTTTCTAAATGGAGTATTTACAAAACCCTCACTTGGAAATTTAATTTTGTAATTATTAAAAATCAGCAATAATTAATGTTTGCTTAGCTGTAACTCAAAGGAAGCTAATCAGAATCATAGTCTAAGAGAAATTACTAACACCATATTATGACATGAAAAATGTCATACTGATTTGCTCCATCTATTCTGTAATTATCTAATTTATCTGAAAATCATGAAGAAATACTAAACAAACAGCAAAGAGAGAATTCTATTATTAAATAAGAAAATAATCTACTGAACCACAATTAAATATCTGCATATTTTTATCCTTGTCTGTGTTGTTTTATAAAAATTATCACAGACAGATTTTACTTTTTGAAAAAGCATATATGCAGTATGTCGCTTTTTCCTGTATGGAAAGTGAAACGTACTGAGATTTCTATTGTCTTTTCTGAACTCTAGATCAAAGAGATTAAAAATGTCTCCTTCATTGGGAATAATATCATAATGGAACTCAGAAAGTTCTCTGAGTGTGATCTGTCTAGTCAATTTACAGACAGAAAATATGAGCAAATCTAACAATTCACAATGCACATTATCAATGTACTTTCATTTCTATTGTTTCTACACATGTAAAAAAAAAATTACTTTTTATGTTGAACATTATAAGTAGTTAACATAAATCTCTTGTGAAAATACTCTTCTACTTTTCAATATGCACAGTTTCTTCCATTGGGTTTGTACACCCCAAACCCAAAACACTGGCATTCAAATTTATTGTCACAGCAAATTCTTATGATCTCCTAATAAAAGTAATTTCTCCTGGATTTTTTTTTGCTTTTGTTTTTCTTTTTTTTTTTTTTTTTTTTCCTGGAACTGACAGAAGTCCCAAGTGAGTTGTTTTCATTCTTCAGGCAAAATTTCTTGGAAACCTCAGCTGAGAACATATGCTGTGCAAACTACTTGGAAAACATCTCTGCTAATGTAGAGAAGACAGCTGCACAGCATGCAGCTGACCACTGGGAAAGAGGAGGAAAAACAAAGGCCAAACTAGAAAGCAAGAAGGAAGGCTTTGCCCCCAGATAACTGCTTTCATACTGCCTACAGTCCCTTTTGACCAGTATCCTAGATTAATTCCAAGCTCTTTTGGAATTAATGCGCTTACTCAATCTTCAATATTGCCTGCAGTAGGGTGACAAAAATCGTACACTAACCAAATTGGCAAATAAAGTACAATAGATGACATACCACTGAACTGGCCTCTAGGAAAAAAAAAAAAAAAGAAACTACAAGTATGGAGGGATGTGCATACAACAGGGCAATAAGAAGAATTTTAAGAACACTTTTACTAACCAAGGAGAATTCAGAGAATAATTCAGTTTTAAAGTATCACAGGTGGTTTAATGTCAACCACCACACGGAAGTAGAAGTGTAAAACTGTGATTTATTTAATGTTATGGATTCCCCTCTACATATATATAACTAAAAAAAGAAAAAAGAAAAAAGAAAAAAGAAAAAAGAAAAAACCACATCTGTGCACAATACCTGATCTGTATTGAGTTCCTGTTCAGTGCTGAGAAAATTTCAACTAATTTTTATCCATGTAAATTTCTTTCAATTCTACCTTACAGAAGAACGCATTTTAAACTCAGGGCTGTAGATCAAAATGTGTGTGAAGGCTGATTAATTTTCTTTCATCCCATGGACACCCGTGCAGCTTTGAAGTCTTTGTACCCTTACTGTTCTTGCTGATATCTGTGGATTTGGAGGACATCTTAGCTGTATTTTGGTGTCTTTGAGGTCTCATGTGTATTTTAGACGGTAAACCATCAAGAAGAGTATGTCAGACCTTGTTGTTTTAGGGTTTTTTCTATCTAATATTTTTAAAACCACATTATGTCCTGGTCTGCTCAGTAGGTTTAGAGGGAAGTATTGTAATTCACTCTGGGCAGTCCACAGTAGAAACAACAGTCTCATGAGGTTCAATAACAAACTTTTACTTATGACTTCCCAAGATTAAGGTAGAATAGGGTACGTTGCAAATTGGTTATTGATCCCTTCATCTTTCATGCTAATTTGGTCCTCTTATCAATCTTTTCCCAGACCAGGTGTTTCTGATCCCTCCGGGGGTGGTGTTCCTTTATGGTCATTTATCTCCTCTGTATCTTCTGGCTACTTCAAATATATAAATTTTGAGCTCATCTTCTAATCTATAGATCTTGAGCTCATCAACTCCCACCCAATGAACAGAGTCTTAGGAAGAGAAACTTCAATTCCCTTTTCCAGCTTCAGAAGTGTAGTCTTGTCCTTGTCTTCCAATTAAATTTGTATTTAAATATAAACTACTGACATTCCCTCACTTTCTTGGCTGCTTTTTTGTGCCACATCTGGTTTTTCTGAGTGCTGTAGGTCATTTATTGTAGAGGAACAATACAGTGACAAGGAGTTCACAGAGGAGTAACAAGAGTAAATAATGTCAAGAACTGACAAATGAAAAATGTTTTTTAGTTAGAAATCACTGTTTTAGATCAGATCACGTCTTTGTGCCACTGCAAAGCAGCAAGCTAGCATTTGATATTTTTCACATTATGGACAACAGCATGCCTTTGTCTTCTTCATTCTTAGAAGATGGATTTTCATACAAAAAGGTCAAGCATTTAAACTGATTTACCATGTCCAAAATTTTTCAATGTTATATGCAAATAATTTTCATAAAATTTAAATGTAGAAATTATATTTTCATACAAATTTAAATAAGCCCATAAGTCACATGTATCCTAAAATGTATTTACTCATGCAGCACTGGAAATAGTACTACCTCTGTCTGAATGCTTTCTGTGTAAAGGATCTATATTTTCACACTTACATGATGTAATTTTGTATCTTATATTTACTTAGTTCAAAACTTACATTAAAAGCAAATGTAAAACATTAAAGTTTGCGCCTGATATGGAAAATACAGTGCTTATAAGTGAGAAAATTATTTTCCTGTGATAAGAAAGCTGACAGTCTCTACAAAATTGCTTTAATTGCTTTATAAAACCAGCTGCTCTTTCCACTGTAATTTTCTCAATGAATACTACATCCTCTTGCCAGCTACCATTGACAGCATTAGCTGCCTTGTCAAAGTGAAAATCTTTCTTCTTTCATAACCATCTGGGTAGTCTGGTCCACATAGCTTTCCACTGTTTTATATTTCGCTGTCTAAATGTAGAATAAACAAATTGGTAATATATCAAAATCCTCTTCCACACAAAAATAAATCAGTCCTCAGTTCTATTTAAAAAGTCTATCCAACACAGATTTTCATAGACTTGTCAGTAGATCAGGAATAAGATAAGGACATTTAAGAAGAATCGTCTGGGCACTTTCATCATTTCCTCCAAGTTATACATGCAAACATACAAACCCTCGTTTTATCTTCATGTCTGCTTTTTCAGAGATACTATATTTTCATGTGCATAATAAAAATTAAAGGAATTTCCTTTGAGATGGGTTTCATTCAAAATCTACTGTCTTTTGAATTGTGAATTGTGTTGTTGAATCTTGTATGTAAGTTCTTTTGCATACCTTTAAATTTTTTTCTGAAGAGTTTGTTTGGCTTCAGAATGAATAAAAGTTAAGTTTATGTAAGTATTCCTTCACTTTTTCCCTCTGTACTTTAATTGGTAATAAAAAAGTACTAGCTGAGGCCTGATTTCTGTAGTTACACTGGCTTTGCCATGCCATGGTTCCATTTACTTTATTAAAGTTACATTTACTTTGCATCACTGTAATGGAGTTATTCTTGTCCGGCCCTTTTCCAAATGTGTATATGCAACAACTGAACAAGGAGTTGAAAGTCTAGTAATAGGAAGCACACACTCTTTAACTGTGACATTTTAAATTTTTATTCAAAGCTAGGAAAAAAAATAAATGCATCTTTGGCAGAAACAGTCTCCCACTTACAACTTATGTTCCATTACAAAAGTCTGGTATCCAGGAACCCTAACCCCTACATATTTACCCAGCTGTTTTCTGGTGGGGCACTCACACTGGCAGCCTTGGCTGCAGTAACGAGATGAGGCTCACCACCTGCAGCACTCATGGAGGAAAAAGCTGTTATCATCATCTGCATTAACCTGGGAACCTGTCATGGGACATATGCTATTCTGAGAAAGGTTAGATACTCAGAGTTTGTTTATGTCAGTCTATAAGAAACCTCGGGATATTTCTTATGTCTGTTTTACAAGCCAATACAAGTTAAAAATAACCTTAACACTGGTAAAAAAAAATTCTAATCCATTAATATATTGCAATTAAAAATATAAATGTGAATTATTAAAAATCACTAATTGTTTTGGTTTTCAAATTCTGTTACTTCAGTAGCAGTATTTTTAATAGATTCATTTCCATGCAAGCAGAATCTGTTATTTAGTAGAAATGTCTAGTTCTGTACCTACATGTTCAAAGAGCCTGCAAGTTAGTCAAAATACAAAACATTTTTGGAACATTTTCATCATTTTAAATACCTATGAACTGTTGTGACATTATGGAAATCTACAAGGACTTGAGAACAAGAGGTAATGGAGTAGAAGGCTTTTTTCCTGAAGTCTTCCAGACATTTCTACTTTAAACATAGAGTAAGAAGCAAGTTACTAGATGAACTCTTTAAAATTATTGGCCCATTATCTTGGAAAAAAACCCTTATTTTCCTAGAAGGAAAAAAGAAAAAGAAAAGAAGTGTCCAAAATGACATCCATGTTCTCTTTGTCTTAATATATCATCTGATTCTAGCTGATCCGGTCCTTCAAGTTTAATAGCTTGGATCAGAGAATGTTTCCCACTAAGTTAATAAAAATTTAATCAATGTGTTTTTTTGTTATAATTAAATAAAAGCCAAGCTTTTGTTCAAAAGTATAACTCAGGATATATGTTTCATAATGAAGCATGCATATCACTGTTAGTTATATTTATGCTTGTCCCAATTTTGGGGGAAATCTTTTTTTTTCTTAGAATTTCCAAGTTTTCCAGTCTTTAAAATGGAAAAAAAATGAAATAAATTATGATTGAGATGATGATGATGATGATGATGATAAATGAGACAGTGGTAATGAGGGACTGATGGTTTTATTTTTATTTGATTTGATTGTTTGGGATTCTTTTTGGTAAATAAGATCCTGAACTTAAGAAAAGAGTTCCTGAACTTAAGAAAAACCTGTGTAGAAATCACATATATTCTCCCCTGAGGAATAGCATGGGTCATAATAGAAAGTCTGTGGATTAATCTGCTTTACATGAACCAGGGAAACACTCCATTTCCCACATTAAGACCTGTATTTTTTTGCTACATCATGATTCCTACTCAGGACAAAGCCCTCCTCAGCCTGTAGTTTCCCTACAACAAAACAAGATGTGCATCAGATGCAAAGCATGACTTTAAGCACCATACATTCGATCTGAAAAAGGAACCAGCATCCTAGGGTCTTGTGCTCCCCATCCCTCATCAGACAGACAGAAGTACAATGTCTCTGGTTTTAAAGTGAATTTGTCAGCACTGCTGCTGTCTCTGTTTCATTTTTACAAGTTTATTGATCTGAATGTGATGTAAATTTAAGACTGAAACATCTTGGCATTGAAAAAGGACATGTCTTTGTAAATAATTTTGTAGTTTTGAAGCACAGGCATATTATACTGTATATACTATATTATACAATATATTTATGGAGGAAGGGAGAGGAGTGAAGTGGAGAGAAAGGGAGAGGAGGGGACAATCTTTCCTCTCCTCTCTCTTCCTCGTGTTCTCTTCCTTAAGAGAATAAAAAGTTTGTTTCTCTTATGTCTGACGCCTGCAGTGCTCTCACACAGAGACCACTAACAGGGCAGTATGAAATCTACATTCCATTTCCACCTGAAGTGCTGTGACCTGCATCTCTCCCTGGACACAACTGAGTTAAGAAGTCTTAACACTGTGTTCACATCTTCTATTTCATACCACACATATGAAACAATGAAACACTCTTTTCCTGAAACAGAAGGTAATATATAGTTATCTTAACTTGCTGATATGTCAGAATGATCACACCATATGTGCATTCAAATGTGGGCACGATGAATACTTGAATTCTAAAGTTAGCTTCACTCCTCCCACTTCATATAGTTACTTCAATGTTCATTGTGCCAGAAATCAAGTATGTGAGGACCACTGTAGTCTCACAGTTAGTATCACAGAATCACAGATCAGCCTGAGCTGGAAAGAACACAGCAGGATCATGAAGCCCAGCTCTTAAATGAATGGCTCATACGGGGATAAATCTGCAGCCTGGCACCATGCTCTAACCAATGGAGCTAACCTCAGGGCCAGAATTCATCAATTAATTGAAGCAGCTGCTTTTATTCTATGTTTCTAGAAACTGCTATTGATTCATCTGGATAAGTGCAATATTAAGATCAGAGGGAGAATGACATGGATTCTGGAGTACACTCTGACCTGACTGATCTTTGGAAATATGGGACCAGGATTTAAAGAAATGGATCAGTACTGTTATACTGGAGGCCAACACACTGAATTGTTGTGTAAAAGAAACCTCCTCTAGCACTTTTGCAAATATAGTGAGGAAATGAGAGAAAACAGTCTCTAAATGGCTAAATCTATGTTTAGGGGTAAAAAAAGAAATTAATGCTTTATTAAATATGTTCAGGATTCCTGAATCGTTGCTTTTGAGAGACCTGTATTAAATTAATTTCTTGCATATTGTCATATTCTTGCATTTCTAAATTTTAATTACATTCAAAGTTAGAGAACACACCTGCTTCTCAGTTCAGCTTCTGTTTTCTTTCTCTTCTTTTAAATTTATTCTGGAAAAATAATAAAACAAATAAATGCAGTAAAGTTATTAGCTACTCTTTTATTCACAAAATTTGGCAGTGAAGTCTGGACAGTTGAGAGGAATGTATGATTTGGAACATATGAAGCCCACTGACACACAAAGGAGATCAAGAGCTTTTATTGATTACAGAGTTTGAATAATTTGAAGGTAGATCTGTGTTTGGTTACTGACACAGAGCACGCAGTAGAATACAATGTTAAAATCTGTAAAAAAAGCCTGGTTTCTCCTACCTGGTATTTCTTGGTCATTGCTTTAAATACATTAGGAAATCCCTACACATAATTCATACTATTTATTATATATATATACATATATATATATAAAAATTATTATTATAAGTATTTTTAACCTAATGCTCTTCTCAGATCCCTTTCAAACACTCAAGCAATTTTTTTCATCTTTTGTAGTTTAAACAAATGCGCCAGAATAAAGCAAGCCATTCGTATATTTTTCAGATCTTATATCAATATAAATTGCTATAACAAAAACCTTTTTTTGTTTTGGGTTATGCAATACACTAAAACTTCTACAGGAAGAAAGCTATGATGCAGACCTTATCAAAATTCTTGAAAGTGGCATATGCTTCTCTTTTGCAGCTAATATTTCTTAAGCAAATAAAATTTAGTAAGCAGAATGCAAAACTTACTGCAGTCTGTTCAATACAATACACAGACATCAAATTAACATGTTCTCCCAATCAGGAGACTGAGGATACTTCATAATTAAAAAAAAAAAAAAAAAACCAACAAACCCAGTCCAGAACTACTTGAATCTATGATTCTATCAGTCTAAAATTTTTCTTTAAGAGGAAGATGTGACCTAGAAACTTAATCAGGCAAGAAATTTTAATAAATTATGATGACATCAGGAGTTGCTAAAGTAGCTGAAAAAGTAGAAATTTGGCAAATTGACCAGGAAATAGAATAATTGCATAGACATATAACCAGAAACCCTGAAATGTAATATAAGCTTCAATTAGTATAGAATACAAAAGTAAGCAGGAAAAAATTCTACTTAGTTAAAAGGAAGATAAAAGCAAAGGGATAGAAAAGTTCAGTAAATATTATCTTACTTTGTCAAACAGCAAGAAATAAATCAAGATGTTTGAAATATTCAAAATCTTCATGTTTCCACCTTCACAAGAAAGAGAAAGTAACAAAGAAAGGAACAAGGAAGAACACTGGAAGTAACAGACCAGTTGGCATAACTGTCTCCTTCAATAATTTTGGAACAAGTAATTAAACAATTTGCAATAAACAAAACCATAAAGAAGTAGCAACAGTAGGACACAGTCAATATTGACTTTTCAAGAGTGTTCAATGCGAAACTCCCTACTTAACTGACATGATGTAAAGAATAGTCAAGATTTGTGCTTAATCTGAAATATAAAAGGGAGTTAAGTCTATTGCTCACAAGCACAGAAGAAGGAATAGCAAAGTGCAGATCTATTTTAGGTCATGCTCAGGTCAACATTTTTGAAAATGTAATAGTTGTTGTAGAAGACAAAAATTATACATTTGTGCATCAGACTAGGTTGGTTTTAGAAGGCTTGTAAGTTATTGAAAAGAAGATCATAATATGATCTTTTAAAATTTAGACTTCAAATTAAAAAAAAAGTGTAACACAAAGGAGAATTTAAGGAGCTTTATTTAACAATATGAATTTGAGTCAACTAATATAAAGAAGAGCAAATATGTGCAAATAAGACAAAAGCCAGTAGTGTGATACATGAAATCAGCTCCATAATGCTACTGGAGAACATGCATGTACAGAGAGAAGTCTGCAAGTTTTCTCAGGTGTGGTCAGCCACAGTATCTAGTTTTGACCTTTACTGCTCACAGATACTTTAAAAAATGGGAAACTTTTGATAGAAGAGCCAAAAATGTTAAATGACATGGCTTACTAAAAAATGTTGGAATAAAGTTATCAGTTTCAGTTCAGAGATGAAAATAGAGAAGACATTTATTTTAAAGAGCTATCACTTGGTGTTGGTGAAAAAGTGCTCTTGTGGCCCTTATGAGATTCCTTCCAGCTTGTGGTTATGTTCTTCAGAGGTCAGAATCCTGGCAGGTTTTATCTGTACATCAGTGACTCTAGTTCCCTGAATGACATTTGGAAACTTTTCATGATACAAGATAACATTCTGCTAGTTGGAGCAAAATGGTATAGTTCAGATAGTCTGCTTAAATACCATTATAATGCCCTTTGACTCAAACATTCAAACAGTCTATTTCTCTCCACCTGACATGAAACCCACATTAAGACTTCCTGATTCACTGCCAGTTTTATCATCAGAGAGAAAGCACTGGCAAGAAAGAATATTTAGCTGATCATAGGCACTCACTTCCTGGATATGTTCCACAAGATTTATCTGGAAACTGGCTGGAAGCTCAAGAATTATGTCATCTGTGTTTCATCTATTTTAGTCTATTGCACAGGGAGACCTTTATATTCTTGATGCCAAATCTTGCAAACGTCCAGTCAGGCATTTCACTTCAGCATGAAGCAACCAAAAACATCAGATGAAAGTGTCTATTCATCAGACCTGAAATATTCACACCTCAATCAGAAGTCAAGAAGAGACCTGGTATTGGAGGAACATATGAAGGAACTGCACCTTATGTCAAATATTCACCAACAGTTTGATAATTTCTTGCTGTCTTTTGGCATGTAACTTTGTGCATGGAACAAGAAATATCCATTATGGAACTGTCTCCAGCTAGTTTTACATTTACCATTCCTAAGAAATTTCATAAATTAGGCCTGGCTGACATCTCACAGTCACATCTCTGAAATTCACAGAATCACAGAATATTCTGAATTGGAGGGACCCAACAAGGATCACTAAGTCTGTTCACTCTTAAGTGAACAGCCCAAATGGGGATCAAACCCACAACCTTGGCATTATTAGCACAGTGTTTAAGTAATTGTATTAAATCACAACCATGTATGTAGCATCTCAGGAATTTGTACAGTCTGTATTACTTGCTTTTGGAAATAAACTCTTTTGATGAATATAAGCGCAATGCAAATACCCAGTGCATGTCTTCTGCAGTATTATTAAATATTTTTATTAAATATTTTGCCAAGAAAACTTGTCCATGTTAGAATATTTTAAATTACTCTTCTGCCCATTTTGTATAATGTTTTACTTCACTATTTCTGCATTATTTTTTATATTCTGTATCAGATGAAGATAATACTGCAGAGGTGTAGTAAAGTCTTTGTATGTCAGGGACCCTCAGTTGAGCAAATGTCATCTGAAAACTCAGGTCTGTACCACTGAGAAAATTCACTGGGGCCATATCTTCAAAATGATATTGCAGAGGGAAATGAAATCTGTAAGAAGACACAGAGCATTCAAAACATAAAATGGCTCTGATATGAAGAGAAACTGAATCAACTAAGATCCTTCTAAAAGCCTTGGGAAACAGAGACAAATCTATGCAAGACGTTATGAATGGCAGATACAGCATGGTACACTAAGATACAGTGTAAGTTAACACAGCTTTTGAACACAAAAAGAAACACAAGAGCTGTAGAAAATACTATTTTACTTTAAGACGAGCAGAAAGGGTCTAATCTGAGGCAAGGAGACTATAATTACAAATTGTTTCAGCAGTGCGAAGCCTTTTCATATTGTATCTAGTTTTGTTCTAAGTATCATTAAGTGCTGTCTTCTCCCTGAATCACTTTTGTAACCACTATTGATTTTAACAAAAAAGAAGTGTATGAAAAGTACTAGCTTTTTCTCAGAAAATAAAATGTGTAGAACATGGTCCCTAGTGGTTTTGCTGAGGGCTTAATTTGTTAATTTGGTTGATTTTGTTTTGCTTTTTTGTCCTGAAAGAGAGAGGGGAAAAAAAATATATACTTTTTTTTTTTTTTTTTAATTTCACATGATATTCTTTTCTAGAAAAGAAACATAATCAAGCTGTATTTTTCAAGCTTTCTAATTTCTTATATAGGAGGCTTTTATGAGTTTCATGTTGTATTTATTGCCAAAGATTATGCTATAAAAGCCTTATGACTGGTCAGGTTTGTTGAAGAGGAAGCAGTCTTGCTAAAGGAAGGAGAATTTTTTTCCTTTGTGTTTCAAATTTTCTGCTCTCTATCCTTCCATCAAATTCAGCTGCTTCTTGCCAGTTAGCTGTTGATGACAAATTTAGTTTCTCCTCGCAAGCAAATGAAACTTGACAAGTTGGATCTAGGCATCCAGGCAAGTTACAACACTGAGTGCCCTGACAGGATTTTAATCTAGAGTAAAAACATTCTTCTAACCAAACATAATTTCAGAATATTAATGGTTTACCACAAAGACTTCTAATTTTTTAACCAAAATACTTACATGTCCTTTCCCTGGATTTACATTTTCTTTTGACTTCTGACTTTTATTTTCTTTCTTGAATTTATTCCAATGCCCTTTGTATTAGGGGTTATGATGACAATATCCTTTGTCCACGAATACATGTAAATAGATTTGCAGATTCTATTGCCATGTTTAATTTAAAAGTCAAAAATATTCCTTGGAATACAAGAGAAGATATTTCTTGTTCTGCTGTCTTTTATAGAAGCTGTTTAAAAATAATTTAAAAGCTGAAATCTGTATATTTTCCATTGAAATACACTAAATTATTTACTTTTCCCATTCCATCTTCTATAGTCTCACCTATTCATATGAATGTCAACTCCATAGACAATACCTTCAATTTTCTGTTATATTTGATGTATCTTCTGAGGGAAAAATAACCTTTTTCATAAAATTTGGTTACACCTAGTTCTCCCTACATAATAGTCTTTCAATCTTTCATCTGAATGATATCTCTTATTTTTTATAAAACCTTCCAGCTAAAGAAATCTTATTATTCCTTTAATAAACCGCAGCCAAGAGGAAATGGGACCTGATCCTTACCTTGGCTATGTTAGTAAACACATAACTAATCCAGAATCTAATTGAATGGAATCATATTTAATTAAATCAAAATAAAGAAATATAATAAGGTCCCTTGTAGGAAGGGACCCACAACAATTATCTAGTCCAACTGCCTGATCACTTCAGAACTAACTGAAAGTTAAAACATATTATTAAGAACATTGTCCAAATGCCTCTTAAACACTGACAGGCGTGGAGCATTGATGACCTCTCTAAGAAGCCTGTTCCAGGCTTTGACCCTCTTAGTAAAGCAATATTTATTACCAAATGACAAGTCTAAACCTCCCCCTGCTGCAGTTTCAAACTACTCACACAAGTCCTATCCCTGGATACCTGAGAGAAGGGATGTCCCCATATCAGAAAACTGTAGAGAGAAAAATGAGGCCACTCCTCAGCCTTCTTTTCTAGAAACTAGACAAGCTTAAAATTCCCTTCTGCTCCTCACTGGACATTTCCTCCAGTCCCTGTACCAGCTTTGTTTATCACCTCCTTTGGACACAATAAAGGACCATCACATCCTTCTTGGATTGTGGGGCCCTGATCCACTGCTTGTGGTGAGGCTGCATCAACAACGAGTACAGTGTGATCACACCTTTTCCCCAGCTGGTCATGCAGTGTTTGATGCACTCCAGGATGCATTTTGCCCTCTGGGCTGTCAGGACTCACTGCTGACTCCTGTGGAGCCTGCTGCCAACCAACCTCACCACACCCCTTTTTGCAGGGCTGCTCTCCAATCACTCCTGTTCCCATTTATACTAGTATCCAATGTTATTCTATCCTGGGTGCAGAATCTGGCATTCAGTCTCGTTAAATTACATGTCATTATTGCTAAGCCATCATACTAAAAAGAAAGATTATGATATCTATTGGGCTCCTTCATTAGCTTTCCACCATGTTCATTCCCTCACTAAAATGTAGTTTATCATAACTGAACATATAATAATTACGTCAGAGGTAGTTTTGGCAAATTAAATAGTTCAATGATTATATATCACGATAATATAGTGCTAACTCATTAACATAGTGAAATAAAGTACAGGGCTTGAGACAGAATTTTTAGCAAGGTGCAGATTTTTCTACACAAAACTAGTCTGAGTATTGCAAGAGGAGAATGAGTGCCTGTGATTACATCCTAAAGCTCCATGTGGCTGGCTCTAAAGGAGGATATGCACCTCCCCAGCTCACTCCTTAAAACTTTGGATCAGAGCAGCAGTACCTGGAAAGTCAGTAACACTCCTAGAGAGAAAGTACAGTCGCAAGTGCTCAAGGAATATCTCCCTTTTGTAGAAAGTATCTTCCTACCATCATCAATCAATTAAGAGGAGAGTTTTCCAGATCTTTGTTTCTTCTCTATGCACACTGGATATTTCTGAAACTGCCCCATCCTACATGTAGTAATAGGAACTTCATTTACAGGGGGTTACAAGACATCATGGACATCATCTGACATGGCAAGCAGTAAGGGAAATTTTTATTGCACCAATATGTTTAGCCCATGTTGAAAAAAACTAGGAGAACCTTCTTTCTTGCAGCCTCATAGAGCATTATCTTATGCAAATAGTCAAAACAAATATATCCTTTATATAAAAATATTTTAATTGTTAAAATTATAAAAATCTATGAAAGTTTTTCTTGTTTTGAAGATAAAATGCAATATCCTAGAAGGCAAAAGATCCTTGACTTAATTCTGTTTCATTTGTTCCTTTGAAAGAATGAAAGTATCTGCCTTCAGAAGATTTGAGGTTAGAGATCCTAGGAGACAAATGTTCCTTCCTGCAGCACAAATGACCACAGGTGGGTCTGTGTTCCCATCCCTGTGCCTAGTGTTGCCCTCTGAGCAGAGTCATTCCATTCAGCCCCCGATGAGTGTGTGGACTCCTGATTCCACCTCACAGCATTTCTAAGACAAATGGTCTTACACCTTTAAATGAAAGACTGTCGAACTCTCTTCCAGCTGCTGTATACAAGACCGGTTTATCAAATTTTTGTTGGCTAGATTTCCTAATCTAAGAGTATATTGATCAATATATTGTGACATATAAGTTAATAACTTAAGCATTTGAATTTTGAGACCTGCAAGGGTTTGTTCTATTTTTTACCACTGTGTATGGGATATAGAGGTTCTTGGTTAAAGAACAGGAAAATTTGAGGCCCAGACCTATCCTTCATTATAATGTCATCTCTAACCTTAATCTTAAACCCAGATGACAATGACTGAGAAGAATCTACCCTACAAAATAACAAGAGGTGCTTGGAGAGGCCTTTCTCATCCTTCTTGTCTGGACTCTATATCATCTCAGACAATAAGGGAATTTTCCTTTGCAGAACCACTAAATGAAAGGCCAAGACTCATCTGGGTTTAAAGTGCCATTTTTGGTTTTTTATGTCATGGCTGGATGGGGTGCCTGCCAATGTATTCAGGAGAGGGAGGAAGTCACTCAAGAATCCAGCCAATGTAAATCCCTGAAAAAAAATTGAGTAAAATGACATGATGAGAAAAGAATCTGCAGGCAAAAGAGAAAAAGAATTCTTAATTCCTGTCCTGATTGTGATTCTTGGGCCATCTGTGGCTGATGGATATTTGTAGATACCCCAGGTATCTACCTGCTCCTCAACATTGACATCAACAACAAAGGTGTATGACTGACAAAGATCTTTCAGGAAAGGAATCTCTAGTAATGAGAAATAGCTGCAAACACCAAGATGAGACAGTGTTGTGCAAATATTCATGGACAGAGAATCAGTCAAGAAATAAAAAATAAATTCAAACAAACAAAAACAACACAATAACTCCATCTCAAAACCCCAATAATTATTTGTTGGGATCTTGTGCACAGAGTAACATTCAAGGTGATTAGAATATACACAGTATGACTCTTTGCTGCTCAAACAGCAACAGGGATTTTGACTCAATGGACTTTGCAGTCAGCTTATTATCTTTTTTTTGTTCTTGCATGTTTATTTCTAGTTGAGCAAATGATTCAGGAAACTTGCATTATCTGAATCCCCTGTAGCATATCTGGAAGGTTTTTAATGCATGCTATGTCCATCCACTGTAGAGACTGGAAAGATAAATTGAGTGAGCTACAGTTATCAAAATGAACAACGTTTACACTCTATTACCATGAATATAAGGATTTCCTTTCTGGAGAATGGCTGCTCTGTATTTTTAAAATACCGTTTGGTAAATTATGTACAAGCTGTTCATCTTTTGCAAAATATTTCGAAGTCTTGATGACATCTACTGTACAGATGACAACTCTTATCAGGTGCAAACTCAGGTCAACAGTTACTCAGCACTAGGCGATATATCAGTACAAGCACTATATATATACAAAGCATTATAACATGTATATGTACACATTACAATGTGTAAAAAATGTGATTGATTACAGCTAAAACCATTGTTCTCTTACAAACCTCACTAAATCCCCTAGATGACAGACAGCACTTAAAATATGTAGCAAAAAGAAATAGATCATGAATTTAAAATGTGCTATTCTCCTAATTCATTAAAATATTGTCTCTGTGGGGCACCCTCTAGTACTTGTTTATACAGTGATAGCAGAGAAGGGACAGCTCAGTTCTTCAGCAATATTATGTTTTTTTAAAGTAATTAAGAACACTGCAAAACTGAAGAGTAATTTTTGTATTTTACAACACAAACTATGTAATATAATTAGATAATTTAATTTGACACCAGAATATATAGGTGAAGTCGTGCCCATGCAGTTACTTTGCTGTTGGGTAGGCAAGTGTTCTGGAGAAATAAGAAAGCAAAAACGCTTCATGTGGGTTCCCACCAGCACTGCTTTCTCATAAAGAAATCAGAAGTTCTTAGAATTATGAGACTGAGGCCCTGATTTACACAGAACTTTGAATCAGTCCAATTTACTTTCAGAGAATTTAAATATGTACTGAGTGCTTAATCAGTGCTACAGGCAAACTGCATTTAAGGGAGACAAGCCTTTCCTTCCTCGATCAGTTTGTCCTTAAGGTTCCTAAAATCAGATAAAAGAAGAAAATTAGGGCACATAAGTGTTTTAAATGTTCTGTAAAGCACACAGTACATAGTGGTAAACTACTGGAAATTGAGCACCTAATGCTAAGGGAACAAAGAGAAAACACAGCCTAAAACAGTTCGTTGGCACTAGGAATCAAAACTTCCTTAGCAAAATCAAGACAGAACTATTTTATATATTATTGGGTATCATTGGATATCAGATACAATATCAGATATGATATCATATAGAATTTTTTATGTTTCAAGTTTAAACATTTTATATCACTTAAAGAAGATATAAAAAATAGTTCAGTTGTATTAATATTTTGCTCCTCTCAAAAAATTTACTATGCCAATATAGACAAATTTAAGTGCTTCAGTAAAACAAAAAACAGAGATATTTGGGTTCCTAAGTCTATTGTTAAGGAGAAGCACTCAGTATGTCCTCTTGGGTCTATTGATTGGGAAGTTCACACAATTTTATTTCATGAAGGAGCCAGAGACTTATGTCAGTGGTATAGTTATGCATCCTAGTTAGGGAAAAGAAAGGGACATCTCTCCTAGCTGCCATTCTTCAAGAAATGTGCATTCCATTCATTGACTCCATTCCTAATTTCTTTTCAGTAATATCATGACAGCAACTCTCCACATCCTTTTAAAAATGATACTAAAAATATTACATATGTCAGAATGACATGCATTCTGGAAACTGGCTCACATGTGTTCCAGATAATGCCAACAGAAGTGAAGATTGGAGTCTTTCTTCCCTTCGGATTAAAAAAATGTGCCTACATTACATGCACTAGTTTAAGATTCTAGCCTTCAATCTAATACTGAACTGGCTTTTTCCTCACTTCAAACTTACCATCTTAACTCATATATTAGGGGGAAATTTAAATGCATATTTTGTGACATTTTTCTTTTGGTCTGATATCTCTGTATTTTCTCCTGGAAAAGGAAGCATTTTAAATGCGTTTGAATGTTACTGAAGCCTGGATATAATGTAATCATCACGTTTCTAGTGCATTAACTTACTCCACTTTTCTAATTTCTATCATATAAAGGAAATGATACTCCAAACATAGAATGTGAATTTGATTATTGTTCTGTAGAAATGCATTCACAAAAATGCAGAATAAATGAAACAGAAATATAACTAACACACATATTTTTAAGTTGTTTTCAAAGTAAATAAAAACAGGGGGAAAACGAATACTTGAACCTTCCAATATTTCATCAATCAAGCACCATTGATCCCATATGCTTTCCATAAATAACATCATTACTGAAGTATATATAGTCAGTGTCATTAATCATATTGGGAAATCCTTAATCTACAAACAAACACTATGTAGTAATATTTCCCTACAAGAGGTATTAATGTATGTGTATTTAAACCAATATGTACATAGATATACATGCACACGCACATACATGCACATAGGTGCTGGTGCTATGATATTTGTTTAATTTTTATTCACTTTTTGCTAATATTCAGAGGGATATTACATGTCCTCACTGGGAGGTATGTTGTCCTTCTTTCATGCTAAGACGAGGAATTTTCTGGTTTTGATACCTTCTTTTATCATTACTACTTTCTTAATATATTATGATTGAAGTAGATTACAGTTTAGTAAAGCAGAAGAAAACTGGGATGATTGTTATTAATTTATTTTGGAAGATTTTCTGGCCTGTATCTGGTATTAAGTGAGCCATAACCTTTATGGAGATTTATTACAAAGAAAAAAATAAGACAGAAAAGCATGCTCCAAACCACTGACTTTCCATGTTGTATTTATATTTTGCTAAAGAAAACCAGTTGCAAGACAGACCAGCATATTAGGGAAACAAATTTCTCCCTCAGAAAATCTCAGTTGCTCATCTGTCTATATAATGTTCAGTATATTTCTAAAAATAGTGGATGTATTATTGTGACATTTGATATTCAAAGACTGGGCTCGTAATTTATATCATCCATTGTAGAAATGGACTAAGAAGGACCAGAGGCAGATCCTCCACATCTGTTTATGATAGACAGATATCAACACATTTTTGTTAGATCTTCTTCCAACACAGCTATTTCATGCGGGGAAAATAATTTAGGTTATATTACAAGCAGCAAGTTTGTGTGCTACCCTAGGTGTTTTCATGCCAATTTAAAAAAGATATGTATATATATATACTTCAAGCTGTATAAAAAATTAATTTTAATTTTTATATTCTAATGAATGCTCAGTTTGAAAAGCAAACAACTTTATAATGAAAATCAGAATAGTGCTCTTTTTGGGAATTTAAGAAGCTACTGGAAAGATAATTCCCTATGTGATTATTTTTGCAGACTTTCCACAAAATAATACTCATCATGCTAAAGCACTGACAAAATGGTTTAAAATGAAGAAAAATTAGATGAGTTTAAAAAAATCTTTTGGAAGTTTATACCTCAGTGCAATCCTGGAGCAGGGGCTACAGCTTTTAATTTCCTAATTGTACCTGCTGCAAAAGCCCTTCTTTGCAGGGTAAAATGTAAAATCAGCATTATTTGTTATGAAGGAAATATCATTTCTCAGGCTTAATATTTAGCAGATTTGGCTGTATTAGATTAACTGTTAATATTCTGAAAAGTTAGATAAATAAAATACTATTGCAGAACTGCAATCTGTATGAGTTTTGCTTTGTAAAGTCACTGAAATTGCAATTTTGATGAGGTGTGTTTCTTTCAGTATATGTGCCACCTCATCGGCAAAACTTGAGAAGCATGTTTCCAACACTTTGTAAGTTACAATATAATCACTCTTATTTTATCTCAGAAAACTATCACTGTCCTTTGTATTTTAGTGTAATTTTGCAAAATACTTGATGATATTAAAGGATACCATGAATTCAAAGTTCAATTTGTTACAAAAGATTCTGGACACATTTAAATATATACATAAACTACCCATCTGGTAGCTATAAAAAACATCTTTATTGGTACTGACTGACTAATTATAGACTGTTCTCCTACCCAGTCATGTCAATGGTCATCAAATGTTTCAGTAGATAAATTTGCCTACTGTCACTTTTTTTATTGAAGAGACAGTGGTGATTAAAAAAAAAGTTGATGGGTGACTTCAACAGTGACAGAGTGTATCATGCCACGAAACCAGAAAGTCTGCATTAATAGAAAAGTAAGGTTTTGATAAAATCCATTAGTGTCAAAGCCTCCAGAAGGAGAGCAAAGCACGTCTGTGTTGATCAAAAGACCTTTCATGCCAGTCAGATTCAGTGGGTCTTCCTGAGTGGATTCACATTTATACTAAATGGTGTGCAGCTTTTTGGCTAAGCTTAACCATGAGTGACATCAGCCTCTTTAGCCCAGAATTAGAATGTTCATCAGACGAATAATAGTTTAAAATCACATGTCACCAGAATAATTTAACTGACATAATTTAAGTCTATGTAACTTTCCTATATATTTGAAACCTTAAGCAATTTTCCAGGTTTTCAGATTTTAAAAGCTTCAGTATGCTAGACAAAAACCTTTGATAGCACCAAGACAGAAAAAAAAGTATGAAATAAATAATGAATAATATTTTATCTGTCAGATACCCTGAATGAAAAGATACCTGGTAGCACAACTTAGATTATATTAGTAATAGGTCAAATTGACAGGATGTGATTAACCGTGTTAAGGATTTATAATGCCTTTGGTGTTCATCACATACTTATCTTCCAGGACACAAATCAAAATATCTCGTACTTTCCAAGTCTTCCAAGTCTGATGAAGAATAGGTAAATTTTCAGTTTACAGGGAACACAGGACAATGATCAAGAGTTTGTCTAAATTATTGTCTATGGATGAAACTATTGTTGACCACAGATTTACAGTCGCACTGATGAAGTGCCATTTTAAATGAAAGGTGAATATGATTGATTTGATTAGGTAACCCCATAGCAATGCATTAGACTGATATGTCAGAAAATAGTAAACTGATCAGGATAGCCTTAACCTGAATCTTCAATAAAAGAAAATTAAGAGTAATTTTAGGTGTCGCCTTAAATATTGCTCTAAAAGCTGGTATGCTGACACCTGGGACAAAATGAAAACGAAACAAGCAGATGGCCTGGAAACTTAAAAAGGCAACATCAGCTGATTCCTGACAGCAGGGACATAGAGCTTTGGCAGCTTTTACAATGTCCAGTTGCTGTTTTCATTCTCATTATGTGGAAGTCCAAGTCCTCTCACTGCAGGCTGATATAAGGCAAGGCTCTATACTGGCCACCCGGTGTTCATATTTCATGTGTCATCAGGTCACTAGATAGATGGACAGGAATTATACATATTGCTGAGTGATTATAGGGTATAGAAGACTGATTGATGCATGTACTTGAATTTACTGACCCATGAAGCTGGTGCTCTGGATGCCTTTTAATAGAAGGGTTTGCTGATACAAAGGCAGGAGTATGGGTTCAGTAGATACAAAGAGCATGGTTGCTAGCCAGGAGCCAAAGCTGAAAGAATCATTCCAATGACTGCCTAGCCCTTCCCTTTTACAGAGATATCTGCTGTGTGTCAAAGTATCAGCATCTTCCCGAGTGAGTGTTCTCTCTCTGAAACTTTTTTGGTATTTTTCTTCCACCCATTCTGCTGATTACTGACTGATCTGTGTTTACTGCTGTGTTTGGTTGTTCTGCAGTTCTTCCAGGACTGCACAGGTGATGAATGCTGAAACACAGACTACAGAATCTGCCTTCAACCATAAAGATGACAGAGGAAGACTATGCTGTTTGGATGCAAAATTACATAACTATATTCCTGAGTTTCCTCGGGACTTTCCATGGGAAGAAAATCGTGCCTGGTACTGAAAAGCAATATAAAAAATATGATAATTTAAAAATGTAAATTATTAAAAGTCAGATGCTACTATACAAAGTTCTTTGATGGACTAGATGGAGGAATGTATATGTGTTTTTCTCTCGGTTTTTTCAATTTAACAGACTTCATGGGTCCATTAGGGCTGTTCTGTTTTGTAGCATGTGACCTGAACCATCTCGTGCAAGCCCAAACCTGAAGAAAATGAAACCAGGCATCTGTCTCCTCAAATAAGTTAGCCAGAGATGAAGAAAAGGCCAGCAAGTCTCCTACCCTGCTACTTTAAACATTTCTTTTATATTTTCCTGTTTATGACTCTTGTCGCTTACCCAGTCAACAAATCAGATACTTTATTTTTATTTCTGCCTCTAAATTAAGTTTTTTCACTCAGAGAAAATTCCAGTTTTACTTTAAACCCTCAAGAAACAACAAAAGATTATGAAGCCACATCGTAGATTCATTGATTTCCACTGAAATCCATCACAAAAATAAAATTTCATTTCCCCTTTATATTGGTTTATATAAACTTAATCATATTGTGGATTTTTTTTTTGCTTTTGTTTTGAAGATAATGTCTCGGAAATTTTATTTGAAGTCTCTCTCTTGGTTTAATATACATTTTACATTGTGCATAACTGCCTTATTCTCCTTTCTCCTGCATATATTTTTACAGCAGATTTTGTTTCTGTTGTTTTCTTTTTCTGTTTTTTAAATTTTTTTTTAAGCAGACTGACATTGTCACTAAAAGAGATGTATTATAAAATGACAGTAGTAATAGAGAAATAGAGGGACAGTTTAATTTATTAAAAAGTTTCAAGGCCAGACAAAGTGGACAAATACAATATAAATTATTTGCACATTTTGGACTTTTAAACCACAAGGCTCTTTGGGCTTTTCTAATGACAAGTGCAGGTTTACTAGCAGTGATCTGTTCTTTTTGCCATCCAGAAACAGGGAAACTATGTTATTTGAAAAATTTGTTCTGATAGTTTCCAGACTAGCATGCAATTTTCTTTATGTGAAGTCTTAAAGTAAATTTATATTGTTTACAGATACTTCTTTCAGTTTAGTGGTTAAAGTAAATATGAATATAAAGTTAATGTTAACATGCATCAACAAATATATCCCCATTTTAATTGCAAAATAAGCAATTCTTCTCCAGGAAAGACTCCGTAGCATTGGGAGGGATGAATTTGCCCAGTTTCTTCCTATTTCCATGCTAAACAACCAGCCTCAGCACTGTAAATCCAGCTGTTCTGCAGATGCTTTGTCTGTTAACCCGCTTTGATTCTTTGTACATTGATCTTTTGTTGTAACTGTGATGGTGCTTGCTGAGTTCTGACACTCTTCACACATCTGCTCCAGATCCTTTTCTCACCTCCTGCCTTTTGAATAGAGGAATTTGAATAGAGGAACTATATGGGATTTCCTGGGGACTTGTTCTTCAGCTCTTCCAATGCAGTAACCTAAATATTCCTGTGTTTTGATTTACTAGATTTTATACTATGACATCATTGCAAATTAGATGGGTGTAACATATATCTCTAGAGATGTGTTCAGCATAGCCACAGTAACAGGAAACAGGTTTCATCTAAAAATATCTGTATTTTACTGATCTGTCCAGTTTCTCTCAACAGCATAATTATGGAAGCAGTGGTAAAAAAGGGCAGACAGGGCATTAACAGGGTTGCATTAGGAGTTAGGGTGTGATTGTGTTATGAAATCTGAGCCATTGTTCCTATCTGAGAACAGCTTGTGTGTATAATCAGCCCCTCGGGTCAACTAAACACTCCCCACCCTCTTCTGCAGAAGGACAAGTTTGAGCAATCTAAAGCTACCATAAATATTGATTTGGGCTGGCAATGAAGGCCAAGTCACAAAGTCCTTAATATATGAACATTTCTAACTGAAGTGGGAATTTTTCCTGAATTAAAACAGGTGGGCTATTTATAGCTAAGAAGATAATAATGGTGACCTAACTTGTTCTGCTCAAAATTAAAAGAGATTCTCCAAGCTAGTAAACTGCCTCTAAGCAAAGCAGCTTATACAAAAGAAACATTAATATGTATACTCATGGGGTGCCTTCCCATCTGTTAACATCTTTCTGTTTTCTCTTTTGTAAGCTGTTTTTTATTGTGTCACTAATAAATGACCTTTTCGACTTGACAAACCATGATATTCATTATATACTCTGGTTAAAAGTATTAACCTTAAACTGCTATTAGGGCAAAAGTTCATTTTGTAAAGGTTCTCAGAGCTCATAAATTTAGGGAGAATTCTGAATAAAAAATGTTCCTGAAGAGTAGCCACTTATTAAAACCCAATACCCAAAAGAATTTGATTGCAGAAGCAATTTACAAATATATATTGCAGGGCAATCAAAATGCTTTTCTTCAGTTTCAGCCTTTTGGTTTGCTATTGTAGTGAAATATAGTGCAAAATTTAAAAAAAAAATTTAAAAAAATTGTTTCCAGAAAGGTTTAAATGAAAAGCTTTGTTTGGTATGATAAGAGAAATTAAAAACAAAAAGAAAAAAACCCCATGAATGCAGTTCCTTATGATACTGTCATACAGCTTTGTCAATTATAGGTCAACATGTGGTTCTCCTGAATGACCATATCTGCTTCTAACAGCTATTAGTAGAAATCCTTCTCCAAATATTTCTCTGAATAAACGCCAGAAAATTTTTGTAAATGAGCTAGGTTCAGAAAACCATGTGTGGGACTGTGATACGTAGCAGTATTCATATTTAAGAAAACCTTCTGTAATTGAAATTTAAAAAGCAGTTAAATTCTGTTAAAAATTCACGTATAATAAGTTTTTGGCAACTTTGTTATCAATGAATCACTTTTCCCGTGAAAAAAGCACTAAAAAGTGTTAACATCACAGCTTTAGTATCTTCATGCATACTAATATTATGATTCCCATATTAAAAACTTTACCTGAAAAGAGAGCATGTCCTTTATCATCTCCTCTTTGTATTCAGTCAGCACCAGTTTCAGTACAATTAACTTAAACTTGTAGGGCTTCTATTGGGGTGAACTTACTCACATGCATAATTTTGAAATTATAATAAACAGCAGGCATTTAAATTTGTGTCTTCTAAAGAAAAAGATTTTAAAAAGCAGGAAACTCAAATTATAACCCAGTATGTTCCCAATCTCTGTCAGCTTAATTTATTCCAGTGCAAAACAACAGAATTATGTGAAGATATTTCCATCCGTAATGGGCTTTTAATTGTACCGCTTACAGGGCTCCATCTTCAATTATCAGTGGGATTCTCTACTCTCAGAATCTGAACCAACCAAGTAGCTCAGGAGATGGCCTTTCCCTGGGACTGAAAACACACAGCTTGCACCATAAACAAACTGACAACAGGAGAGGCATTGCATTTTAATCATTGCGTGGTGCTTGCAGACTAGCACTGGACAAAGAAATATTGACTATTTGACTATTTGGCATGACTTTGAAATGCTACCCCTTTGGTTTTGAAAGTGTCTCAAGGTATATGTGAGGAGATCAAAATATCTTCTGAACTCATTAGCCCTAAAGGGCATATTCTGAAGGATGTGTGAGAGTGACATTTCAAAGGCAGGACTGATCTCACTTGTCTTCTTTCCTAAAATAACTACGTATGTAAAATCATGCAGGAAGGCTGTAGACTTATCTCTTTAAGCGTATTTGTCTTGGCTCTTACTTCTTTTTATTTCCTATGAGAATTAATTATATTCATAGATCTACAAGAGCTACTTTCCATTATAATTTTGGACAATAATAAAAATAAATTCTCTGTCTAAACAAGGGGAAGTCTTTTGGCAGGCTGCTACTCAAAATCCCAGTACTACACATTTTCCATATTTTTTCTGTTATTTATTCAATCACCATAGTTACATGCATTAAATTTTTCACACCTGCAAATGACAAAAAGCCAACTTTCTAATTTTTTGGCATCCATATCTTCAGGGAAAGCCTAGGCCAAAATCTGCCATTGACCCCATCTCTACATTGTTTAAGTCAGGAGAGCAGGTGTTTATGTGTCTACTTAAATCCTGGTTTAAAATTTTTGAAATTTCTTGATTACAGAAAACACAAGTTAAAGAAAACAAATGTTTGTTAGTATGTATATGCAAATATCTTTAGGTAGATAATGTTATTTTATAGTATGTCAAGTATTTTATAATATCTCAAGGCATAAAACTTTTTAATATTGCTAAATATCTTGAAACTCTTTGCAGAAGTCTTAAATGGCTAGCTAGCCAAGATGTTTATAATCTCATTTCAGATGTTAAGGGCAGCAATATATAAATGATGATAACTTATAATGTAGGGCTTCCTTGTAGCTAATGATGCACACACTGAGGCCTAACCATTCTTTTAGTAACTCGCACATGAAGATCAAGTTCACCACAGACTTCATGGAAGAATATTTAAGACTGTTATATAAATTAAACATTTCATTTTTTGAATTTTCAGATATTTTCTTTCTGTTCTGTCACACAGTTATTTTCTACCCACTTCCCCTATTTTTTCCATCAATTTTTATTAAAAATTGGAACTTATCAACAAGAATAGAGAAAGTAAATAAACAATTTAAGACAAGTTTGAAAAAGAAACCAAAACAATAACCCAACCAACCAAACTAACAAAATGCCCCAAACCAAATCAAAACCAAACATATTAAAAATATTTTCAATCACTTTAGAACTGTTTTTCTAAATTAGAAATGGTCTGGCTTTTTTAAAGAAATGGTTTTCTCAAATTTCCCAGTGTTCAAAGTCTCCTAGACCACTATTTTGGATTAGAGTCCCCTAGAGAATATGAAGTACTAAAAAGATCTTGCTAGAAATGATGTTTGGTTCTAAGGCATCTGTTTTACTAACTGTATAACAACTTGAAGCAAAAATGGAAAAAAATATTTGATTCCCATCAGACTAGATTTCAGAAAGCTAAGTCTGGTATATTTACTTTGTCTGACCACTTGGATGACCTCCTTCAAGCTGCCTAGAGAGTATTTTTAACTGTCTGTGAAAGACATAACATGGGGAGAGACAGAAAGGAGAACCTCAAGGGTCTTAATCAACCCTGCTAACTGTAACCGAGTTTTTTTTCCTTTAGTGAAAATATTTTCTTACAGCTTCTTAAACTTAGAGATTCTCTTATAAAATAGAAGGCTTGTGGAATCTGGGAAGGGGAACATAGCAATGAATAAAGCAGCTTTTTCCAGTTAATAATTTGCTGTCTTAGATTATTCAGGATGATACCTCAGAGCATCTCACTGAAAAAAATAGTTTTTTAAAAGGGTGAAGGGTGTATAACAGTATGCAGACTGGTAGTGAGTAATTCATTAATTTAAATGCACAGCCAAAATCACACTTATGACTAAATCTAATTAAAAAAAAAAAAATACTAGTAACTGCGGATGATTTGGAAGTGTATGTAATGCTACAGTTTTGATATTGATTTAAAACTTTGAAAACCTGGTGGTCTAGCTCCTGATGTTGGTAATTCTCACTGTGCTTTTGATGTCACAAGAGAGCAGTTCAGAGGTGTGACTAATAAACTTTGTGCTGTGTGGAGAAGGTCATATTGGAGCGTGCATTAGAAATAACTTAGAAAAAACTTATGGGGAAGAAATACATCCTTATCCATTTCTACTAGTATACACTACACTCTGTGTTCATTTCTATTGTCATAAGATGATAATGGGTTACTTACTTTGGCAAGACAAAGAAAGATTACAGCTGTTCCCTGGAGGAACAAAATACATAACTATATAACAAGTATATAGTTTATTCCTTTTGGACTACATTTCCTTCTACTTTAGTCTTCTTTGGTAGCTGTTGATTCTCTGAATTATTTCAGATCAGCATACCTTTGCAAAATAAATATCATCAGGTAGAGTTGCTTTGTGACCAAAAGAATAAACATGGTCACAGTAGATATGGGGCAGTGCCTTCCTTCTTGTTTGTTTTTGTCTTCCAAGACAAAACTTAATATTAGGAAACTAAGTGCCCAACCTGTTGTGACAAGGCAGTCTACTGGCGAAAACCCCAGACATAGAAATAATACAAATATCATGCAATTCTCTAATCCCATTTCTCTCCCTTTTTTTCTTTTTCCCTTTTTTTTTTTAATAATCTGATGATTGTCTTTTTTTTCCCATTTTCTTTTGGTTTCTGTTGAGCAAAGTCAGCTTGTCTATCTTGACAAAAATCCCAGAAGAAAGAGGGTAATTGCTTCACTTAATAATGGATGCCCAGCTGAAGAAATGTAGGTCAGTGGCATTACAAAAGGCGACTGGTAAAAACATTAAAAGACTTTGAAAGAGTATCCTAGAAAAAAATCGGAAAACTTCCTTGCTTTCAATACTATGTGTTTGAAAACGAGAATATTGATATAAAAAATCAGAGCAAAGCCTTGGCATTTTGAGACAATCAGTATAATTTCTCGGTACTTTAGCACTGTATGAGTGAAAACACTCCTTCCTTTGTAGTAGGGTCATTCTACTGATGCCAGGTTGTTTTGATTACAGCAAATAAACTGTATTTCTCTATGCAGGACTTAACATATGCTAGATCTTTGTGTGATTATTCTCTACTCCTTGCAGAAAGAAATAAGTGGTATGAGTAAATGTAATATTAACGTTATTTAAGAAAATATATTGAGTCTTTTCATAGTGTTTTTTATTCTTGAGTATATTCTCCAAAAACAAAAGATTGTTCCCCTCCCATGTTTTAACATTTCTTCTTCCACACGGAAAATAATCTAGAAATTCTAGCTGAGTGGTTGAATTTTTTTCTTGTTTTGTTTTGTTGTATTTACAAATTTTTCTATTTGGATGAGAGTAAAATTTATATTTAGAAGGTTCTAGATTTTATAGGCCAGTGAGTTTTATAGGTATTATTTCAAAAGTTTCCTTTCTCAGCATTTAAAGACACATCCCAATGGAAATCCCTCCTATGCAATTAACTTCCCTGACTGCACTGATGCAATTTATTATCTGTTTATTTTATATCATTTTTTCTAAGGAGCAAATTTTGCCCTTAGATGCACAAATGTGGCTTTCATTAATGTAATGAAAATTGCATCTGTGCATCCAAGGGTCAAATCTTTCCTTAAAAGTGAGATTTATCTTCAAATTAGCTACTCTAAGAGCCCTGGCTAGGACTTCTACTACATTAATCAATTTTATTAAGAAAAGATGAACTGTACTGGAATTCTTTTTAAACTCTACTTGTTAAAATGTGCAGAGATGAGATTTAGATACCAGCAGCAGTCTAACTCTATAAACATTTTCTCTGGTGTAAATCTGGATCATTTCCAATGATTTATTCTGATACTTTGGCTCTAATGATCTTTAGGTTTACTGTCCTAGAAAACAATTATCTTGTGTCTTTGCAAAATCTTTTTGAAGTTAATGAGAATCCATGTGCATAAAATTCCCTGTGCAAGATTAGATCCCGAATAACCAAGAAATTTGGATGGGTATCAAGGACAGTAAAGAAAACATGATTTAAAAGTTTTCTCTAGACATTTCAGTTCCCTTTATATTTCTTGAAGGACATATGGTTCTTCATTTGTGAGATATAACATGTGACTACTTGGTGGGTTTGGGCAGATACGTGGCTACATTTAAATAAATGTTGCATATATTTATAATAGTCAATTCTGCCTATTGAAAACTGGTTAATTCCACCGAATTATAGTTCTTTTAGTTAAAAGAGTAATGATTACTTTAGGAATGGAGCTTATTTTACAAATTATGTACAGCAAGATCTGCCATTATCAATAATAATCAGAACAGTTAATTCTGAGCTTACTGTGCTGAAATAAAAATTACCTCCAAATAGTGGAAGTAACCAGCTGGTTCACATTTAGAAATACTCTCGTAAGTATTACTGTGTCTTTTAAATTAAGACTTTCTTAAAATCTTTTTCTCTTATGCAGACAGTTTAAGCTATTTTTTATTCTTTCCTGGAATAGTAACACATCATTATATACAAGCATACAGAAATTACAAGGAGTTGAGAGGTGGGTCACTTTTTATAGGTGTCTTTCTCAGAAAATTAAATTGTCATCTTCTGTTTCTGTCCTTCAGTACATAATTTACTTATAATTTGTTCAAAACAACTTGTACACCCATGTCTATTTTTAATTTAAATTGTAACTGTCAGATAAATTTTAAGGAGTGCATATTATTTCCCCTTCCAGCATAACTTTACTTCATTTCCCAGTGTTTCAGTGTGTCAAATATTTGGTCTACAGGGAGCATTAGATTTGGTGGTCAGAATACAAGTTTACTTACCTCTGAATGCTCAACAGAGACAGGCAGATCCAGTCTTCATCCCACCTTGGATCCTGAGCTGCATCTGAAGACATGAAAATAGGAACACTGGATGTATTAATGACAAAAATATAGTTTAACTAAGAAGGAAAATGTGAGGTTTTGGAACCTTTGGGTGCTCTGAGGCACCTACACTGTTGAGTTATGTTCTTCTTTAAAAAAGTGAAGCAGCTAATAGTTGCTATAAAGTTATTTATTGTAGAAGCACATCAGTCTTAAAAGCAAAAGCTACAGACAGCAAAGTCCATGTTAAATTCTGGCTTATAGTCTCAAACAGAAGCAAAAGCTCCCCGTGGTCCCAGCAGGGCCAGAGAAGTTGTGCTGCTCTTATTTTCTTCTTGGGTGTTGATGGTGGAGGAGAGAGCAGGAACAAAAGCAAAGTAAAAGCAAAACAATGGCAAAAAGCAATGGCATATAAAGTAATTGCACTTCTCGAGCATGTTTTTTTATAGAAACTTAAGAGCAAGCTAAAACACAGACTCGGACCACTACTTTTTAACTTATTAGAATTTAAGTTTTTTAGCATGCAGGGCTACGTATAAACTACGTTCATGGCTTATCTCGTTCTAATTGAAAAATGTAAGCAATATTCTTAACTCTAACTCTATTATGCCTGAAGGACTCAGAGACACTTCTGGCTTGCTGACTCTAACAGAAAATTAAAGACTTGCTCTTTTATATATTTGACCATTATTAGATCCTCATCATTCTATTAAATGATAAACTAGAAATGAAGTGCAAAGATCTTATGTTTCATCTTAAATATTATATATATAGTGGAGGCATTATCGAACATATTCTAGGTTCTGCAAAAAAAAATTGAAATCTTTATGCTTAAAACCCAATTTTTAAACACATAATTTCAGTGGATATAAACACATTTGCATAGTTACTGAAGCATATAGTTAATATCCTTGGGCTCATAATCCATTAGCAGAAAGGTTCAACTCCCACAGCCTTCAGACTAACAGAATACTGATTACTAGGGTTAATGATTATGGAGCAGAAATGCAATTTGGAGAAAAATAATTTTTAAGGAGGATAAGACAGCTTCTACGTTGGTTTTTGTTAGGTTTTCTCCCTTCTATCTTTAGTTCTAAATTGAGTGAACCTTAAATAAAAATATTTTTGAGAATTCTATGGCCTCAAAAACGTTGGTTTACAAACTAATCTCATTTCCCTCTTCCATTTGTTATTACATAGTTATCACAGACCAAGCTATTCTCTTGAAGATTAGACTCCTTCGTTAGCCTATATATTGTGTGACACAGAAATCTTATTTTTTTCTAACAGAATGGCCTATGGTATTTTGGGAATAACATGGCTGTAAGTATAGGAGGGAAATATTATCCAATAAGGAGATCAGTTTTATAAATGAGGAAGAAAGCACTTAGTAACAAAAACTGCAATTCCCATGAAGAAATCTACCCTAGGAAAGAGACTGGGTTTAAAGGAAATTACTTAAAAGCCAGTCCAGTTGTAGGATAATATTCTTTCTATATTTTTTATATTCTGTCATCAAAATAATATCCATTGGAAAGTAAAAACAATGAAAAAATATTGCAGCCATATGAACTTTCATTCCATTTCTGGGCTATTTCAGTACATGCTGATGTACTCAATGTCCCAAAAACTTGCAAATTCACACTTTATGGTTATTTCTGACAACTGAGAAGACAATCAAAAATAATCTGCTCTTTTACAGACTTGTTACGGAGCTATTATATTTGAGGGAAGATTATTTATCTCAGATGGTGGAGTGTCAGTGAATCAGAAATAATGACAGCTAAATGTGGATATTGCACAGATGTATCTGTGACTGAGCCAGGTCCTTAAGCTCTCACTGCACTGATCTCAGAGATGATTGATGTCATTTCAGATGCTCACAGGCTCAATTAATTTTCCACATGGGATTATACATGGCAGAGGACCCACATGAGACCAGAGTAGGCTGAAGCAGTAGAAGAAAATGTGGCATTTTAGGGCATCTCAAGTCTAGAGCCTGAATGGTGGCATCAGAATTGCACTATTTATAATAGAGTGACTCTTACTTACACCTACTGACTTCCACAGGGTAAATTCAAGGGCAATATGGCCAGCAGGGTGTAGCAACAGATTAGACAGGGAGGTACTCTCTAAAACCTGTAATACTAAACTAGAGAATTACAGGGGCACAGGAGAGCAATGGACTTCAAACAAAAAGCAGCCAGGCTTCCATGCTACAGAATGTGTCACACTCCCCTATTAGCCTGCATTAGTACTCCCACCGAGGCCAGAGCCTGGCATAAGTGGATCATTGGTATAAGCCTGCAGGAAGTTTCTTTAATCAGTGGAGTCATTCTGCAGGGTCTGTCAACTTCACTAACTAAGTCTTTTTTGGATATTAGAGAAAGGTACTTAGTTCATGTATAGCTCATGTTCACATGGGAACAGATGGGTCTAGATGTCTTAATCTGAAAGTGAATGCCACAGTCCATGGCAATCAGTGTATTGGAAGAATAGAAATAGAACACTACCCTGCTTTTCCTAAATGGGATTTCTCCATTTGCAGAAAATTGTAAAGATTTCTTTAGAGACATTTCTTGGACAGTGTGTCCAAGCATTATTCCTATTGAACAGACTCCAGCTGAAAAGTAGTCAATGAGGTGTTTCAGCAGAGGCAGTCATGCCCTTTGAGATTACTGTGTGTTAGAATAGATTTACTTTTTTTTCCCTCCATCTTTGTCTCTTTATAATAACCAAATAATCCCATGTTTTCTTCTATTCACTAATGTTATTGCCTAATCATATTAGGGTTTTTTACTGCTACTATAATAATACAAGCAGAAATTGTATTTGCCGTTTCAGAGGTGTATTTTAGGAAATGAAACCTGAGGTATCTTTTTTCTACAACTATGTGATTCTAACCCTTAATTCCCAGTGATAATGCTTACAGAAAATTTCCTGGCACATTTGTGATTCATTTGTCTCAGAACTCATTTTTATTTAATTTTGACCTGTAGTTTTTATTCCATGAAGTCATGTAGTCAGAGATGTTCATTCTGCTTTCTCTTCTGAATTCTCTCTGGTACTTTAATAATTTTTAGCCTCATTATAATGTAATTCACATATATATTTTATTGGACAGAGACTTGAAAGTTAAATTCCTATGTTAATTTTCTCTTTAAGGAAAAATTAGATGTTAGCTATTTTCTTTAAAAAAGTACTGTATAGAAAGACTGTTATTATATAGCCAATGTGCAGGATACATAAGCATTTGAAAAATTAAAAATAAAATTAAACAGAAAGCCTATTAAAAAAGTTCCAAAAGTTCTGGGTCTGAATGGGTATAAATCATTGCTGTGGAGTTTGAGGTTTCTATATAATAGGAAACTGCAAAAAAATTAGACTTCTATTGTTAGCTACAAATCTATGAAATGATAACATCACCATTGCTAAAAATCTAATACAGCAAATATCTCCAGGCCAAATTCAGCAAATCTCCATCTGATTCCTGCATAGTGGAAGCTCATGTTAAATTCAGAGTGTTGGTGGGCTTTGGAGGTGGAGTGAGTTTATTCAACCCTGTGTCAGTTTCCACAATGTGAGAGTCTGAGTTTTATTTAATCTGTCTAGTAGCTATCACAAATCAGAATAAATGGACAAGCACAGAATTAATCTATCATCTTTTCTCCATGATTTAATTATTTAAAGTCAGATTATATTTTAAACAACAAAATGAAATTGTCTATTCTATAAATGTGTTGGAAACGATTGGGTTGATCACTTACCTACAATTCTTTTCTTTTCTCTGAGGCTTTTTGGCCTAAATTAACTGATTTATTATTTTTTTACCTACTTTATATAATTCTGTAAGTAGATTGCATTAGTGACATATATGATCATCACCTTAAACACTGGGAGAGAGAGTAGAAGTGAAGGAGTATCTGAATTATTGTTCAGTTTTTCTTAGGTTTAAAATAGAGCTTACTGGTGCTCATATGAATAATTTATTACAACTGCAGAAAAATAAGTAGCAGGGTCTGTTGTTTTCATGAAACTGCAGAAAATAAAATATTTTGACTTTGCTCAAAGTTTGAATGTTACAAGATAAGTCCACTGGCAGAAAAGAAACATCATCCCCACTTTTTCCCTTCCTCTTTCTTTGAAAGACTGTATTTATTTCATATTTGTATCTTTTTCTCTACAGCAAACATGTAGAATTTAGTTGGGAGATTTTTACTAGAGGGTAATTTTTTTCATTAGCCCAAGAATATTATTGTTAAATAATTTTCGTTTTAAGGAACAAAAAGCTAGATATGGATTGAAGGTCAGGCAGAATAAAAGGTCACATCTAGACAAGTCCCGAATCTGTGAATGTTCACAGAATTTTCATTCTTTGCAGTTAAAAACAACTTTCTAAACAACTTCCTAAAAAGGAAGACTGAAAGCTGCAACTTAATTCCCAATTTATTGTTCTAACCACAACATTGATTCTGGCCTTCAGAACTGACTTTGCTTGCTGCTGTCTTCTCAGACCTGTATTCTTCCTTGTTTACTGCACACCCAGATCGATCTAATCTCACATGTTGGGTAATTGATACCAGTTATTATGCTCTAAACATAAGCATCATAAATAAGCCTCTATGAATCCAACCCTTACAAACAGCAATGGACATCTTAAAGATATTCTATGAATCAGTTGTAACATATTTTTCTCTTTTAAAATTTTCAGCTTTAGAAACCCAGAATAACACTCAAAATCTGTAAGTCTAGAAAAGACATGAGTCGACATGTTTGCCAAAATATTTACTTAATTTTATATAACTTGCATTGACACTCAGAATTTCATCAAATATCCATTTCACTGCTACAATTCCTAGAGTAAAGAGCTATTAAAAAAATTAGTGCAGTCTAATTTTTGTCTATGACTCACTGGAAAAAGGATATATTCCTTAAAAAAAAAAAATCCGGAAAGATATAAAATTCCATATAGATTTATTTTTCACCCATTTAAGTACCATTCAGCATTTCATTGTTTTTGTGGATGAGTTTTTAGATTGCTGTTCCCTGTCACTATTTGTTGGCAGCCAAGGTAAGGAATGCATATATATCTCTCTATATTCTTGTAAGGTCACCATTCACTCCAGTGTCACAATGGAAAATAAGCACAGAAACCATCTTGCAGTTTTTCTGATTTATATTGATGCATTTCTATTTCTGCTACAGTGGGTTTCTACAGCAGACATCCACTGAGAAAATGTCACACTTAATCTGATATCCTTCAGTACCTGGAATCTCAACACAGCAGTCTGGTTCCAGTTATCATCCCAAAAAGGTTAATCACCAGTGTAAGTTTTAATCAAGACCCAGAAGAGAGTCACATGTATTGAACATTTTGGATACATTTAGATGTATCAAAAACATTGATTAAAAGATGATTAAATTATTTAGATGATTAAAAAGTGGGAGTTTCATCACATGAGGAGATGGACTTTTCAGTGGAAAATGGACATGTGAATTAAGATTTCTTTACCTAACGAGTGCAGAATAAGTCTTTTGAATTTCTCGCCATCATTGAAACCTGAGTTCAATAGCCTTAAAAAATCAAAAACATTTTGCAACTGTGTTTTGATTTGCAGAGAGGTTAGGTGCTTGTCTGTTTTTTATCACTGACATGACTCATGTATCTAAGATACGAGATAACTTCTCAGCTGTTCGGAGTTAGCTCAGAGCATCTGTGTGGAGCAAATCTGGTTTTCTGTCTCCTGTTTCTTGGGTCAACTTGGGATTTTTGTCTGAAGCAATAAAGCAGCTTCAGAACTGGTGTACCCCTGGCTGTAACCAGCTTCCAGGGAGAGACAAAAGCAATGAACTAAATCTCTCTTCTCTAGCTCATGAGTTTTTCATCAATTAGCAAAACAAAGCCTTATCCCACTAAACCTACTCACCATTTGAGTCTCATTATATGGAAAGAAGTCAAAAAGAGCAGAGTTTTTCTACAAGTAATGTGAAAAAACTTTACTGATGATTTGTGGTATTTTTCTGGCATGGTATATGAACAGAATGCATCAACCTTACTCCTCTTGAGGTTTGGCATGCTGATGGAAGTTTGTGTCATGCTAAAAGCTCCACTTTGAATAGCTATATTCTAGAAAATGACTTTTTTTTGGATGAGCTTATGAATACTTGAATAAATATTCATATATCAAGTGTGATTTGAATTTCTCAGTTGAAATATTTAAAAAAGAGGCTTGAATTCCTGGTAGATATCCTCAGAAATATAATAATAATATCAATAAAATTAAATATACATTTTGTTCCCCAATTAGTGATGCAAATATAAAACTCATCTACAGATTATTAAAATGACAAAAAAAATCTAAATAGATACAACTAAAAATATATGTGTTACCAAGTAACTTAATGTATAATGTAACCCTTATTTGATACTCAAGGAGAGGATTCATAACAATTTGTAAAGTGCAAAGGGACTATGAAAATAAATAGGTATATTTGCATAATGTGTAGCACTATGGCACATCACTGCTGCTGAGAATCATTGATGAAGAAAAACAAGGACAATGTCTGCTTTTTCCTCTAAAGTGCAAGCTTCTTACCTAGTTGAAATATGGCAAATTTAACAAGAATTAAGGTGAAAATATTGTAAGAAAACACTCTATGGTCAGGTTGAAAATTCTCAACCTGAAAGGGGACAAGCTTGACAATCATTTTAAAGCATTCCAGTGGAATACCTTTTTCATAAAATACATACATATCATAGACGTACAAAAGAACACAAAGCAGCGATTTAAAGCACTGAAACTAGTTATCTCACAGTCACTAAATTCACTAGTCTCAACGTGTCACTATATTCTACTATAATCTGTTATGACTATGACTAAAACTGCCAACTGAAGAAAAACTATTATCCTATTCTGAAGGAATTGCTTTAGTGCAGTGCAATTTGGAGTTAGAAAAAACACACTTGTTTTATGGTTCAGAAGCTAGTGAGCTGTTTCAGTTGAAATAAGGACAATTTTGCCATTTTTATTACATTCCTCGAATGAGACAAAGCTTATGTTTGCATTAATTTGGAGTGACTCATATACCACTTTTGTCCTTCCACATTGCCTGCATCAAAATAAGACAGGGAAAAGTAGTTTTTTTTCATCTAAGAGACAGAAAACATCCCCAGGGTAGTGTGATTCCAAGGCAATCTGATTCCAGTCTGAATCTATGACATTACATTTGTGGCCTCTCATTTTAAAGAAAGAAAAACAATGCCAAAATTAAACTGTGAACTTCTTATTTATTAATAATCGGCCATTATATTTTAATTACTTTTATGAATTCTTTTGACTGTTAGATCTTATTTAGATCCCATCTGGTGCCTCACTGTCCTACACCTGAAATATGCAATGTTCCAACAATGGTCTGGAAAGCAGTGGATATCTCACAACACTTGAAGAAGTTTTCTCTTTTGTTCCAGGAACAAAAGTAATTTCTGGAAGGCCTGGTTTTCCCCCATTTCTTTTGCACCACCAGTCCTTGTCAAGTATAGAGCTCCAAAAAGAGAATAAATATTGAGAAGTCTATGAGAATAACTTTCAGAATTCTCAGGCATTAGTAAATCTGCAATTATGTCTGCTGCATGCTGTTTAACAGTCACTCCTCATTCAGGCATACCTGTAGGTGCTTCTGAATGTCTCCCCTCACTCCACAAAGAGGAGGCTGCATTTTCCAAAGTACTCTGTATTCAGAAATTCTTCTGAGTATAGTGAGAATACTGAAGAAAATGCAGGCTGCTGAACGCTCTAAGTCCTTCAAAACCTATTTAGATTTTTAATCATATTTTTCACTTCTAGTCACAAAAATTAACAATAAAACTCTGAGAAGAGTACTTGAATTTTAATTTCCCTTGTGGATAAGCATTATTTCTTCTTATTGTTATAATTATTTATATGTATTATTTAGTCAAGGTCTCAAGCATGCCTGAATTTTTAATTTTTCCAGGTAAATTGCCATTTACAAAAAATACAAATGATGGTTGATTGCTTAATTCTAGTTAGAGGACATGCCTAAAAATTCCCATACTTAAAGAAATACAGAGCAAGGTGCCTGGAGGAATATTTGCTTCCCCCTCCCCCCTTTTTTTTTCTACTTTTATCAAGAGGAAAAGAATATTAAGGATTTTAATTTATGTGTGAGTAGGAAACAGACTGTAAAAAAGTGGAGAAAGTGACTTTCTCTTTAGTTTAGACTGTCAGATCAGACTTGTAGGTCTCAAGAGTAGAGGATATAAACTCCAACAGGGAAAGTGTTATTACTCTGATATATTTTTACAATTTGAACTAATCATTACATGAAATAACAGCCATGGAGAGACTGCAAGAAAGAGTAAAATGACTCTTGTAGGGAGCAAAAATACTACAAGAGGTCATACAGCTGAAATCTCTGAGACATAACCAGAAAAAGAAATTTTTCATACGGTTTTATTTCATATCATAGTAGCTGGGCTGCTATGATTTGCAAATCAACTTATATTTTCTTAGAAGAGTAGTACATTTCTTTTAATGTAAAGAAAACTCTTCCCAAACCTCAATATTTATTTACTGTTAAATTAAAATAGGAGGCTCGTGGGACATTTCCAAGGCTTCTAACAATGTCATCCTGTTACTTTATATTTTACTTTTATTTTTGCTTTTTTACTTGTTTATTTCTGTCTAAAATATTTATATAATCCCTTTGCAGAAAGGGATGATGGAAAAAAAAATCAGATCTAGCCTTCTAGTTGGCTCAATGGCCATTTAAATATTTCACCTTTCTACATCTTCTATGTCCTGTGTCACATGCACATCTCCTCCCATCCTACCATCAGTTAATTACCACTACTACCATCAGCAAGAAGAATGTGTATTCAGATCAATTGCCAGTAATTGGTTGGATTTATGCCACAATCTTGAGAACACTTAATTCCGTGTCAATGTTCACTCATGTGAGCATTTCTAATGAATCATGGGCAGAGCATGCATGTATACTAGATACTCGCTTAATTATTGCAGGGTCAAGGTGTTATGCAAAGATGCTCATAAATTTCAGGCAGGTTTTGGTACTAAAGATGCCACTTTTAATTTAAATTTTCTATTTCTGTTTCGTTTCTTCCTTTCCCCCTTTTAGCCCCTTTCACCACCCAAAATTCTGTTGAATAACAAAAAGTTCACAGCAAAGAATGATGATAAAACTTGCTGATAGAGAGGCTCATTATGCTCATTTTGGTATTTACCAAAATGTATGTAATGGTTTTACTAAATAATGAAATTGTTCATATTCATATGTCATCCAGAATAAAATGGAAGAATATACAAATACTGAGTAAGTATGCAAGGATACAAGAACTAATTTCCTCATTTCCTTTTATGATAACACACCTAGTTGATTAAGGGAAGTTGGTTGATAATCATCTTTTTGGATTTCAGTAAAACTTTGATAGTGTGTCGAACAGTATCCTTCTGGAAAACATATCCAGCACACAGCTGGATAAACACATCATGTGATGGGTTAGCAACTGGGTCACAGCTCAGGCACAAAGAGTTATAGTGAAAGGAGTGACATTGGACTGGGGTCCTGCCATTAGTGGGGTTCCACAGAGCTCATTCTCAACCTTGTGTTCTTCAACATCTTCACAAATGACTTGAGATACAGGACTGGAAGGGATACTAATCAAATTTTCAGATAATAAATAACTGGGAGGAGTTGTTGACACCCTGGAAGGCAGGGAGGCCCTGCAGAGAATCTTTGACAAATCAGGGAGATGGGAAATGACCAACAATTTGAAGTTCAATAAGAGAAAAGTGCTTGTTTCACTTGGGAAAGGGCAACCCTGGATGTCTGGACAGACTGGGGAGTAAGATGCTGGAAAGCAGAGCCATGGAAAGGGACCTGGGGGTGCTGGTAGATGGAAAGTTGACCTTCAGTCAGCAGTGCCCTGGCAGCCAGGAGGGCCAACCCTGTCCTGGGAGCATCAGGCACAGCATGGTCAGCCAGGCAAGGGAGAGGATTGTCCCCTCTACTCTGAGCTGGGGCAGCCTCACCTCGAGTCCTGTGTGTGGTTTTGGGTGCCACAGTACAAGAAAGATTTTAAACTATTAGAGAGTTTCCAGAGAACAGCCCTGGGATGGTTGGTGAAAGGCCTTGAGCAAAGCTGTATGAGGAGCAGCTGAGGTCACTTGGTCTGTTCAACGTGGAGAAAAGGAAGCTGAGGAAAGCCCTCATTGCTGTCTACAACTTCCTTTTAAAGGGAAGTGGAAGGGAATCACTGATCTCTTCTCTGTGGTGACCAGTGACAGAACCCAAGGGAAAGGCCTGAAGCTGGTCAGGGCAGGTTTAGGTTGGATCATAGGAAAAGATTTTTTCACCTAGAGTGTGTTTGGGCGCTGGAACAGCCTGCCCAGGGAAGTGGTCACAGCACCAAACCTGACAGAGTTCAAGAAGTGTTTGGACTGTGCTTTCAGGCACATGATGTGACTCCTAGGGATGGTGCTGTGCATGGGATTTGGACTTGATGATCCTTGTGGGTCACTTCCAACTCTGCATATTCTGTGATTCTGTAAAGACAGGGTGGGGGAAAAGTAGTCTCCTATTAAGTATCCTGAGTGCAGATCTCAGTAACAATGTCTTAGAGTACCTGCAGCAGCTTCCAACAAGAGGTGAAGAAAAATGATGTGGAGAATCTGCAGTGCTGACTCTGGTGCATTTTGATCCAAAGCCTGTTGGCACTAAAAGAAAGAAATTCAAGTTGATGCTAATGGTATGGCATAGGGCTTATATTATTATACACCTCAAGCCAGACATGGACAAAGCCTCTGCAAAGTGTAGTTCTGAGACCCTAAGAATAAAAGTTTTCTGTCCTTTCTTTCTGATTCTCAAATATCAAGATCAAGCTTTCATGCTCAAAACAAGAACTTGCCAATGTTTGTCCTTATCCAATTTGACAGGGAGTTTCAGGATTGCTTCCACAGAGAAGATGACATTCCTGGTATCTATTTCATATTTGAACACAGTTTGAAATTAAAGATAGATGTCTTTATATCTTTAATATTGGTACCTTTCAAAAATGTGGTGGTATAACTATAGTCTTCATTACCGTGATTTATGATCCCTGAATGTTATGCCGTTTGAAGTAAAAATATAAGCCAAGCACATATGTGTGTGTTTGTAGAACGGATGTTTCTATATCTACATGTATTATTGAAAAGACATTTTGAATTAGATTGTTAATAGTAAATGGTGCAAATATGAAGAATTATCTTGTAAAAAACATAGATGCCAATAAAGCTCTATGATTTATACTAGCTGATACCCTATCTGATTAATAAAAATTTCCCCATGGCCAGGGTAATTTCAAATTTGTAGCCATTCCAACATCTTTTTTTTCTGTTTAATTTTCTGAGGCTGCTGAGGTTAGACAGATTTCCTCCTCAGCTGTTTTAGGAAAAAGCAAGAGGCTAATGATTTGGTATCTTCGTAAGCAAAGACAGAAATCTCAAAAAAATGTATTACATAAAATTTAGTCTATTCTGGTCCTCAATGTATTAAACTAGCTGTCATAAATTTAACAAAATTTAAACTGCAAACTGCAGTTGAATAATCTTATGGCAAGTCACAAAATGAGTTATTTATTTCTGTTGGGCTTATTACCACCACTTGACCTAATTATTTTGACACTTCTACAGTAACACTTAGGAATAAAAATAAATTGATAAAAGATGTAATTTTTTTCCCCCCCTCAGGGATAAAAGTAGGACATACTATTTTTCTAAAATTGAATCAAAATAAGCTATCTTTAAAAACTGTAATGTAAATATTTTAATTAAAATTTCTTACCACAGATTGAGTGAAGATAATTTCTGAGAGATGAGAATGAAAACGTAGGGTCTTCTGAATGCAAAAAGAGAGTAAACTTAAACTCTATATTTAATTATTTTTATGCCAGATTAGTGTAATAGAGATCAAACGAGCTGAGAGTATAAAGCAAAATGGAGAATACAGATTCAGAAAATGTTAACAATAATATTGTTACCAGGAAAAATAATCACAGGTATCTTCCTTCTTTAAGATTATAGAAGACATGTACAAGTAGAGTGACAGGAAAGACCTTTTACTTTACCAGCAACATGCTGTCAATTTTTCAAAAGGTGACAGAGATTCAGAGCGCACCAACACCAATCTTCAAACCGGTTTATAGATATGAATAACTGGGCTGCTGTGATGAAGCCTAGGAAATTAGTAGGCAGACAATATATTTTTTTTAGAATAAACGTGCATTTACATACAAATATAGACATACAGACACCAAATTATTCTGGTTTTGCTAGGAAGAAATATATTTTTGAAAATGTTCTGCTTACTTTTTGGGGAAGGAAGAAAATTAGATACTTAAAACACAGTGCTGCCAGGAAAATTGAATGGAAAGAGGGTTTTTAAAATTACAGACATTTTCTTTAAAGTTATAGGCATTCTTTCTTCAGGAAAAGACAGATTTAAGAATATTTTCCTGTTCAGAAAATGACATAAAAGTATCTTTATTTTTACTATGTATTTAATAGGTGTCCCTCTAATATCATTCTACTACTATCTATTTTTTCAAGATATAAGTTTTGAAGAAGATTGTTCTCACTTTCCTAAATGAGTCCCTCTCATGTAGCATAGGACTCCCATCACACACCTTATCACCTTGACCATAAGTTGAGGCCAAATACAAAAATTCCTCAATTTTAAGAAAATACAAAACAAATCTAAAATAGGAAAAAAATGTCGATCCTTATATGAACATTGCATGGGTAGATTTGGAATGACAAGAGGTCAGAAATAACATCATTTAAGATCTGTTCTTGCCTCTAGCTAACCAGTGTAAGGAACAGCTTGAACAGTGGCAGCAGACCAAAACCACTGAAGATGGTAAAGCCACAAAGATAAAGGCTGGCACTGAGTTTTATACCCTTTTGACTTCACTGGATTACTTCCAGAAGCACATACAAAGTCTTTCAGATGCATTTGTCCAAATATATCCATCTCTGAGAACACAGTCACTTTCTTTTCTCCTTGCTTTGTTGCATGAAAGGGCAGCACCAGGAGGAAATGGCCTTGCCAAACAGCAGCGTGCAAAATCCTGCCAAAACCTCCAATCCAAGCTTTTAGGATCTCAGTGATTTACCTGTTGTCAAAAGCAGCAGTTCAGAACCCCAGACCTTTAACAGTCTCTGCTTCCTCCATGGCTGCCAAAGGGACCACACTTTCTCTTCCTGTGTGACTCCATCCATTCATGGCTGAAACCTTAAAAAACGGGTATTGAATCAAATCACTGCTAGCAAGGTCAGAAATCTCCTGACAGTCAGAAAAACTGAGCAATGCAGATGATTAACTTCAAAAACAAATATTCACATCTTGTTCACAGGCAACAGAGGGTGATGATTGTTTGCCACAAAATTATTTTCCATAAGAAGAATAATATATATTTGAGGCTTAAGATACTCATTTATTTTGACAAATTCAACTTTCTCTCCTCAACCTTTTTCAAGGCAATGATAAAAAAATCTACTCAATTCAATCCTGAGAATTTCTTTAAAGGTATTTTATTTTTACATGTTTGAAATAAAGTCACCAAAATTCCTTTTAGTGCAAAAGATAAGGCAAGTCTTGTGTATTTTATGAAAGTTTCTACAAATCAAATGCAGGTTTTCAAATTATGTCATGGTTTTAAGAGTCAGCTCATACTCTGCTTTTGCCAATTTAGCCCAACTGCTTCTGTCAATATCTAGTAACATAAAGAAAAGTGAAAATCTCTAGTACAACTATGCAATTAGAACAGTGTGGTGATGTGATTCCCCTCCCCTTATCCCTAAGATCCTGCATGCCATGACCTCTCCTTGAATAGGGGTGCCTCTCTAGGTTATTCTTTGAGGCTGAGAAATTCCTTGCTGCAGCAGATTTTCAGATAAAGTAAGAAACTGACATTTTTTCTATAGAATTTTTACAGAGATACGCTATTCTACCTGCATCTTAAATATAAAGGCCTGATCCTTCTCCAAACTGAATCTTCCATCAGTGAAAGTTTTATCTCTTTATTTAATTCCACCACCCTCACACCCCCAACTACCCAGTGTAAGTCTGAACGTGTTTCTTATTCAACAATAATGAAAATTACTATTCTGTTTCCACTTTAAAATGCAAAATTTTTCTTTGGCTCTAATATGTTTTAGAAGACTGAACCAATCCTGGCATTTTTTACAGACATGAATCTAAGATTTCAGCCTGGGAATTTAATAATTTGAAAAATTTTAAGGTTTGCATCCTTATAGTAGAATCTCTTCTATCATGTCCTCTAGTTCATACACTGTTTCCCTGGCATGAGCAGCATCTGCTGAAGGTGGTTTATTATATAGCAATCCCGCAACTACCTTCCCATCTTTCTGCATACTACTGATAATTTTCTCATGATTTGCTGCAACAAAGGCCAAGGAAAAAAAGATTATTTTATTAAAATCTAATCCAGCAAAACTTCTGGATTTAAGTGCTGTCACACTGAGCAAGATGCAAGCTGTTTACATAAGCATGATGTGACTTTTACTTTTTGGAAATTTCTTTCCACTGTTTTTCTTTGAATTGAAATAACCCATAAATGTATGATCTGTATCAGTACCTGTGTACATGGTAAATGCCACTGTTGTGTTAATTTCTACTTACTTTAAAGAACAATTCACTCATTGAGATATGGAGGGTTATTTTAAACAAAATTCCAGATGAAAGCTGCCAGAATTAGGTTCACAATGCTGACACAACATTTTAATTGTCTATAGAAGGTTTAAGAAATTTTTTGATACTCATTCGCACAGTTTTTCATGGGCTAGGCTTTTTAAAATTGAATCTAATTTCTGAAACAAACTATAAACCCTGACGAATACACTCAAAGAAAACAACAATATCATCATCAACATCAACAATACATTAAAAGATGTGAATCGAACCCCATCCACATAACTTTCTTGGAAAAAGTTCAGAGGCAACTCATGCAGTTTTTTCATTGGAAATCAATATAGATGCATTATTGCTTTTTCCTGCTGATAATTTTTAAGTGTCAACAACTTCCAAGTCTCTAACTTACTATGAACATAGAAATCAACACAAGAGATAGAAAAAAAGACTTCTGGTAAAACAGATGGTTTGTTATTTCATCATTGATCTGCAAATGCAGGCTTTTAGAGAAGCCATTTTTAATTTGCACCAGTAATTCAATAAACCTAATATAAATTCATGTTCTTTAATCCTATAAACTACAGAAGAATTAATAGAAAAGTTCTCATTTTAGTCTTTAAACCTTTATTGCCTTGGATACAACATTTGCATTGTGCATTATATCAAATTTAGTCCGATGTATATTTCAAATAAGTTTTGCAGTATGTTGAGCTTTTTAAGCTCTCCTCATTGCTAAACATTCAAGAAATTATTCTTTACTTTATTCTTTATATGTTAATCAAAAAAGGAGGCACAAATGATTGTACAAAATTCTTTAGAAATTCTGCAGCAGCCTTGCATGTCTGATGGTCTGAATGTTGAGGACAGAATTTTTATAAGACCTGTCAAATTTGATAGGAAAAACACTTTTTTTCTCTTTAATTAGAGGAAGCTTGGCAGTGAAACACCAGCACTACTAAGAACTTCCCCATTGCTATCATACTGAATGAGCATAACAGAAAATATATGTGTATCTAAACAGTTAAAGACTGTGTTAACACATTACATCAGATAAAGTGTTATCACAGTATTTCTTCCACTCTACAGAGGGAGGAAAAAGACAGCTGCAACTTTACATGTCAGCAAAGTTGCTAAATTCTATTTGTAAGTATTTCTGTAAACACATTGGAAAGATAAAGTATTTTAATATAGCTCCTGATGATATCTCTGCTACTTCAGAAAAAAGGACACTTTCTAGCAACAATGGATGTAGAGAAGTTCCTTCACTTTTTTTTCCAATTAGAGCTCTCTAATTCCATCATCCCTGAAAAATTCTGCAAAATGTATTTCATCTAAAGGAAGCATTTGCTAAAAGTTATACAAAAGCAAGATAGCACAATGAGATACTACCATATGGAAGTAGTATTTATTGCCTAATGTGGACTGCCATCAACTTTCCACTAATCTGAAAAATTGGAGCTGGGCTAAGGACTAAACCTAGAAAATACATAGTACATTAAGCAGCAATGGGTACCATTGCTGTGCACTGGAATTACGTTAATGAATTAAACTGTTCAAATGGCTCCTGGCATGCCTTTGTGCCCTAAATTGCAGTGTGCCAATCAATCCAAACTGGAAGAGCTGGCCAGTAATTGTGGGGAGATACCATTAGCAATAGAAAATTTTATGTGGCTACTGGAAAGCACTATATGGAGAGTTCTTGTTCTCTGCGTGTCTGCAAAAACCCTGTTTTGGTGAGGCAGGATTGTTAACTTTATGTCAGCAATAGTCATGCCAGACTTAGTTTGGCTCCTGCAGAGTCACTTGGGTTTCTGCTTTGGAAGAAGTGACTCATTAAAGCAAGACTCTGGCCTTGCCAGCATAGGGTTTCAGCTGATATGTAGCACTGCACTAGAATGCCATCTGGAAAGTGCCATTACACTCCTTCTGCCCTAATGGGCACAAAAGACCAGTGTGAAAGACTGATTCCCTGGGAGCTGGCCTGGCTATACAACTCAGAGAGTCCAATTGGGATGAGTCTGTGTTGGAACACTCTGCCACAGCAGGCTTAGATCCAGGACCTCAAGGTGTTTAAGGGACAGTCTTTAAGTGATGCCAGCTTATCCTTTGCTGCATTTTCTTGCTGAAGATCCATGTGTCCCAAAACCTTTGGAAGCAGTACAGCTGCCCACACACAGTGCCGAACCCCCATTAAACTGAGAGGGTCTGGGCTCTTTCTGGGAAACCAGCTACATCATTAAACCATTGACTATGTTTCCCAATTGAATGTTTAAGGTATATGAATACACGGGGAAAAAACCCCAAACCCTTACTTTTTGCTCCCCTGCTTCCTGAGCTTAAGTTTTAATTAACATGATGAAAATGTGACAATATTTTTGTTGTTGCATGGTTGCTTAATCAAAGAAACTATGAGGAGTGATGAGTGGACTTCTTTTCTTTTCACCTGAGAAGTTCAAAGCAGATTCAGAAAGAGATGGAGAAATAATGGCTAATATAATAATACATAATATTTGCAATTTCTATGGGATATCCTATCAGGAAAACATTAATGAAATATTTTATAGGTTTATCAGAAAATGTTATTGCACTAAGTGTCTCAGAATGCCATTGATGCAATAAATTAAATTTCTTTCTTCAGTGTTAAGAAGAAATTAAATTAATAGATGTTATGACCACATTCAGATCACCAGCAAATATAGTAGATACTGAAATGTCTGCAGTAGACATTTTCTAGTTAATTTCAGTGCAGAAATTCCGTTAGGCATTTAAGAGATGGATGTAGTTAATGGAGACGTCTATAAGCCCTGGGTATGTATTCAGAGATCTTTAAAATAGTGCTTGCCTTTCTAAATGGTGATTTGATCACAGAAATGCAAAGGAAAAGAAGTGACCATATGAATGTGTGAACTAAATGAAAAATTGCCAGCAAATAAATAATTCTGGACTAGGAATGCCCCAACATTAACCAATTTTGGTAGGTATTGTCTGCACCCGTTCCTTGTTATTTGCTACTAAAGTAGTCAGCGATAATTTGCAATTGTTTATAAATCTGGTCTAGCAACTTGTACATGTTGTTTTTCCTCTCAAAATCATAATAATATTGGTTCTAGTAGGAGGTCTGCCTGACCTGCATAGAGATTTTCAACAAAGGAAGCCAAAGGAATCGCCTTTAGGTAATGACTTTTTTTTTTTCATTCCTTGTCATATTAATAAAACATTTTCCAGGAAAAAGGAAAAGAAAAAGACGTTTTACTGTAGAGAGAATACTTTTATTAGCCTCTACATATGCAGAGCAAGATATTTTTGCATATGTATGCATTTTGTAATTTAAAATTAGGCTCACTATAGTCACCTTACAAGCTACATGAAACTGGGATGCTGGCAAGCTGCAGTAGAGTATTCAAATGATCTCTGCACATTTTTATCTGCCCTCACAAAGGATTTAAGGAGGGGAGTTTCCAAACCAGTGATGTAGAAGTGCAAGTATTTGATGCATCTCTGCTGGATTTAGGGCAATGCACAAGAAGTTTCCAGCTGTAGAAGGTGAAAGAAAATACATGGAGAAACTAAGAAACATTAGCAATCATTGGAGGATGGGAAAAAAGCATATACATACTCATTAATCTTATGCACACAGCTGTTTTGCCAATATTTCCACTGCACACAGAAGAGCTCTGAGTTGTGCACTCACTCTGGATTAAGGACTATTGTTTGGTCTTTTTTTATTATTGAGTGTCTTTAATTTGAAAAAGATATCAGACAAAAATAAATTTTAAAGGATTATTAGTATTGAAGAAAAAGTTATTTCCCAGGCTTATTATATGCATAGAGCCAATACTATTAATCCTTTCAATTTCAGAATTACTTTCATGTCTTTACCAGAGGTTTCCTGAACTTCTTGCCTATATTCTTTAGTGTCTAAATAAAAGGAAATATTTTCATCCTTCAGTCTATATGACCATAAGAGGTATGTTTGATAGACTTTGTCAAACTTAGTTCATCAGTTTATTTCATTTAACAATTCAAGGACATTTTGGTGGATTTTTTGTGGAGGTTATTTATATTTCAGATTAAAATACATAAATGTACATCAGTTATCTCACAATAGTTTTATTTTGGAATAAAAGGTTGACACAACACAGAAATGACATTTTCTATGGAATATTGTGTACTATATGGATTGTGAAGGAACTCATCAGAGTAGTGGGTCCTTAAAAGTTGTTTATATCTCTACTCAGTGACTTTGTACAAGATCCTTTATACTGTAATAAGGCTTTACATGTGGAAGAGATCATGAGAAATTTGAACGGGATTTTTTTCTTAAGTATATAAACTTGGTCAAATTCTTGACAACGACAGGCCTATCAAAGGACTATGGCCTCCAGCTGGGCAGCATATCCCAGCCAGCCCCACAGCAGACTGATCCTTAGGCAATTTCCTTGGATGCCAACACAAGCAACATCAGAGCCAGTTCTTTCCATGGTGCAGCCAGCCAAGCATCCAGATGCTTTTGCTAGAAAAATGTATATCACAGCAGAGCACCTGGATTTCACAGCTGTAATGTTCAATGTTTAGTTTGCAGTTAAACCTTCTCAAAGTATCTGGGATGAATACTGGGACTAAAAAAGACAAAAGAAGTTCCTTTGGAGCAGCAGCAGAGAGCAAATCCAGGACTGTAAGTGCAAAGTACTTTCCGTGTGGCAAAGCCTTTATACTGTTAGCTTTGTGTCCTCATCTTCTATTATCTCCCATTCCTTTACATATTCCATCAATCCAAGAATTCACCCTTTTTTTGGTTTTTGTTGACAAGTCATACCTAATTGAGGGGAATTACTTTCTTAGAGTACAAATAGGAACCTCAAAGTACCCAGCTAATGACAAAGGTGCATTTTCCAGATGAGATCTGATTTTGTAACAAGCACAGAGTTCAGTGTTGCAGTTTTAAAAACACAATGTGAATGTATGCCTGCTGGAAAATTTAAGTAAAATTCTGTCATATAGAAACATAACTTGCTAGAGGTTCAACTGTGGGAAAACATATCCTTGATGGTACAATATTTTAAAAAATGAACTAGTTCTGTTATGACCTTCTGAAATTGAACATTCTTTTGGTTTCTCTATAAAAAGCTGTGCATTTTCTACAAATGTAACTCCATGTCCTAAGGTTTCAGTGCAAAAGCTTTTCATGGATTTAGCTTTTATTAAAATAATTTTAATATTGTCCCATAAATCCAAAGATGAAGCTACTAGAGGATGCCACCTTTCCTCTTGTTCTTTCAGTCTTAGATATATTGTGAATGTAAAGAACAATTATATAATATGTCATAGAACTTTCTCAGCAACAATTCCTAGAAAAATTACATCAATTTAAGGTAAGCTGAAAGAAGATGAATCTGTGAATATTCTCTGAATTACATCCTGTCACGTTCTAACTTACATTTTCCTTTACTTTCACAAAGTCCCAGGATATTGAGCAGATTTTAGAGACAGCAGAATGTGTTGCAATGTGACTGGGATTATTAAAATCACTTTACATTTTTGATCAGTGCAATGGAAATTCATACTCTGAGGATGTCGGACACATAGAAAGTACTTGGATTTTCTGATAAGTCACTACTCAGAGCTGCTGCCTTTTGCTACAGAGGTATCAGTTGGTTTGTCCTGTTAAATCAAAGCTCCTCAGTGGCGCATGGATGTACAGTGCACTAACTGGATGTTCAGAAACATCTATTACTTGCCTAAAGGGTTTTTGTATAACAGACACTGAAAATTAAAAATATCCCTCTAAAATAATGGAAATCCTTGTCATCCCACTTCGGAACAAAAACTAAAAATACAACTTTATGAGCAAAGGGATTCCCAGGAAAATTTGGGTTTGGAACAACATAAAGAGAAATATTTTGGCTTGCTTTCTGCCCAAAATTCCTGCCAGTTTTACTGGTGGTGAGTGAAATTGCTGAAAGCATCACTGGCAGAAAAAAAGTACTCCTATTCCCTATTAGCTCACCACCTTTCTGCAATTACTTTTTATTTTCATGACCAAAAAAAAGAACAAATGCTTCACAATTGCAGACTTGAAATATCAATTTTGTTGACATTTCCCATTGAAAAGTATTCCAACAGAAATTTTCCAAGTAGTTTTAGTTCTGGCATAATAAATGTTGGTCAAACACTTTTGATTTAACATTAATTTAACCAGAATAACACACATCATAGCATCCAAATTGCACTTTTTCACATCTCAAACTTTGTTTTTTATAAAATATGAAGGATGCAATAAATAATGCAGCGTCTGTTATACAAGAATTTCAGTGTTCTTGACAAAAACGTTTAGACTGAAATTCATAACTTTCTGTTTACTAGACAAACATAATTTCCTTTTTACAAATGGGGAAATAAACTCATGTGGATTGCTCAACTCAGCAAGATCACACACAAATTCTGCAGACAATGATCTTTTAACCTAAGTTTACCTCATTTTGAGTCTCTCATGTTATCCAGTACATAGTTCATCTTTGGTTTGGCATGGTTTAGATCGCTTATTATAAGTTTCTTGCAGGACAAGTAATACAAGGGTGCATCAGACAGCAACATGAGAGAGTCCCTAGTGCTGTCCTGTAAAAACCATACAATATATAAATGAATGTTACAACCAACTCTGCTTTCTATGCAATCTAACATCTATTTTTTATTAGGCTTGGACACATTTATTGCTAATAAGTTGATCTATAGTAACTAATGCTCCTACTCAGGCAATTATTATGTATGTCTCTGTAGATTTATTTCTTCCAATAATTTAGTTTTTAAATATGATTTATCATTTTTGAAAACTGGTTATTTGTTATAGAAAGATGGAATTGACTGGAGAACATTGTGAAGGCTGAAAACATTGCCTCAGAATGCTTAATCTTTCAATTTCATCGTGATCACAAAATTCCTCAGTTTCTTGATTTGATTTATTTCATATTAACTTAGTACCCTGTAGAACTCTGTTTCCAAGGCAAAACAGAATGAAATTTACAGAATTGCAGATATTTTCTTAACAACAAGAGCTAGGAAAGACAGCACTTCAAAAGAGCAGGCAGGGTTTTAGGAGCTGAAAAGTTAATCAAAAAACTGAGAAAAATATGGTTTTCAAAAATTGCTTCCTTCTCAGAACACTAGCTTTTTGTTTGGCTTACATGGAAAAAAAGACACTAATTACCTGCTGCAATGGGTACAATAATTACCTGCTTCAAAACCTGATGGCCTTTGTTTCTTTTTGACATTTTTTGCTCACACTGGCTGGTTAGTGTTCTGGATTACCATTGCAGATGACCTGAAGACAGCAGAAGAATTGAGCAGAAATTGACAAGCGTAAAATAACAACTTTTTCTTTTTTTTTTATTTTTTAAAGTGAAAAGTGTCAGTTGCTCGACTTTGAAGGCATTTCAGTAATGTTTTTCCGCCGCAACAGAGCAGAAAGTGCAAAGGAAAATAGTTGCAAAATTAAAGCAGAGAAGCATCTTCTCTGGTATTATCACTGTGTATCTGTGTTGGATTCAGGCAATGTTGACAGGTCTTTTTTTGTTGTTGTTGTTTAGAGTTTTTACAGCTTGCACTGGACTGTATCTATTATGCCTGAGGCAGGGTTTTTTTAACATGCAATGATTCTAAAAGTCATAGGAGCGTGATCTTCATTCATATTTTTCAAAAATCCCTCACAATTCATGGACTTCTTTCTCAAGATATGTATCTTTCATATGTTTTGTAGCATGGAACCAAATTGGGTCCTGTGTGCTGCTGGAAGCTCAGCAAGGATGCTTACCTCTGTGAGTGATGCTGCTCACTTCACAAACTCACTAGTTTAAACACAGTAGGCATACTGGATAGGGAGTTTATTTTGGAGCTGCATCATCAACCCCCATTACAACTTTGTCGTTTCAAGTTTTACATTCCTGGTTTAGAACAAAACACAGCTAGTGTTTAAACACAAATTTTTAAACTTTCATGAAGCCCCAAGGATATCACCACAGTAGCTAGTGTTTGTTCTGCTCCTACAAGTTTTGCAAATGCTACAGCAGCAACAGAGCACAGTTAAAGGTGATAATTTTGAAAATCCACTACTAATGGCATTCAGACATTCTTCTAGCAAGACACGATCACTGAATGAGTAGTCTTGCACCTGTCAGAGTTACAGGATCTTCAGGATCTTCATGTGCTAGAAACAAATTAATTCATACTTATTATATGATACCATTGCCTGCTCCATATCCATCTACAATCTTGGGTCTAACCTAAACTCAACCGGGTGGGTGAAAGCCACTCTAATTTAGGACAATATTGTGACTGTACTGAAGGCTAACAGTGGTATCCAATGAATGACGCTTTCATATGGAATCATTGTAAATATCAGAGTCTGCTGTCCTGTTTTTCTGGGCAGGAAAAACCTACATTTACACCTAGATTAGCCAGCACACTTGAAGCTTTGTCTTCCCTATTCAGGTATGTTGTGATGCCTAAGACTTACATTAAGTAGCTAAAATGGCAAGGGTTCATCTCTTAATTAACCAAAAGAGCAGATGAGTTTTGCTGTCAGAGCAAATTCAGGTTGTTTACAAGGAAAATCAGACACAAAAGATGTTAAATCCTCAAAACCAGTATGAACAATCTCTGTAACAGCAACACAGAAATACTGCTAAAGAGACACTACCTCACATCTCTTCCCTGAAACAAGACATTCCTTTTTTTACTTTTTTTTTTCCCTGTAAGTCAGCTTTCCATAAACCTAGAAAATGCTGTTTTGTACATTTTTACAAGGCAAACAACAGCCTCCTACATGCTCCACCACCTCAGGGAGGTAGAAGCAAGAAGATATTAGAGCTGGAGAGGCAAAATCTAAATGTGGCTGAACACTTCAGAAATCTGTTAAGAGATTTTCTTAGAGGATATTATCCTCTTTTTCCTCTTTGCCTCTGACAAACATAACGATTAGTTAATGCAGTGTATCGCACATGAAATTTTAAATAAATTTTAATTTGCATCTTCCTTTGAGATAGCCCAGAGGTTCTTCAATTTTATGAACACTGTTGCCTGTTAATTTCAAAAATTCGGAGTAATATTTTAAAGGTCTATCAAATGAAACAGGATAAATATTCACACCAGGGATGAAAAGATTCGTATTTAAAATGTGTGCATTAAAAAACTCTTTTTTCAATCGACTTCATAGGCTGAGAAGTACAAAATAAAAAATGGTACTAATGGAGCTTCAGGTTTTCAGAGTTTTCCCTGGAGAACTCTCCAGCTAAAATGAAAGCTACTCTCAGTAAGTACCTGCAGTGCAAATAACAGATTAAGGAATAGAAGTTGAAAAGTGTATATAAAATAGAAAATGACTAATCACAGAAATCCACGTGTGCCCAGATTGTTCTTTCTCATACTTTTCAAGCTTTTCAGAACAGATATGAGAACAGAATATGAAAATATCAGACTTTTTATTCTTAGATTCCTTACCTGAATGGGGCCTCTTGGTACATTCTGTATAAAGAAATATTTCCCAGGAGGTGTCCAGGATCATTTGTACAAAACAGAATGGTTTTGCTGTATTGAGACACCTTTTGATGATTATGAAAATGAAATGAATTCAGGAAAATACACATCCTTCACAAAATGCTTAAGGCCCACAGAAACATTATTATTCAATTTTTGCTGAAGATGTTTCTCACAAAGACGCCTTACAGCAGTCAGTCCCTTCTGGCAATTTGAAATCACTCTGTGAATAATAGACCAATCTTGCCCTCACAGATTGAGCTATTGTGCTATTACTACTTTATTCCTTATGACAGAAAGCTGTTTTTCAAAACCTATGAGAATTTCGGTGAGGATACAGCAATTCTGATAAAAATCTCAGTTTTTGTGCAAATAGAAGTAGCTATATTTAATACTGACACAAACTAAATTTCTGTATTGCCCCTTGATAAATCTAGAAATACTATTTAACCCATATTTAGTAACCTGTGTTATTCTCTGAGATCTTCAAGCCTACGGCTACAAAAAATTTCAAATTAACTCCAAATAATATTGCTTGCAGGGAAAAAAAGTGACTTTTATAATATATATCAAAGGTGGGACTTTTCTTTCATATCAATGTTAATGCTTGGTAATTGATTCCTGGATCTACCTAGGGTTAACCTAAACAATAAAACCTTAATCTAAAACCGTTTTTCTTAGTAATAAGTCGTCTTACGAACTGAAAGTGGTTTTGCTTCAGGCCTCATGTAAATAAAATATAACTAATTTGAGATCTGAGCAGAAATTAAAGTCACACAAAGGGCAATTTTCCAGTTCTTTTAATTTGATGTGACATAAACCCATGTACAATATAGCAGCAGGGAATTGCAAGTAAAAACATAGGAAAACTCAGAAATTATAAATATTGGAGTATTTTATATAATACAGTTAATCATTGATAATTTTTTAAAATTAAAAGGGCAAAAGAAATCAATTGACAAAGTTATTTTTTATAATTTTATTGTTGCAATGTAGTTGCAAAGTGAGACAATGCATCATATAATGTTATTCACGGTCTTGATTAGGGTTGTTGAAGACTTATAACAGTATATACCAAATTTTGTTCTCTCCTACCCTATATGTAGCTTTGAACTCACAACCAATTTTTTCTATGTATACAATCCTATTCATACAATTCTGACTTCACAATCACTTTAATAAGTTTATAAAAAAGCAGGCAGATATTCATAACCTAATATGAATTTATTAAAGAGATCCCTAGAGGCTGTTCAAGAGTTATAGAAAGAAATTGGAAATAAATTGATGAAAGGTAAGTTGAATTGTCTGAAGAATGCAGCTAAGAAAGAGAGTTTCACAGGGTATCTTTTTTTCTTGATAGTGTGAAATACTTTTGCAATTTCAGTCTAGGAGGAAAACAACTATTGAACAGATTATTTCTGACCAAAATATGCAGCTTTCAGAGTAACTAGTATTTAGTGTTACATTTAGATCAAAAACCATATTGTTTAAACAAAAACTAGTTAATATTTTAATCTATTAATTATCAATTTTTACCCTTGCAGGTAAAATGGAAGCATGTAAATATTTGATATAATTCAGGAGTGGAAATTTTCAATATGCAAAGAAAAGACCTAAACAGCTATAGGCAGTAATGGCATAGGAATACCTAAAACAACAATTGAAAAGTGAGGTAATGTCGCCTAAGAGAATTATATGGATGAATTTTTGCTATGCAACATTTTCTTAACAAAAAACCCAGACCAGAATTTTCTTTGCAGAATTTCTGAACACTTATAATAACTTCTGTGAACAGATAGCAATCTCAGGATCTGCTCAGCTTTTTACATAATCTGTCAAAAGTCCTAGATTATAACATGCAGTAGAATAATGCATTACTTCTGAACCCTGATGATCAGCTTTGGAGTTATAAATAGGTTTATTCCATCAGACTACATAAATGTGTTTATTACATTAGTAGCCTAGAGGAGTGCCTCTGGTGCTGGCATGATCAGCAGTGGAGCATTCTTGCATGGTGCACACAGGATGTTTCCTGAAGGGGGAGAACCTCAGGAGGAGCCATGGGAGCTGTCAGGAGGCACAGGCTACCATGAGAGCACTGGATGAGACCTGGCTGGAGCCAGCAGCAGCAGCCAAGCCTCTCACATGCACAGAAGAAGGCCTTAGGGATCAGCAACCAGGAGTGCCACCCACAGGGTAGGCAAATAGGGCATGGCACTGTGCACAGCAGGGCAGGAGGAGAAATCCACGGCATCTCCGAGCTCTGCAGCCACCACCACTGGCCCAGCTGCAGGGACCTGCCAGCAGCAGTGAGCACAGAGTGGGGGTGAGCCATGTAAAGGAACTCCTCCACTCCAGGAGGAGGTAAATGAGAATACTGGAGACAGTGAGAGGCAGACCCTATTCCCCAGGGCACAACACTGAGCTCTGTTCTGTTTAATATCTCTCTATGGTACAGATTAGGAGTTGAATGCACCTTCAGCCAGTTCACAGAAGTGCTAAGTTGGGTGGAAATGTTGATCTGCTGGAGGGTAGGAAGGCACTACAGATTGATATGGACAGGCTGGATCAATGAGCATGGCCAATTGTATGAGGTTAAAAATATGGTTATGTGTAAATACCACATTCACTTCTGTCCCCTCAAAACACTGAGGCGCTGGAGCATATCCAGAGAAGGGCAATAAAGGTGGCAAAGAGTCTGGAGCACAAATTTCATGAAGAGCAGCTGAGGGAGCTGGCGTTTTTTAGCCTGGAGAAAACCAGCCTGAAGGGAGATCTTAATGTTCTTTACAACCACCTGAAAGGAGGTCGTAGGCAGGAAAGGGTAAGTTTCTTCTCCCAAGTAACAAGAGATAGGACAAGAGGAAAGTGCCTCAAGTTGTGCCAGGGAAGGCTTAGAATGAATATTAGGAAAAATTTCTTCACCTATAGAATGGTTATTGGCTGTTTGTCAAGCCTAGTTCAAAAAAATAAACAAAATTCATATGTACTTTTACCATACTGAAATCATTAGAGGGATCTCAGAATTTTTGGAGGTGTTTTGTTTTGTTTTTTCTAATCTATCCACTGAAGAGTTAACACTTCCGTCATTGTTTAGAAATCCAAAATCATCAAAGATAAAATAGTGCCACTCTTCTTCAGATATCACAGAAAAATAGAGATCTTTCCTCTTAACAGTGAATAGAAATAATTTATAATAGTCAAATATTACTATTGTAACAGTCATAAAAACAATAATGAGTTCCAGAAAGTTTCTTTTACAGTATGTGATTATTAAAGATAAAGCACTTATTTTATTAAAAGATTTAAATAGCATAATATTTTTCATAGTCTAGAGTGAAAAGTCTGAAATGTAAAGACTGCCTAGTTCAAATGACCCAGTAGTAGCAATACAAAATAATTTGCAAGACAAAGGCCAGCAGTTCTACTTTATGATGTTTTATTATTCAGTCATGTATCTGATTTTTCAACAAGGGTTTAGTTTCTAAAATAGTTTCCTGAAAAATTAAATAAACTTTGTGAGAGTTGCTGTTGAAACTGCAATGTTGCAGCCAATTTTTTACTGTTAAGAATGCTAAATGAGAAAAGCTGGATTAAGCCTTGCAGATACATTCTACAGTGTTTGTTGAACAGTTTAGATTTAATATGTGAGTTAGCAATAGATACATCACAGCACACTGGGGACACTTTAAAGAATTGTTATTATTCCTGTTTATTGGTGTGGTTTTTCTGCAGTTTAATGTACTGCACAGCAGAGTAATTGCTTTCAAGAAAACAGTAAGTATTAACCCCCAGTGAGGGTGTTCTACAGAAAAATATGTTGTCTACAATTAACAGGCAATGATACATTTTTCCTCTAGGTTCACTTAGCTATTTTAGTTTTATCGCATTTTATCCTTTCTATGCTTGAAGAAATCTTTTGTATTAACTTTGCTTCTTGAACAGGGCCAAGCCATAAATTCAGGTAGATTTATTACTTCCTTCACCATTACATTTATCTGGCTTTTGTTATGGGGAACAGCAAATATAAACAAATATCTTATTACCATACTTCCAAGAGGTGCAAGAACATAAAATGGAATTCATATCATATAATGAAAGAAATATGGTGCAATTTAAAAAGCATTTCATTTTTTCAGCAGGAAAACTAGTTTAAGTTGAAGTGCTTGTATCCAAAAGGCCGTGGAAGTGGCTCACAGAAAGCTTAAGAAATACTAGCCCCTCATAACCAATAGTATGCAGGGATATAGGATGACTTGGGTCATAATCTCCTGATTTTAACCTCCCAACACAAATTACCATGTGCCAGCTGGGTCATTTGGAAACCATGCAAAGGTTGAAGTCATCCAAAGAAATTCCTCTTTGACTGCTTTGTTAAGACAACCTCAAAGTGTGATTAGTGCCTAAAACTACTTATTAACCAACTTTGCATCATTACTTGAAAAAAAGTAAAAAGCTTACTATAAAATAAAATAAAATAATTGAAAAATATATTTTTAACAGTACAAAATTGCATCAACTGGTATTATCAACAGCATTACTTGACAAAAAGTAGTTTGATATTTCTGGGAAAGATGATATACCAAAGATTTTTGAATGCTCCTTAATATCATACTAAAATGCTTAATACTATTATGATGAGCTTTACCTAATGGAACTTTACATGATTTTGCTCACATAGTAGTATTTCACCACTATAAATTCAGCTCCTAAATTCCTTTCTATCTGTCAGATTATGCTTTCCACATAAAGACTCAGAAAACTCTGGGAGAGTTAAAATTTTAATTTGTTAGAAGGCCACATTAGGTTATTCATAGAATATATAATATTTGAAGACTGGATATCTGTCTGGCAAATAGGTTGTAAAAGAATAAACCAAATAACTGAAAAAAAGCCAAAACCTTTAATAAGCATCTGCTTATCCAGTGAAATAAAAAATGTCTTGTCAACAAAATCCTTACATGAGGTCACTTCAAGAGTGATTATTTTAGAAATTTGATATTGAAAATATGGAAACACATTCAGAGATTAAAAAATAATATACCTAGATATAGAACATTTGACAATTTAATGTATCTTAGAATTCAGGCACACATTACTATCTAATATCTTAACTCATTATTTATAAATCGTTTATCCTGAAATGTAAGAGCTCTTAGTAGTGGATATTCCTATTTTTATTTTCAAAACTCATTGAAATAAAGATATACAAATTTAAAAGAAAATAAATGTTAAATTATGGAAGAACAATCTGTTTCAGGCAGCAAACAAACCAAAATCTTTCTATTTTGTTTCCAAAGTGGAACTGGTCATTTAAAAATCTATTTCGTTTTTCAGTTATCTTCAGTTTTAATAATATTTGTTATAAAAAGAAAAACTTTACTAACTGGCATAATCTTTGCCTATTTTATGTCATTCGTGCTTTTTAGTTTTCCTGCTGCTGCTCTGTTAAGGAAAACATGGCCCTTCCCATACTGAGGATATCTTTGGAAATTGTCTGGAAGCATCACAATTTTTTCTTAACTGATAGCTACCTGAAGAGAGTGATGGTCACCATCACATTTTTGACAAACACACTAATACTTCATCTATTCAAATATATGCTTCAGCAACAATAGCTCTAACATACTATCTGCCAGAAACCCTCCAGGAAATAGTTTAAAGGTTTGCCAGTAACTTCAGTTTCTTAGTTTGCTTTAAAAAAACAATTGCTGAGCCGAAATCCAAACATATAATAGGAATAAAACAACAGTTCAGGATACATAGAAGAATTCACTAGATCAATTGTTTATTTTAAGTACTGTGGTTCAGGTATCAGTTTAGAAGCAGAACTACAAAGCAGTGAATGAGGCCCAGACACTTCCATTTTTAAAAAATTACATTTATGGGGTTAACCAAACCTTTCTTTTTTGTCCTCATGCAAGTAAAAGTTCTTGTAGTGAACAAGTTTAGGAGTGTTATGTTACATCCATTTTAATTGAGGTTTTTTTGAAGTGTCTTAAAGAATCAGGAAGTTAATAGTTACTCTTTTGTGTTTAGCTTAAGCCATTTCCCCAATTCCTTTAAGTTGAAATCAATTAAAGTGTCTTCACCTATTTTTTAGAATTAAAATAGAATTTAAATAACTTTTAATTCAGTTCCTAATTATCACCAAAAAAAAAAAAGAGGATAGCTGTATGATAACAAATCACTAACTTATGTTAATTTAGAAAAAACAAAATACAGAATTATTGCATTGTACCATACACAGGCTGAAAAATGGCTAGCTACTGCAGAATACATATTGAATTTGTATGCTCAATAGTCCTAATGTGGAAGTATTTTAATAATTATTTCTATTAGATAAAATGCAAATATATCTTATTTGTACATGACTAGAACGAAGAAGACACCTGTCAAGAAACAGAACTCCTGCTGCCTCTAAGATCAGAGATCCCTAAACCCAGAAACTCAAATGATTAACAGAAATATTCCCATAAGACTACTGATAGCTATGATTGTTGTTTCATAAAAAAAAATAAATACAACACCTTGCTCTAGTAGTACATGTTATCTGGTGCAAAATAATCTGCTTGGACAGTACCAGGGCATAAAGAAACACATAATAAATATGAAAATGTATTCCCTCAGACTGAAACCTTGTATAAATTTTTCATAGACAACACAGAATCCAAATAATCAGGAAACTTCATGGTTGGAGCATCTGCCAAAAGCACATATTTTAAATTATTCAAAGAATCTTCTGAGGATTATTTAATACACACTTTACACTATTAATCACCCCAAAAATCTGTCATCCTGTTGCCATTCCTTATTGAATGATTCTTTACTGAGGTTGTTTTCATTCATTAAAATTTGTAGCTTGGCTGCAAATGTTGCTGTCACTATTTGTTATTTTCCTGCTATTCTAATTGTGAAGTTCCTCAGCTGCACAGTGGGTGATCAGGGAAGACATTGTGGATGAAATAACATCTAATAAAATAAACAATAAAGGAAATAAATTTAAATATATAATACTATCACGTAGTCAAGATATGTGCAGTAGGGACATATTCATTTTGAAGTACAGTGACTAAAGAAGACAAGGTGAGGTCACTTGAAGCTAACTAAGTGTAATCATATCTTTCAGTCACTTTTACCTAATGAGAACTTAGGAAGGATGAAAATAATAAGTTTGTATGTTGAGATTGTCATGTGATTCTATAGAAATAATTTTATGAAAAATTTGGACCAGATGATTCTTGAGGTGCACAAAAGAAAATGGAAGGGACTGTGAGGGTATATGTTGGGCTTTGCACCACTTATTAGCAGTTTGTCATCAGGCTTGTCTGTTTTCCCTCAGAGCTAGGATTCGTAGGAACATGATTGAGGTAATTCTCGTGTTTGGGCTTGGATGTTTATTATATCTTATCAAAAATTACAGAAAGTATGACAGCACCTCTACCTCCTTGCTTGAAGTAGGAAAAATGGCCACAGCTGAGCGTGCTTCAAGGCCTTTTAAAGCTAAACAGACCAATAAACGTTTAACACCTATATTATTTATTCTTTTGACCCAATAATAGATTCCCATGATCCTTGGAGGGATTTTTGACTGACCTATCCAAAGGTTTCTACCTGAGTTCTGTAAAGAAGACAGAAGAAGAAGAAGATGAACAAAGAAAAAGACACCACCCGAGATTCTCCATCTTGTCCCAGATCCACCACTATACTATAAAAACCTCTAATTTAAAACCCACCACCCAGTGAAAATTCACACATCTAACCTACTATACATTTGTGATTTCTAACTCATTATTCATATTTATAAGCCTTCTCCATGGTTTCGGGTCCAGAGAAGTGTTTTCCAGGGAGTCTGTGCCTGGAAGTACAGAAAGCTCAAAAACTCCAGATTTCTGAGATCCAACAGGGACTTGACAGAAAAAAATGCAGAAAATTTTAAGGCAACAGTAAATGGAATAATATCCATTGAAATGTCATATTTTAAAAAGAATACTAAATTCCCCTCATGCTGTGTATGAGTTGAGAGTCCTCAACAGAAGCATTCAGCTGGATAGAGTGGTGATCTGACTCATCTGTCAGATGGACAGATTATAAACAAGGTAAAAAAAAAAATCCAGATTAATCACAAAAATTATATATATTCTTTGAATGAAGAGAACAAAACCTACATTCTTTTAAAAATTACCCACTAACGAAATGGAAGCAATTTCATCACAGATGCAGAATCTACAAAAACAGTGTCTTATTAATATCTCCTGTGATTATCTTTGCTAGAGGAGTGAGAAGTATTTGGCAAGTGGAAGAAAATCAAGAATAGTACTGAAAAGAAGTTAAAGGGTCACTGCTTGAAAAATTAAAATAGCTCAAATTTCTTAGTTCTGCGAGTGTGTGAACAACACTGGAAGTAGCACAGCCAGAGAGTCTGTAATTCTCCAAGGGCTAAACTGAACTTGTATTCTACATTAATCTTGCTTTGTATCTATTCTGTCTGGATAAAAATTGATGCTATGAACAGCTTAAAGGAGAGAGATAGGCAGCAGACCCATGACTCCTTTTTAGAGAGCTTGTTCTCACAGATTAATTGCGTCAAGTGTGCCCTCCTTTTTTCCACTGCAGCCTTGTACCCTTCCTAGCAAGCCACTCTCAATGTCCACACCATTATCTGTAAAGGACTACAAGTTTTATTGAGCTGAACTGACAGTGCCAGAAGAAAATCAGTCTCTTGATCATCCCTACTGACAACTCAGCCTTCTCACCTCTTCAGGGTCTGCCAGAGATATTCCCAAATACTGTGTTCAGATTCCCCAAAAATCTTGAATCTTTTTTGTCCAGCATTTGAGGCAAGCAAACACATTCCCTGAAAACATCAGCTGAAAACATGTCCTCAGTACATTTTTCAAAGCCTCTTTTTCATGTTTGACCTTGCATGGTTTTGCATGGCAAGGTTTTGGTAGTAGAGAGTCTTCAAGTGGGGCTTCAGGGGCCCTTCTGTGACAAGCTGTGGGAAACTTCCCCCATGTCTCACAGAGCCAGTGCAGGCTGACTCCAAAATGCCCAAGCCCATCAGAGACACTGGTAACACCTATGGGATAAGGTAAATAAGAGGAGAGATGCTATTGAAACAGTTCATATTGAAATAATATTTAAATTCTTCAGAGAAGAGAGGAGTGAGAATATGTGAGAGCAGTAGCCCATCAGACACCACCTCCGTGAAGGAGGAGGATGGGGTGGTCCAGGCAGGAGGACTGAGATTCCCCTGCAGTCTGTGACGCAGAGTATCCAGAGGCCATTGCCTCCCTCTAACCCATGGAGGTTAATGGGGAAGAGAATATTCATCTGCAGCTCATGAAGGGCTCCATTCCTGGACAGGTAGATGCTCAAATGCTGCTGTGACCCCTTGAGGAGCCTGCAGGTTTGCTGGGCAGGACCTGTAATCCTCTGGGGGACCCATGCTAGATCACTGAAGTGATTTCAAGAATCAGTTTTACTTTTCGTAATCCTACTGCGATGGGTTGCTAATAAATTCAATTAATTTCCCCTCATTCAATCTGTGTTGAACAAGACAGGGAGGGATCTCTCCCTCTTAATCAAGGAGCCTCTTCTTGCATTTTCTGTCCTCTGACCCACCAAGGAGGGGAGGGATAGAGTGGCTTTGGTGAGCATTTGGATCCCATCTGGGGCAAACCCACCGCAGGCCTTTCAGTAGCCCCAGTTCCTTGAACTCATATAGTAATAAACTGTGTCTCCATAACTTCTAGTATTAGATGTGAACCAGATTATATTTTTTTCAGCACAGTATTTATATTCCATAAGGCTGCAATTTTTTTCCATAGCTAAACAGCTAAGTATTCTCCTTGTAGTTCTTTCCAGAATATGTTTCATATTGGACATTCAGTCTGGGACAATAGATTCCTCAGTTTGTTTTTATTTGCTCTGTCCTCTCCTCAGCTTCTGACATTTTTTGTTTCTAAGTTTATGTATTAGTAACAAAACCAAGATGTCAAAAATACATTTCAGTCTCGAATATGCGCAACTAGAAACATTACCATTGTTATGGGTTTTTTCCAATGGAACGAAGAAATATTTTCAAGATGGGATTAAAAAACCCAACAACAAACCACTTTTTGAAATTAATTTATACTTTCAGACAATTTTCAATAAATTCAAAGCAATCATAGAATCACACACTGTCTTGTGTTGACAGGGACCTTAAAGATAGAGCCCCCTGCTGTGGGCAGAGACATCTTTCACTAGATCAGGTTACTCAGAGCTCCATCCAGTGTGGCTTCAAACACTTCCGGGGATACTCATAGCTCTGGGCAGAAGTTGTGAGCTGTAATTTTTCCCCTCATGAGAAGAAAGTGATGTTCTACTGTTTTCACATAAGTTTTGTATTTAATAGAAGTGGAAAAGGAATTTCTTCTGCATTTGGGCACATCCCAGAGCATCTTAACCACACATATTCCTAGTTTGTTATATGAATATTGCATGGATACATTATAGCTTTTCTAAAGATTTTTGAGAGCTCTGGAAACAGGGCAGTCTTGGCTTAAAATTTTATTTACTGAAAGAAAATGAATTGATTTCTTTATTTCAGATACATTATGTTATCCCAATGTTTTACCTAGTTTGAAGAAAAATATTATTTATTCTATTCCTTCTCTTCTGTACTACTACTTCTATCTGTTTGTATTCTGTACTTATTTTTCTACCTTCCATATTTTTTTTTCTCCACAGGACAATTAGCACCCCTAAATCGTTAGTTCATATATCAATATGAACTGGAAAATAGTGTCTCAGTTTTGGAGTCAGTACTCATAATTTGCTGGGTCCTTTAGTGATAAGTCTGTGTACATGTTCTGTCATAGGAATTATTATGAAGTGATTGTTTCCAGTGGACCTTGCTAATCTTCAGAACATCTGTTTCTTTCATAACTCCCACAAAACATTCTATCATGAATAAAGAAATCTATATGATATCTAAGTTATGCAGGAATACTATTCATCTTAGTCTATTTCTGTGCTTCTTAGTTTTGGGCAGAAACAAAGATAACCACAGTAGCAGACATTCAGTGTGCTTGCAGTCTCATTCCATCCAAGATCACACTTGTGTGATCCATTTAGATGTGTGAAGGTAAGCTCTCAGGAAAAACTTGCAGATTCTTCCTTGTCACTCGTGTGTTTCCCATAAGAGAGCAAAAATTTAAGCAACCTTATGCAAAACCATTCTCTATAACCTCATTTTATTCCTCTGATTAGTCCTGTATATGCTTTATCAATGTCTCTCAACAAGAAAATCTTATCACTGCTCAAAAACCCATGTTTGATGCACTTTGAGATATCTAATTTGCATTTTTTTCCAGACACAGTCCACTGGTATCTCATAGTCAACTAATAATCTGAGGTTTTTGTCTTCCTCTCTTTCCAAATTATAAGATCTCAGTTTCTAGTAGAAAATGTTCTTAGTCCCCAAGTGTATGACCCTGGCCTTCGTGCTATTGAATGATATTCTACTTCTACTTCTTCTAACCTCATTTATATCAATAGGAATGTGCTGGAAATATTTCCCTACGCAGACTGGGTTTCCTTTTGTGTAATTAACTTTATCAAAAACAAGGAAATACTTAAGAAATTTGCTTTGCTTTGTATATCAAAATTAATTTGATATCACATTTGTTAATTTCCTCTCTGCATAATTCCAAATTTTGCAAGGATCATAGAGGCGCTATAAGTTTTTGGATTAGTTTAATTATCTAGACTCGAAAAACCTCCATATCCTCTCCACCTCCCCCCAAAATCCTGGTACTTGCATAAAACACTTATCTAAGGAGTTTTAGCTACAAAAATAGATTCGCATCTGATGTGCTAATTCATGTACTTTATTTCCCTTGTTCTGTGCATCTGTTCACAAAAAAGCAGGATGAGAATCTGATTCATTTGATGCTTTAATAACCTTATTTAGGACCAGACAATAAATATTTTCCCATCCAAATGTATGCTGATAGGAAATTAATTTTCAGTTATTGTTATTTAATGAATGACAGAAATAGGACCTTTATAGGGAAACAGACCAGAAAGAGATTTGTGTTTATGTTTACATTATTATATGCCTGACTAATTCTTGAATGAAAAAATAATTTTTTATTTGATTGATATAATTCAGTTTACATAGTCTCAGACTATGAGATGAGGCACTAGTAAATAGTCAATAGGAACTATTCCTGTAGGCTCTGGAATGATCACTCAGGTGCTTTAGCATGTCATTTAGAATAGTAGCACCAGGCAATGTGCATGGCTGTAAGGGTGCTAGCCAACAGCAGCTGAACATGAGCCAGCACATGCTCAGCTCAGGTGGCCACAAGGCCAAAGGCATCCTGGCCTGGATCAGCAATAGTGTGGCCAGCAGGACCAGGGCAGGGATTGTCCCCCTGTACTTGGCACTGATGAGGCCAAGCCTTGAGTTCTGTGTCCAGCTCTGGGCCACTCACTTCAAAGACATTGAAGTGCTGGAGTGAGTCCAGAGAAGGGAAAAGGAGCTGGGGAAGGGTCTGGAGCACAAGTTTTATGAGAAGCAGCTGAGATGTTTAGCCTGGAGAAAAGGAGGCTCAGGGGAGACCCTATCACTCTGTACAGCTCCCTGAAAGGAGGCTGTAGCGAGGTAGGGGGTGGGCTCTTCTCCCAGGTAACAAGTAACAGTAGGAGAGAACACAGTCTTAGGTTATGCCAGGAAATGATGCAGCTGGACATTAGGAGGAATTTCTTCAGAGAAGGGATGATCAGACATTGGAATGGGATGCCCAGGGAGGTGGGGGAGTCACCATTCCTGGAGGTGTTTGAGGAAAGACTGGATGTGGCACTTAGCGCCATGATATGGTTAACAAGGTGCTGTCATGTCATCAGTGGGACTTGATGATGTCAAAGTTCTTTTTCAACCTAGTTGATTCTGTGACTCTAAGTGGTCAGCTGCCTATATGAGTTTGGCAGAGCAGATTTGGAGGGAGTTTCATCCCACCCAGCCTGAGAAAACTTTGTGAGTGCCCTTCAACACAGACAGCAACACACCACTCTGTTCAAAGATTCAGTTCTGTGCAGAAGCCTCACCTTTATGCAAAGAGTTCCATTAAATTGGAATGCTTGGGTTTGGGTTTTCTTTACTGATCTCCTGGAGTGCAGTAAGGCTGGTACACTTAGATAGTATCTCCTAACCAGTTTTGAGAACAGTTTTCCTCAGGTAGAGTTATCAGAGAGTCAAATAAGTATAAATACAAATAGTTAATGCAGATTTTGAATGAAACAGAAAGGACACTAATCTTGTGGTCGGGATTTAGGCTGGCCCACTTATAACCTACTGTTGCCTAGATATCTTAGGCTGATATTACTGTATCAAACTGGTTTTGTTTGGGTTTGTTGGTTTTTTTGTTTGGAGTTTTTGGGTGTTTTCTTGTTGTTGTTTTTTTTTTTTTTTTTGTTTTGTTTTGTTTTTTTTTAATCTGGACAAAATTAATGCAATTCAACAAGGAATCTGGCAGTATACGTAGACAAATATATATACCATGGATAAATTATCAGCAAATGCCACATTCTGGAATTTCAAGCGCATCCGAAATAAAAGGTTTTTTTTCCCCTAGGACTAGTTTCAGAAATATGTCTTTGAGAGGTTAGATTAATTTACATCATATTGAGGATGGTGTCAGCAGCTGTTAGGAGTTCTCCAGAGTAAATAAAGCTGAGTTGCAGATTGTGGAACAATTGTGTCAGAAATTTAAAATTAGAGACTTGAATTTTTAATACAAACAGTGATTCATAATAACCCCCTATAAACTTGAAATATTTTGTTGGCTTTTATAAACAACAGAAGTCAACATTAAGTAGCTCCTTCACCTGCCCTAAATTGGTAATACTTTGTAACTGCTTTCTCAGTTACGCAGATGATTTGCTACTGTTATCCATACAGTGAAATTATACATTTAATTTCCCTTATGTTCCAAAGCTATTATAGCTTCCATTAAAAATAATAGTCTAATTTATTGCTTATTTACAACTAGGAGGTATAAATACAGGGAAAACTCGACATCAGGGAGCAGAATATAGGACTTACATCCAGCCATACTTTGGAAAGCTAGAACATTTTAATTTCTAGTAGCAATTCAAGCAATCCTTAAACTTTATCTGACCCAAGATTTCACACAGTTTTAAAAAGGAAAAAAAAAATTAAAAGGCTGCTACACTAATTTGCTAAGACAATAATTTTTAACTACTACATAATTTGGAAGATAACTCTATGACAGACAGCCCAAATAGGAAGTAATGGGAGAAGTACAGATATTTTGTCTTTTAAAGCATCTTCTAATGTATTGCCAAAATACAATATTGTTTCTAACAGAACAACAGTTCCATAACTGTTGATTCCATTTTATTTATATTTTCAGTGGAAAACACTGTCAAAAATGTAAGTAATAAATATTAATATACCCATCATAAGACACATTTAAGGATATTTTTGTTGTTAATAGTCACATACCTCTCATTGTATGCAACATTTCAAGTTACATTACTGCTTGTTAATAGTATCAAAAAATAATGCCAAATGTTCTGGAAGCAATTCACACAAAGTACCGTTCTCTCAACTGCTTTTCTTTCTCTGTTTCTTATATCAATTATTCTTTACTCTGTGTCAGCTCAATGTAATTTTAGAGTGAGTTACTATATGCAAGAAAAGAAAATCTTAGTCTTATTGCTCCTCTTTAGGTTGGAACAGCTTGCAGTTAATTTTGTCATGGTTTGTTTTCATCTTTCAGTCATGACCAGTAATGTTGGCAGTACTGAAATATTAATCATATGTAATCCATAGAGTTCAGCTATATTCTTTTCTGTTGGAAATAATATTTTTCAATTCTTTGGTCCTAAATAAAGAAATACTTGCAGGATTTTAGGGGGGGGTTGTTTTGGTTAGTTGGAGTTTTTTGTTGGTATATATGTTCAAGTACCTTACTGTTGTTTATTTATAACTGAGTAAACCCTTTAGAAGATGCCAGTTCAAATTACCTTAATCTTGCTATGTTGTAAAAGTTGGTCAGAGCTAAACGTAGAAAGGAAGCATAAACATGTTTTCCACTCAAGCTAAAATTTAAGCACCTATTTGGTCAATATTTTGTTCATAGATAGGTTTTTGTGGGTTTTCTCCAAGTCCGTTTAAAACTACCAAGAGTATCTGCTATAGTCTTATGTTATTTGCTGACTACATGGATTAAGTTATTGTATTATAGTGGGAGGAAAAAAAAACTGAAAAAACAAACCAAAGATCAAGGAATAGTTTATCTGTAACATGTTAGATACACATTTAAACTGGATGCTCTCTCAACAGTAGAATTTGTATACGGCCTTAATTGCCTATAAAAAAACATGCAAAAATTCCTCAGATAACAATATTGCCTGAAAGATAAAATCATTCAGGATGATATAAGGATGCACCACCAGCTTCACAACCACCTGCCCTCAAGATGGTCCCAGAGGCAGTGTTATGTTCAATAGTGCAGAAAACTCATCAGCAAGTTTCTAAATAAGCCAAGGAAAAAGAACAGTTGCTGGGAAAATATAAAAGGCTTACAGGATTCCATACTTTGGAAAGCCTATTTTTTACAATAATTAGCAGCACATAACAGGGTAAAACTTGATCCCTCCTAGGTCCATGTGCCGTTTGTCAGGTGTTGAAAGACTGAATAACTTTTTGCATGTAGGAAAAGGCACTGCAATGAAATGGCAGTCACTGGGCTGTGAGCAGTGAAGGTACTCACGACACTTGAGGAAAATTTCATGTAGAGCCAACACCAACAGAAAACTTCCCCAGATAGAGATTGAAGACTAATGAATGAACACTTTATAATTTTTGGAAAGATCTTTCAATAGAAAAAGTAAAGCAATAACAAATCTAGAATTACAGAAACAAGGAACCTCTGTAAGAATAACACAATTGTGGCCAGCTAGTGACTATGGACAAAGCTGGAGAGCAAAATTCAGAAGATGCTGTGTTTTCAGTTCTGTTTTGTTTCCTACTGTTGGCCAGGGGAAGGATATGGGGAGGGTGGGAGGGAGAGAGAGAAGGGTTAATTAACATGATCCCTTCTGTAAAAACAAAAACAAAATTCATACATTCTTTGCCCTGTTGTCCCTAAAAACTACAATTTTATCTCATGCGGGAAAATAAAGTATAATAAATAAATGTCTGGAAGGGTCATCATTAAGGTAATTAAAAAAAAAAAAAAAAAAAAAAAAAAAGAAGAAAGAAATCACCAGATAGTATTTGTTAAAAGATAAGAGACCACCTTTGGGGGGCTATCAACATCATACAATGTTCAACAGAGATTTTAAGCAGCAGGCATCCAGAACCCATGGACATACCTTTAAAGTTGTATGTTTGTGTCACTCAAGAGAATGAAACCCTAACTCCATTTTAATTATTTATCTTACTAATAGATGAATGATTTATTTGCTAAATAATTCATTTTATTTGCTTCTTGTTTTTAAAAAGAAGTCACTATACTTGAAACGTATACTAATTAACAGAGGAACATTTCTGCTTTTAAAAGGATAATAATGAACTGAATATTCAGGAATGTTTAGTAGTGGATCAAGGCTTGTGGGGTCAATCAGCACCTTCATAGAAATTAGTTTATTCTTAATAAGATGATGATTTTCATTGTATTGTAAAATTATGTTATTTTTACCCAGATAAAATAAGGAGAAATCATTAGATTGTGAGTTTTGTTCTTAATTGAGAAAGTATAAATAAAAATCTTGCAAAACAGCAGATATAGATTTCATTATTTATATTTAATTAATGTCTTTTTACTACAAATTTGTAAAATAAAACTTCATAGCCTATGGCTTATGTCAATAAACCACATGAAGCATTCTGTAACTTTTTGATGTTAAAAAAAATTCTCATTCAAACAAATGGATTTTCACAATGGGAAATGCAGAAAAAACACAGTGACACTGCACTTTATGGAGTGAGGAATCAATGTCAGACTCTCATAATTATATCAACATGAACACAGCAGTTACTCTGTGTATCACTCACTTCTACAAAGCTGCTATTAAAACTGAATGAACTCCTCAGAACTCCTTAGCAGCTGAGATCTGCTTGGGTGTTCCTTTTATCTTTTTCATCATTTATCCCAGATTGCTGTGTGGTTGCAGCAGAACAGAAATGAGGATGGTGAGCTTGACAATTATTCTTCTGTGCAACAGAAGTTTTCTTATCTGAGTACAGGAAGTGTTATATCAGTAAAGGGTGATGAGGTTGAGGAACACAATAGGGCTTTTTCTTAATTCAGCAAACAAAAAGACAAGGGATATTCTGCTGACTGCCAGATGATTCCCCTGTGGCAGTCTCTGTGAAACAAAGAATGCATACAACAGAAATTGCAACACTTATATTAGACTGTAATGCTGGAAATCCAAGAAAGCAGGCAAAATTTTATTCTTATAAGAATGACAGAATTGTAGGGACAGAAATCAATCCTCTACATATCAAAAGGTAATTACATATATCACTGGGAACATTAATTTCTCCCTTTTTTCAAGAACTCTTCAGTTCAAATTTTTCTGGGCAAGTGTGCCTTGCTTTAGAGAACTCACTGGGATTCCATGCAGATTTTTCAGTCAAAGACTGCATTAAGAAGCCGTGCTTACACCTGATTAGCACCATTTTAACCCAGCTCCCCTACCTTTCCCCTCCCAAACAGAAAAGTGAATAAGACAGCCCACAGATCTGACAGTTTAATGAGTTTATTTAAAATACTATTTTGAACCTATTCAGTCTATCCCCCTTTGGCCTGTATTTGTCCATCTTGAGGCAGATAAAATGAAAATTGAGAACTGGATTTACAATTATTAATTACCAATGTCATTTATCATGCATAGAAATTCTATATTTATAGTAGTCTATATTTCTAAAACCGTGTTTTAATTTTATGATTTAAACAGATTGTTTTAGAATTAAAGTGAAACAAAATTCTCATTTTTTTAAATGAAGTAGAGATGAATTGTTATAATCATATATTTTATGTAGAGATATGCTGATAAACCCTTTTCACTATCAATAATCTCCTTATATAATTAAGCACCATACATAGACAGCAGTTCATTGTAAACTGGCCTAACATCAACAAATATTATTTTGAAAAATTCTGTACCAATCCAGTCCATTGTCCCTCACTCCAGCATAACAGCACAAGTATAGCAAAAAATATTATCTGTACTTATCTTTTTAAGTCATGTACAATTGGCCAGAGTATCCACAAAGGAAGGCATTTTTTTCATAAACTCATGGGCATATGGAATGGTGTTTTCAGTTTCACTGAACCCAAAAGTTTTATGTAATGTTAAATGTAAAAAATGATGAATATTAATCTGACAGATAAAGAATCAGAGAAATTGCCTTCATCAATACAAGCAAGTAGCCCAGTACCCAGAATATTATATACTAATATATATGATATATGATACATGATATATGATATATGATAAATGATATATGATATATAATATAGAATATATGATATATATAATATATGCTATATAATATATGATATATAATATAGAATATATAATGTTTAATATATAATTAATATATATTATATGCATATAATTATATATATCAATATTAGACACATGTTACTAAAAACTCATTTCCTTACTAACAGCCTTTTAAGCAATCTTTTATTACAGTGCAGCCCAGTGAAGCCAATAATTTCATAACTCAGAAATATATTGCAAAGTTTACTTATTTTTGAAGAATATCTATTACTTTCACAGAGGTTGTTATTGTCTTTACAGTTGTGTACAGTGGTATATTTTGTAGGCAAAGCTTGACACAGATACTAAACAGATGCCATATCAACATCCAAGTAGACATTATTATTAATATATTACATGCTTGATCACTGTTATCAATTTCTTGTAATGAGAATGCTATTGCTTTGTGAGGGGATTTTCCAAATTTTTTTAGGAATAACTACACATGTTTATCAAGTGTTTTATGATCTAAAGCAAATTCAAGATAACAGACAAAAGACTTTATTTTAAAATTGTCTTTAATAGACAACAGACTACAATTTCGAAATCACTAAACCCATGCTTCAAAGAATGGATTTTTAAAATTTAATACTGATCATTAAATAAATCAGTTGAAAATCATATAAAAAATGCAAGCCAGGCAATCAAATTTGAGTGTAAATTGTGCTACTTGGACATATGGTTATTTATTACTATATCCTTCTGAAGAATTACAAATGGTCTGTTATCCTTACTTTCCCAAATATTGTGAGCTTTTAAACTATTGCATGTCAGCAAATGGGAAATAGACAATTTATGACAGACAGGAGAATTCAGGAATACTTTATTCATTCACTTACTTATATCTTTACTTCAGATTTGAGTCTTCATAGCCTTCTCCTACTCACTTTTCCTTCCCTAGTTCTTTTATGAATATCCTAAAAGCCCAGATAAAGAAAAATGTTTGAGCCAAGCTTCTCTTAAGGATTGGAAAATCGGTAAAGCTGACCCAATTTCATCTCAGTTTCCCAAATTCAATAGCATATATTTAAAAATCTAAACAGTCAGTGACTAAACAGGAAACAAATTATACAAATCATAAACATGTCATCACAGTCGATGTCCTAAATACTCAAAATGTACAATATGCAAGAGAACTTGTTCCACTCTTGATTTGATTCATATCTAGATCTGCCTCCACAGAATTATATGGAGGACTGGGAGAAATACAAGTTTTAAAGCAATAGAAAAATAGTTTTTTAAACTTCCAGTGAGTTATGGAAGAATATTAGTAAGTTTTAAAGCTAATATAGGATTGCAATTCTTACATCCTTTCAACAGATGGAAGTACAGAGTAATCAGTGGGAAAGCAAAGCTGAGTTGATTGTACAAGAGATTTATTCTGTATGCAGTAAGTGGAAGAAACTCTTTGATTACAGAACGCACAGAAAACATGATTGATTTAAGACTAGAAATTAAAAGTTCCATCTCTTAAATTCTTCTAAGTTCTGATCAAATCAGTCTTTCTGCAGATCACTTCCTTCTCCTGTAAAGCTACATAATGTAGAGATACTGCAAAGGTATCCAGGACAAATTTTATTCTCTTTGAGCCATACCTGCAAGAATTTCATTACTGAGAGTTACACATGGATCAAAATAATAGAATTAATCTTTAACAATAGCAAAATGGCTGTTCTCACTTAAATCGTCATTGGTGTCTAACAAGATGATTGAAGAGTTTCTCTCATGGTAGAGTTATGGCAAAAATCAACTTTGTTGACCTCATCATATTTGTGCAGTTTCAAATGGGTCAGAACATGCATCTTCCATATCTTTATTTAGCAGTATAAGTGCAAATTATCCTACTCCACCTCTGTTAACAAAGTAGCTGATAGAAATGGATTTTTTTTTGAAAATGGGCTTTACTTACAGGGTTTCCACTTAATATGTAACAGGTCAAATAGTATATGTTGACATACGATCTAAACAACTACCTATGGTTTATGAATAGAGTCTCTTTACAGTGCTTATCTACAGTTTATGCAACAGTCTGCTGCCAGTAAGATTTACCTGAACGCTCCTTGGGAAATCTAAGAAAACAGCATCTACCATAAAGTTTGAAACCTTATTAATACAAGACGGATTGGGATCCTTAGGGAGATATTTCAAAGAGTTGGATATTTCACCCTAATTAGTGTCACTAGTAGAAAAATGCCAAAACGGCCTTATCATCTATATAAAGAGGCAAACTTATAGCACATGTCATGCAAATGAGATTTTAAAAAAAAAATTACTTACCTACTTAGAGATTAGAGGCGAAATGGAGTCTGGGAGGTGGTTTGATTTTGATTCTTTTACCTTTTTTAGTTTTCGGGGATTATAGAAAACATAAAGAAAAAGGCAAGTATGAGGAAAGTGCTCTAATAGAGAAGGAGTGTATCTCAATTAAAAACAAAAAAGTGCCTGTACCAGACAAAACCAGAAGGATTAAAAGCTTCAAAAGACTTTACAATGAGTGGCAGTCATTTTGCACTATTGTTTAAAACATTTGTCAATAGTATTTCTCTAGTACAGAATGGAGCACAGATCTGTGGGATCATAGAATCATAGAATGCTAGGGGGTGGAAAGGACCTTAAAGATCATGAAGTTCCAATCTCCTGCAATGGGCAGTGACAAGTCCCACTAGACCAGATCTTATCCAAACTGGCTTTGAATACTGACAGGGCTGGGACATCCACAGCCTTCCTAGGCAGCCTGTTCCAGCATCTCACCACCCACATAGTAAAGAGCTTTTTCCTGATATCTATCCTAAATTTCCCCTCTTTCTATTTGTGCCCATTACTCCTCGTCCTATGACTACATTCCTGATAAAGAATCCCCCTCTGGGTTCCCTGTAGGCTCCCTTCAGGTACTGGAATGTTGCTGTGACTTTCCATGCAACCTTCTCTTGTCTGGGCTGAACAGCCCCAGCTTCCTCAGCCTGTCTTCATAGAGAAGGTGCTTCAGCCCTCTTTTCAACTTTGCGGGCCTCCTCTGGACTTGTTCCAGTATTTCCATATCCTTCTGATGTTAGGGGCACCAGAACTGTATGCAGTACTCCAGGTAGGGTCTCACAACATTAAATGGACATTAATATCCTCTGCTTTTTTGAATAATGCTACTGCAGGAGACTAGTTCCTTTAATTAACATGATTATTGGAGGTGTTTTAGTGTAAACTCAGCACAGATTTATTTCTTTATCTCAAATGTCTCAGCTTTTTCACTTCATTTTCATGAAAATAAGCATTTGACATAATAACTGGTACCTATATCTTTAAAAGAAATTCACTCTCCTGAACTGGCTCACTGCTGAGACTTTGGTGGCATGAGCTACTTTATACTAGTAATATTTCCTTGAAAAGGTAATATTTGTGTTTCTTAATCCCAGGACATTTAATTAGCTCTTTAATTCACTTTTAGCTATAAAACATAGTTTATAAGTTTTTCTTAAAATCACTCTTTTGGCCATGTCTGTACTGCACAAATTCAGTGTTATGGTAAAGATTACCTGCTCAACCAGCATATTTACCCAGGGAAGTCAAGGATATGGGTACAACTGTGGGCCATAGTAAAACTGGATTAGCCTGGTAGTTAGTGGCCAGGCTAATTGACTCCATCTGAAAGCAGCACTAATTATGTGATTCCCAGCAATATGCTGAATTATATTGCTCTCTTACACTTTCTCCAGTTCCTGAGCAACTTCAGTTGGATCCAGCTCAAGTCCTTTGTCCTGCAGTGTGCATACACCCTGAGGCAAAATGTACAGAGCCCTATGACCTCCAGAGCTATTTCACAACTGCCTTTTCCACTGCCGAGTAACCACCTATTTCAAAATGTAGCAAATAATCAGATAAATGTAGAGCTGCATTCCAGCAGGGTTCCTTTCCTAAACACGGGCTGCTCTGCACTGACCATTTTCAAAATATCCACCTAGATTTCTGTAAAAATGAACAAAATATATTTCACTTAATCATTAAAGATAATGTAATTCTCACCAGTTGAACCATTTTATCTCTTTGCTTTCCTTGGTTATAATAAACAAATATGTTGATATTCACCCACGAGGGCTTTTTATAGGATCAAGACTGTTTATGTATTCTTGGATGTCATTTTGATGTAACTTTTTTTTATTTACAGTCAGTTACTTCTCATGTTGCGACATGCTGCACACTAATGTCTGTTGCCTGAAAAAAAAAAAAAAATTTACAAAAATCAGTCTGTGCCACAGAGTTATTTGAGATCAGAGCCATTTTATTAAGCCTGAGGAGGTTCCCCTAGTCTGCATACTTCAATCAGGTTAATATTAATTTAGATTTTTAAAGTACCTTTTATACAAATGATATGCAATTTGACGTAAGTAATGACACTGCACTCCAAAAATAGAGATATAACAATTTTAGAAAGTGCTTCTCATATTGTATTATTAAGCTAATAGACTGAGACTGTTATCTGGCATTACAAATGTTTTCAAAACTTTCTAAATCCAGATCAAAAGTCCAATGAAAATACATGTCCACCCCTGAACACCAAGTAAGTAGGTCTAATATAAGTAAGTAGGTCTAATAAAAAAACAGATTCATTTATTCCACTGAGTGTTCACTTTTGGCTGGATCTTTAGAGGCAATTAAATTATTAAAATGAAAATCCAGGTCTTCATTTCATTGCATTACTGCATGTCATAGGGGAGGTTATTTTCTTTGCATAAAACAGTTAAACTTTCCAAAGTAAAAGTTAATGTTAAGGTTACAAGTAACAACCCAGTCAAAACTGGAAGCTCAGGAAAGCATGGTATGTGGAAAAGGATAGGAAAAAAATAATGGATTTTGATAGGTTTATAATTTTAACAAAATAATATCACTATAAATTTTGATGAAATATCTTTTAAAGATAATGTAAAAGACAAGTGCATAAAGTATAATTAAATGAAAATTGCAGGTGCCATATATTAATGTCTGTTACTATGAGAGACTGTTTTGTTAAAATGCTTTCAGCACATTCCCTATTTTTAAAATTATTTTTAAAAACATTACTTGAATGATTATTTAATGCATATTGTATTTAAAATAACTACTAAAACATTAACTTAAGTTTAAATTAAATTAAATTAATTGTGTTTAAATTAAAACACATTTACTTAAGTTTAAATTAAAGTAGTAGCCAAATTTTCCAATTACAGGGCATCTTTCATACTGATGCTTTTGAGAGAGACATCTTGTGAGATAAAAGCCTGAGGACAGATGGGCATTCCAGTTATTAGTCAACCTAGGGCCTGATTAGGGAATCTTAAATATTAGAATTCTGATGTAGAAAATTTTATTTAATAAAGTCAATTGTGTATTTTAATTTAATAGAACTTCACGAAATCTGTTGGTTAATAAAGGATCTCAAACTGTAAGCAATAACTGACATATCTATAAGCTCCTAGACTTTTATCAAGATTTTTTAATCCTGATGGTCTAATTATTTTGGCCAAAACGGTCAAATACAATCTAAGAACAAATTCTCTGCTTTTGTGATCTTTATAAGTACAATTACAGTTACATTTTGAAAAATAGCCTCCAAACACTGTTAAAATCAATAAAGACAAAAAGGCACATCAAATCATATGTATTATGGATGTCTTTTGAGAAATAATAGCTGTATTTACACATAGATAGACTTCTCATTTTCTTACAATTTTCTTGACATGACAGTCTGATTGATTCTGAGTGGGGTTGCTTGAAAATGTCCTAGTGAAACTCTTTCCTGCAAATGCTTTAGTTTTGTGGCCTTTGTTTAAAACATGTAGTAGATTGGTTTGTTTGGAGGGCCATTTGGTATTGACAGCTTGTGTGGGGAAGAAGCTTTCTTGGCATTTAAAGAATCGCAAACGCTTGAGTTTTTTAAAGGTTTACCCAGAGAACTAAACCGACTGTGTATCTGCCTCTCTCTCCACTGAAAAAATATTCTCTTCACTAAAAACGATATTCTTGCCATTTCATTGTCGCTAAAGTGGCCAGGAGGATGTATCTCAATGAGGAACTGTATGTTTCAAGATTGCCAGGAGCTCCAAATTGTGGTCCACCCTAATTTCAGGAGGAGGGGGGAGGTGAAGTCAAGTATGAAAACATGGAAATTTTAAACTTTCAACAATCTTTCCTTTGGTCCAAATTCTTCAAAAAGCAATACTAATTTTTTCCCATTTTTTTAGCATTTTATGGATTAAGATGATAGCAACCTGTTCCAAAGTCTTTCATCATCATCATCCAGTTAAAGTGGACTTTAACTGACATCACTAAATTTTATAGTAGTCTCTCAAACTGCTCCCCTGAAAATATTCCCTTGAAATAGGAATATCCATATGTTCAAAAGAAAAGCTGTTCAGTTTTCAATAAAAAAATAGCTTCTCATTGGTTCAGTACGCATACTACAAACTTACTGAAGAAAAAGTAGGATCCTTTATAGATATGGGAAGTGGAATTAGATGCAAAAAATGGGATTTTTTTTTTTCCTTATGTACACATTTTTCTGTGCTCTAGTTTACTGTTGTAAGAAGTATACATTTACTCTCTTTCAGTCTGAACTTATTTGGTCTTGGATAAAGGTAAGCACCCCAGTGATGGGAATTGATGTAGATACTATGGCTGGAGGTTTGTGGATCATCAGCCTACTCTAAAAATGCTTCTAATTTATTCATAGAGAAACATAGCAAGGAGAATTTGCCACAAATTCTCACATACAGCGGAAGTGCAAAATGCCATTTTATGTGCAACAGATGGCTAAAGAAAACAGCCCATCAGACATGCATGACTCTAGGAATCTTTCTGCTTCCTTTTTTTAAAAGAAAATGAAAAACAAAATAACATGTCTGATTCTTTCCTAAAATGCTATCTGGCTTAGTAGATTGCAAGTATGCTGAGGCAAAATACCTGAAAGTTAAATTCTCTGCTTTTCTTTATAACCACATAGGTTGTTTTTTCCATGAAATCAACAATTCTGCTTAAGTGGTTTTCAACAATCTCACTTCTGTGTGTATTCATGCTGTGCCCAGAGTTCAGGGACTCAAGGTATCCCTGAAACTGGCACTCAAGCAGAAACCATCTCTCACACTAATTTAGTCTGTACATGTCACTTCCCGCTGTCCTCTTTCTTTTTTTGGCTTGAGAAACCTGTAACATATTATCTTTGGCAATTGCTCAGGAACCATAAGCAAAGCATCTATTCCAGGCCTGTCCCTTGGTATTTGAAATTTGCATGTTATTCCCAATCTTTCCATTACTGTTCAGAACACTTGCCAAAATAGGAGTAATGTATAAATCATCAAAAATCAATGATGGACCCAAAGCACCATCAAGTATTTTTTCCTGAGTTTTAGGGTTGCAGTGTCTTAAGATAACAGCTTTAATTGTGTCCTCAAAAATAAACACCTCTCCAAATACAACTAGGACTAGGAGTCTCATTAGGTATAGAACTTACTAGGGCAGAGGAGTCTTGACCTTGTATGCATAAAAAGCCTGTTTGTATGCAAACCCTGTGGAATATACTACACTCTTTGATAGTTTTATTTAAATTAAAATCTAGAAATAGGATAAAAACCAAGACATTAATGGTGGATAGTGGATGATGAGACCAGATGGCTTTTAGAGGTCACCTTAAGTGTTCAGTAATTTACTATTTATATGTATAGGATTTACCAGTGGATGTTTCTAAGTGCTGTTTCTAACCCTATTAATTTTATGCAACAGGAGTGGGTCACAAAGATAAGTGGAAATATATATAAAATAAAGATATGTACAACAATATTTTTCTTATTATGTCAAGAGGCAAATGGAGATGCCCTCCCAGCTAGTTATAAGTCTTTATGAATTTCTAAATACCTCCCACTGGTCACATTATTATATATTTGAACTTTATTCTCATCAAAAAGGCATAAGCAAATCATCCACATTTTGAAAGAGCCCATTATAATTTGTTACAGTACAAAAATCTGGATATGACAGAAATATGTGAAGCAGGTCTAATGATCAAGATAAAAGATAATAGGTTTCTAACACCAATGTTAAATTGTTCATGTATATTTTTATCTGTAGAAATTATGTTTTCATCACCAACTTTTGATATTTTAGCAATTTTACTTTCCATTAATTCAATGTTCTATACATCTAAAACCAACCTGTTGTTAATTAAAATTTCAGTGAAAGACCTTATGCAAGCAAGTTTTCATCAGGCCTAAGAGAAACTCATGAGTTACATTGGCTCGCTTAAGAGCTGTAATTATCCAAGTTTTCTGCTTTGATTGAATCTGTTGAGTGCACACAATAGAATTGTTTTTCTTTGAAACTTAGGATCATGATCCTGTGCATAAACTGGAATGGCTGACATCTGCACATTGTGTTTCAGCTGGTGTGATAGGCTTGCACATTAAAGGTTCTGGGTCTACTACTCTGCATAGTCACCCACCCCTCTGCCTGTTACACTAATTATAATAACATCCTTGGGAATCACAGCAGACAAGGGACAAAAATGTGTGAGTGTTTTCCAAAGATCTTGTGACACTCTTGCTTCTGCTCCACGTATATAATTATTGGCAAAATGTTGCATCAACCAAACCCGAGAGTAAAGTGTTGGCAATAAACAAGAACAGTCTAGGATGATCAGACTATTTATATTTTTATATAAATAAATATTTATATATTATATTATATATTATATAATATATTATATTATATTATATTATATATTATTTATATTTATATATTTATATATTTATATATTTATATATTTATATGGTTTTCTCCTAATCCTTGTGCACAGGTCTGCTTCCAGAGGGAAATGAGGCAGAAAGCATGGATGCACAGGCTGTGCCTCTGCTATCAGAATGGGGTCCCATGGGGCCTGAGCAGTGCCAGCAGAGCTGGGGGCTGGCAGTAGCGTTTAATGACAGCCCCAGGATGGGTGAAGGGATAGATCAAGTCCATCATTCCTCCAGGACCCAAACTGGGAGCTGGAGACAGGACTGTGGCTGATGCAATGTAGATCACCTTTGGGCTGGAGACAGCAATGCCTCTGCTCAGAGCTGAGCTGACATGGGGCTGCTGGGACCAGAGAAATTAAAGCTTCTCTGTTTACTCAAGGCCCTGACAATTATTTGCCCCTGTTTCTTATGTTTAGAAAGGTTTTATATTCTGCACATCTGTATTCTTTTCTATTTACTTAAGCAGAAAGTACAGAAGACTATTCTTGGCTTCTCTTAGAATTTACATTTAAACACACAGGAAAAGGTTTTACACCCAAGCAACAGCTGTAAGCATTACTACAGGGTCCCCAGGTAATTTTTTGGGCAAGTTTCTTTCTAAATTATCTAGCTAGGTTGCTGAAATGCTGTCTTTCTCCTCTGTATGTGCTGTTTCAGCAATAGTGGCTCAATAGGCTGATAAAGCTTCCTGTGTCCTGTTTACCTTGACTCAGTCTAAGATAAAAAAGTAGTGCTTTGCATAAAGAAAAAAAAAGGTATAAAACCCCTCAAACTTCCAGTAGACTTTAGTTTACAGATTTATTCTCACCAATGAGACCTGAACACCTCATTTTTTATGAAAAAATCACTTACTCCTTTGTTGTTAAACAGAAAAATTTAATAATTATATTAAATATCAAGAAGTGTATCTGCTATTGAGTTATAGTAGTATTCTAAATTTGCTTTGAATACTTCAAATGCTTACCTAATTAGGTTATAGTAAATCATATATGTAAGTTACCCTTGATTCAGACACATTAACAATGGAAGTACTTTTACTTTATAAAAAGAGGGAATAACTTTTCACATTCCTTGTTATAAAGGTTTTGCTAGCCAAAGAGATTTCTCAAAAACTGAATTTCTCTCATCTTGAACCAATTATATTTCAATTATAATGTGGTTCTGATAATCATATGGTAATAACTTTGGGGAGGCTTGGGCTTTTGTTTTGTTTTCTTTAAGTTTTTTCTTGGTTTTGGTTGGGTTGGGCTTTGTGTCCCACTTTTACAAATGAATAAAACACATAAAATGTAATGAATTTTTCATAGAACCCATAATGAATCTTTTATAGATACACTGAAAATATAACATTCCCATTAGATATAGGCAGCAATACCCTACAGGAGTTCTTGAATGGTCACTAAAACTGTGTCACTTCAGAATGATCTATAGGAAATAAGACCTCAATCTGCTAAAGGACATAAATAAAAAGATTCAGTGTACACACCTACATCAAGAATAGTAGCCCAAGGACCTTCTAAAACACACGGAAGTAAATTCATATTTTTAGACATGGCTATATTTGACTTATTCTGTGTCTGGTCTGAACACATAGATGACAATTTATCTACTTTAAAGTAGTTCTAGAGCCAATTTAGGCACCTGAAGAGTCTCTGAGTTTTCTGCCCAAGGATGCATTACATAAAGACACGTCCTTTTGCAGCAACAGCTGAAGACCAGATTGGGTGCCATATGGTGTCTAAAATGGCTATTGAAAATTTGCTTAGGTGTTTGGTATTTACTTCCTAGACTCCAAGCATCGAAACATTTAGGACCTCAAAAAGAGATTTCTTGTCCGGTCTTTTCCATGGATTTATATTTAAATGAGTAGTAGCTTCCTTTTAAATATGTGAATCAAAAATGAGGAATCAAAATAGGCAACTCGGCATCTAAAGTGCAACACACTAAAATGTAACACTTTTGTTTTTCAAAGTGTAAATTTATGTTGGCTGTGATGGAATTCATTAATTAATTTTCTTAAAGGAGTATACAAATGAGTTGTTAATACTGCCATTTCAAGTTAATCACTTTCTAGAATTAGTGCATCTTAGCTGTTTTCAGAAATTTTATTTTTTGACCTTGTATATTAGATGTTTTGCATCAGTGGCAGCAATCAATCTTGGATTCTGATTCTAATGTAATTATTTTATCTTTAATCAGCCTGGCTTCCACTCCACTGAAAAGTAGCTGTTCCTCTCCAGCTTTCTAAATCTTTGCCTTCTGGGGAGCTGGTATCCACTTGGCAAAATCAGTCAGTTATGGTAGGCTCCCACTAGGCCTCAGTGGAATGGTAAATTTGGTAAAACTTCTTTCCTAGAAAAGCAATTTGAATACTTAGGTGTCCTTCTCTCCAAATAGCATTTAGCACAGTTGAGAATATTAACCGTTAGACCTGTTCTGGAGTGATAGCAAGACTGTTATTGCTATTAAATAAGGATTTTAATGAAAAGTTGTTACAGAAATGGTTTTAAATCTCTTCACGGTTCCTTCACATATAGAATGAAAGCCTGTTTGCATCTTTTAATTTTATTTCTTGAGTTTGAAGTCTCTAGTGCTAACTGTAATGTTCCCATATGACTTAAATTGTAATTTAAACTGTATCAAAATATGGACTGATTAACTTCTATATCTTTATTCAAAATGAATCAACCAAAGTTCCAATAAAGAAATTTTAAAGTGCAATAATTTGTCTGTAGCCCCAGCGAATGTTACTTTGCCATTACTGGCAATAGTCACAGGCTTTCTATGGTCATTTGGGCTCCAGAGTGCAGGTGTTCAGGACTTAACTGGGCTTGACCTTGTTTTACCTTTCTTTAACTGCTGTCCCTCTGCCAAGGCCTATCACCCTACTTATTTTAGCTAGAAGCGTGTGAATGCCTTATGGTAAAGGTGAGACAAAGCCCAGACAAGATGACTGCAAAGCAAACAGCATCCTTTTCTTTCCTCTGAGATGGGGGGTGGGGAATTATTCCAGGCCTTGAGGGTAACAGAGGTGAAAGAAGCAGCCTGTATGAAGGAAAGGTGTAGAGGGAGACTCAGGCAGAACCCAACAGTGTTGTGGAAAAAAGCTTCTGAAGACTCTCCAGCCAATTCTAGCCCGGCTATTGGGGCCAGTGGCTTCACTGAACTTGGTGATTTTATGCAGAAAGAAAACCTGACCTGATTGTTTGGGAACTAGAAAGCTTTAATAACAGGAAACAACAAACAGCAAGGCAAACAGTTTGTACTGAATGAACCGGGAAAGATGGTACAGGGTGGCTAATTCCATGAATGAGGACAATGGAAAAAGCAAGTGTTAGGGCATGGTAGGGGTATTTATAAACTTGGAGGAGGGGAGGAATTAGGGTGGAGTTTAGGGAGGGTATCCAATAGGGAAGGGCGATTAGGAATATTAAAATTATTGCAGCAAAAAGGAACCAATGACAGCAAGGGAAGCAGAGAACTTTCTGGCAATGATCAACATATGAAACTGGAGGATTCTGGGGGTGATTTTTTACTCACCCCTACTGAGTGTTTTCCCATGGCCTTAAGCCATGATCCTCTGCACTTTTGTTGGAGCTAACCCCAACTTCTACATCACATTCCTTCCAGACAGGAGAGCAAAGTCCACAACAGGACTCCCAGTAACCACCCATGTTTACTTTTCCCCAAGCTTGTCTCAAGTAATTAGATTTGGAGTGGGACATATTGATACTGGAGTAGGACTGGCTTACTAATGCTCATAAATTACCCAAACCATATAAAATTAGGTTATATTGGTGGACTTGGTTTTAGTTTTCATCTCTCATTGCTGAACATGGTTCTGTCACTGCAGACAGTATTTAGTTATCTGTCAGATTTCAGGTTACATAGCAGTGACTTGAAAATATCTCATTTTTTTTCCCACAACACATTTATTTGGTGGATTCATATAAGCAGTAATAATATTATCCTTGACAAATTTACTTTTATAATGTTAGCTTTGGATATTAACAATTTCCAACTCTTTTTTGTGAACTAAAATTAAAAAAAAAAGGTTTTACCAAATTCAGTTCGGTTAATCATGATTCCTCAAACATCAGTTTCCCTTTTACTCTCAGCCTTGTCTTCAGTCCTTGTTATGGGGAAATCCTCTTCCTACATGGTCACAAAGTCAGTTTTCAAAATCTCTTGGCATTCTTGTTCCTTTTACAGTTAAATTGTGTTATGTTACCAAATAATCAGACAGATAGTGAAAGTCTCAAATGCATGTAAGATTTTGAGATTTTAATTAGTTTTGACAGGTATATGAGGATTATTACTTTCTTTCCTCACTTTGTCTTCAAATATCTGAGTTATGGATTATGAAGCTTTTAATATGTGACCTATATATCTGTTTATACATTTAAAGAGCTAGGTTTTGTTCTCTCCAAACATCAAGCATCAAATGAATTATTTTCTATAAGGATAAAACTCCACAGTGCAGAAATAGAGAAATAGAATATTAAAAAAAAGTCAGAGATTAAATAAGGATGTATGAGTCATGTGTGCTCTCTCTCTCACAGTTTCACCCCTCTCATAAATTGTCTGCATAATTTTTATGAAATTTAGACTAAAATCTTTCCTGCCTTTTTTAAGACATCAGTGATTTGTTTGTAGAAGAAAAATAGCTGTTTTCTAGGAAACTGTATAAATAAGTCTGTAACTACTGATATCTACATCAAAAGCGCAATTTCTCATTCAATTTCAAGCAGCACTCCACATTGTTTATTAAGCTGATCGTTTAATAACAAACATAAAGCCAAAAAAAATAAAATAAAGGGTAGCCTCAGCTATTTACAAACTACAGGAGCAAGAACAAAAGCTCTATGAACAGCACCCTTCCTATAAATACAAAACCTCTTAGTTTGTGCACTTTTCCCCAGTCACGTGGGTAGAATCAAGGATCCTTTAGGGTCATGTGACCCAGGGATAAAATTTGAATAGTAAGAGATGGCTCTGCCCAAATTAAGGTGTAAGCAAGATAATATACTGAAGTCAATGACATGTATTTTATTTAACAACAGAAGTGAGGTGGAGATAAAGAAATAGAAAAAGGGGTGGGAGGCAAGAGAGAGCTTGAGATATCAAGCAGAAGAGGGTCACCACCCATGCATCCAGCAGAGCTCTTTTGACCTTTCTCCAGCCTGGGCTTCTCAAATGGTGGGGGTCCCAATGTTGTCCAAATTTTCACTATTTACACATTTTAGCAAAAAGAAAAGGAATTAATGCCCATTGGCTAGGCTGCTCTCTTATTCTGTTGGTTAAATGATTCCCCTGCTTCTAAGGCTAATCAGTCATTGTCTTGAGTCAGTGGGTTGTGAGTTGGTCACTATCTCCCCTTGCAGGAATTACCTCGTCCCTAGTCCAAACTGTTTTCAGCACAGTTGCTGAGTATGCTTTCCTTATGACCTATAAATTCTTCATTCTTTATGCCCACTATCAGTGATAGATTCTTCTCCCCCAGCCTGCTAACCATTCTCTAGGTCTGAGATAAAACTCGGACAATAGTGCCACCTTTTCCTTATCTCAAGTTCCCACTTGCGTCCTTTCAGAGATTTATTTTGATCTCACACAAAAAGGGTTTATTCAGGGTGAGGAAGTTATTTGGTATAGAATTTTATTGGGAGAGGAAGAACAGCTGTGTGGTACTTTCACCTGACAGCTTTGTCATTTCCCCTTTTGGAGCTATGTGGAAGGTAAGGCAGAAGAAGCAAATGTGTCACCTTTCTTTGTTTTTCAGAGGAAGTTCCTCATGAAAATACCCATCCCTGAAGGACAGCTTTCAATTGGAAATGTCTTTCTTTCCTCTTGTAGGTGTCATCCCAACACAGGCATATTTCTGATGGCTACTGTCTTATATAAATGAGAAGTATCATTATGAGTAAGAATAAATTATATATTAATGTCAAAATGTTTTTCAGATGTCATTTCAAAGCAAGAATTTAAATAGAGAGATTTGTCTGCTGAATACTGTGTAATTATTGTTGTTTAGTTTGCCTTTTATTGTGAGTGAAAAGTTCTTTTCTACTTACTAAACTGTAATCAAAATAAACTAAAATATAATTTATAGTTATATAATTGCTTGTTTATGTAAGTCAGTCTCCATTTAATAATTTTCACTTCTTTGTGCTTGCTACAACTAAGTATCACTTAGTCAGAAAGCCATAAAGTTGAAATTAAAATTATTTATTATTACCCCTTTATGGCCTAAAAGAAATTTATCTCTAAATACTAAATGCTAAGTTACAGCTTCCTGGATAATTTTATCTTTCAGACATCACTCTAAAAAGACCTTCAAACTAAAATATTTAACAGTTTGCATCTGGATCATGAACCCACACCTAGCATCTCTTCTCCTGAGACCCTGTGCATACCATTTCCCTTCTTTACTGCTACTGAAAATGTCCTCTGATGAGTAAGCCTTTAATGTTGAAAAAGGACAACAATTTTCAAAGCAACGTGTCCCTGTCAGTCTCCCAAATGATTTGTGCACTCAAAATAGTAAAAGTTACTTTTGTAACAGTAGCTTCCAGCACTTCACACACTGAACTAGACAAGAAGACACTACACATTGCATCCTTTGTATGGATTCTCATCTTCTGCAACAAAAATCTTGTTTTCTTGTCTTAATTTTCCCCCTCTTTGGACCAACATTTTTGAGAGAAAAAAAATCTCTTTACTTTTGATGACAAAAATTATTATCATTTTAATATTTTTCCAGATTATATCTTCAGAAAGTCTAGTCTTTAAAAGCTTTTTTTAATTTTCCAAAACAGTTCTGTGGTGCACATTTGTAGTAATTTTGTGATTTTGAGTAATTTTAGACTTTTTCACATTGAATCTTCACTGTTTCATATTAACCTGCCAAATTTAGCTATGGTGAAAAGAGCTCAATGGACTTCATGGTACAACAGGGCTTTTTTGTTTTATTGTAACTAACACACCATTTGCTAACATGAATTTGCAATCTAAAAAATATTTGTTTTGCTCCTCAGATGTGGAAACTTCTGATTTCTGTGGTGTCTCCATGGGTTAAGGTTTTGGTTTTGTGCATTATAAGTAAATTCCTCACTGCCTATGATGATTTATTACATTGAGAGGTGTTGAAAGTTGAATCATGAAATCTGAAGTCTGGATTCAGACCAAAAACACCACAGGCATGTATTTTGCACTAGGGATGCTATGAAAATAGGCCATAATGTTGCCAAACATATATTAAGAAGCCCCCCCCCAAAATGTTAACTGTCATCATTTCAGATTCCAAAGGTTAAGAACTTCTATGCTAACTATCAAGAGATATTTAAACTTGGAGCTTGCTTATTTTACATAGTGTTTTGGTTCTCGGACCTTCTAGCTTTTTATTCTGACATATTTCCATTGTGTAAAATTCTAACACTTGAACTATAATATCAGAGTAAAAGAGTAAATAATGATTAAAACAGTTATGTTGGGCTTTTTGGTTTGAATTATTTTAACTGTTTGAAGAACAAGAAGTAAATTGCTTCTTGCATTTAATTAAATAAAAGAAAACACAAAAAAGTTTGGAAATGGCACACTGACAATTATTCACTGCCTTCATGTAAGCCTATATTTTTAATACACCCAGAAAAATGTACCATTCATTCCTTAGTATTAATACACCACTCTATATAATTTATATGGATGATACATTCATATTTCAGTTTGCATGCTTAGACATTTTGAAGAACAATATATGTTAAAATTTGAAAAATAATTACTTTTCTAACACAAGACAATTTAAAACCGTTGAAAACTCTGTACAGTGTTTATTGAATTATGAATTAATTTGGTTTGCCAATGCAATACACATCACAGAGTCAGAATTACCTGATAAATTTTATAGCTAAGAAAGAATTCCAAATACCTATGTACTTCAAGTTTACATTATTTGTGTAGATAAAAAACCAGAAAGCTATGTTAATTATCCAAATTATCCTGTTCTCATCTATTGAAATACACAAGTAAGATCTACAGCATTGTTGTAATTTTAAGTAGTTGGAACTTGATTAATTTTGTTATCTTTCAATCCATGGCAAAAACATAAACACAAGCATGACTATTCAAATGAACTAGAATAACATCATAAAATTCAGGTTTTGAAGATGTTAACAGCCCTTATGATAGAAATTAAGAATCTAACCACTTTTAAGAATGAAGAAAGGAAAATATTTCAGTAATTTTAAAGTAAAATAATTTCATAAGATGAATATTTAAAAATTCCTCCTTATTTTTCAGATATAATTTTATTGTCTTCTTTTAAAATATTTAAACATTTTATTTCCTACATTCACCATTAAGTTTATTGGATCTGAAACAGAAGTGGGTTTTTTTACCTTTTTGAAATTTGCCACTAATTAAATAGACTAAATGTTTTAGAGTGCAGTATATTTTAAGTGATTATTCTGCATGATAAAATTAAAGATTGTTGAAGAATCAGAATGTGCAGTAAACTTCTGAGATTGTGTATGGTGTATGGTGTAGAAAGGAACTAAAGGACTAATATTTTGGCACAGTTCTCATTGAAAAAACAAGCAAAGAAATGATAAAATTAACCCAACACAGAAATGCAAAACCTCTTCCCACTATTGTCAGTAGTAAAAGATACTTTTCATTTAAAGAATAAGTATACATGTAAGTATGTGTATGGGCTGGAGTGTATGTGTCTGTCTGCATTCAACATTTCACATATATATGTTTTACAGAAATGTTTACTTTTTAGGGTAGAAAGGATATTTGAAGGGGGGAAAGTATTTTGATTCTTTAGAAAAAAATCATTAACTGGGAAAACAAAAATATTAGCATCTTTGTAGATACAGTGGAATATCCACATATATTCCTTATTGAAAATTAGATTCTGAACGAGTGACATCTGCATGTTCTTTTGGTTTTCTAAGACAAATGCACTGTTTTATTGAAATAGCTTTAGGAACCAAACATTTCTGTATAGCTGAATTTTCTCATGGAGAATTTTGATGCTGAGTAATGGATTATGGGTCTCTACCTTGGGTCTCTAGGTCTCTGCCTAGAGGCTGCATTTGTAATAAAAATAGCAACTAGAAATGTCATCAGCACTGGAATATGACTATCTGTAGTTTTAAATTAATAGCATGGTCCTTAGCAGGCTTCTGGCCCATGTCAGGCCCATTCTCCCAGCAGTTGCAAATAGAGCTGCACTGCAAAGGTCACTGCCAGCAGGCAGCTGGAATGCACTCACACTGTTGCAAGGGCCAGGGTAGTTTATTAGAGCCACTGTGGGCTGCTCACAGCCAGCTGGCCTGAGAAACAGTGAGCACTCCTAGGCACACCTGGTGCCTGCTCCTGTAGGCATGGACTCATTGTCCAAGATTAAATCTTTCTGATCCTTTTGTCAGTCCTCAGTAGGGCACAATATGTCTCTTCATCAGTTAAATAACCATCACTGGTTTATACTGCCATACATTAGGGCAAATAGAAAGATTTTAGTTTTGACCACAACACACTGAGTTATTTTCACAGAATCTCAGCTCGTTAAATAAAAATATAAATACAAATATAAATATAAATATAAATATAAATATAAATATAAATATAAATATAAATATAAATATAAATATAAATATAAATATAAATAATATAACTATAAATATAAATATGAATATAAAGATAAGTATAAATATAAATATAAATATAAACATAAACATAAACATAAATATTGGTTCTAGTTAAGCCTTCTCTCTGTTTGGAATAATTGTTTTTTTCACCTCTGTACACAACATCTTAAAAAGCAAATTGAAGCACTGTTTGTTAAAGCTATAAAGTCATTGAAGAAAAAATCAGAAATTACCTATATGTGGGGAAATCTAGAGAGGAGCTTGCTTCTGCTCTCTATACTGTCTGTCACAGGTTTACAGGACTCAATACATGATCTTATTATGCAATTCTGTTTTCTTCTGAAAATGACCCCAAGATGTCTATCAAGCCAGCTGCCTATTTGCTTCTTGTCACAGACTTTAGATATCAACAAAGAAGATACACTCTACTTAAAAATGATAATGTCTTTCATGGATTTTTTGTGTTAGTTTTGAAAAAGAAAATCACTTTAATTCACCCTTTCTGTCCCATGCCCTATAATACTATTCGAATTATTATATAATGTTTTTAAAAAATATGAGTTTGTTGTGACTTTCTGTGTTTGATAGGCAAAAAATCAGATAGAAAATCTGCATATATAACATCAGAAATTTCACATTTATTTCATTGAACAGAAATCTCATCTGTTCTGTAAATGAAAGAACTCATTGAAGGAAGCATAAAGTAGAAGTTTTTGCTTGACATATTTTGTCTCCCCTGTTCTGCTTTTCCCTTGTTTTCTTCCTTAGCAACATATTTGTTATGCTCAGTATGTTTTCCAGCTAGAAAAAGAGCTTGCATTGTATTCAGCTGTCATTTTAACATGTCTCTCTCTCACAGATACAGATGAATTTTACCTATTGCTCTGAGTTAAATCGGTCACAGAGGAGCACAGCCCAGGGATTCCACTTGCAGCCCAACAACACATGCATTAGAGTATTCTCCAGGGGCAGTCAGCTCTGGGGGTGGGAGAAGTGATTCCCTCTCCTTCACTGCTCTCCCCTGGTTTTGGAATTGGTTGGAGTAATGAAGTTTGGCTTTATTTGGTTTAGTGGTTGGAAGTGTTCTTTTCCGACAGTTTTAGTAAAATACTCAATCCCTTCTGTGGTTTCCCTTCGGTGTATTACCTGTTGTTTTAGTACAGGTTGAAGTGCTGTGAAGAGTATATGCTCTGTGTCTGGTCACTGTAGAAAGACACTTCCTCTTCAAGGAAGAAAGTAATCAACAAAATGTATCTGCAAATACCTGCAGCACCAAACCTTTGTTAAGTCAAAAGGAACAAAGGAGGAAACATGAACAGCATCTATCAAGTAATGCAGCAGAACAGCATGCCTTTTGAATTAGGGCTCATGTGCAGGTGCACTTGAAAAATATCCTTTTCAAGCACAAGCTGTTAAAGGATGGGAGTTCAGAGGCCACCTGTCCTTCTGTGGGAGTAAATCTTTTCAGACAACAGCTGAATCAACTGCCCTTAGAATTCATGTACCACAGGCTCATAAATCACATTCCTAGGGAATCATCATGTTGTCACCACTAGTGTCAGCCTCAGTTCTCTGAAAAGAATCACTGTGTCCATATGTATGTATTCCATTACCTGAATACAATGATATTTAATGCTCTTCAATATATAATTACTACATTATCAGGAATATATTACATTCTTCAAAGTCAAAATACACTTTATCCTCTTTTCAGTGTGTACCATATGTTTTATGACTGCAGTGGATAGCTCTGCATTCAGAAACATTCAGAAACAATAGCAGTGTTAGTTGCGTCCTGACACTTTTCATGATGATTTTTTTAACAGAATTAGTAAAAAAATTAATGAATTCTAGAGTGGCTAAGTCAATCAATTATTTACATCATATTCTTATTCAGTTTTAAAGTTACTTAAAAGGAATTTAACATAATTCACTTCTAATGAGGATCTACAAGTATGTATTAGTATTTATTTTGATAAATTTTATTTTCAATAGGAGACATAGATGGGCTTCTTCTTGTGGCTGAGACCTTCACAATTGGCACGACAGGTTTGAGTACAAGACATTAAATTACATTAAATATTATTTTATTCTAAATAGGAAGCAGCTATAAAGATATTTAAACCAGTTTCTGCAATGTTGTTTCAATGATGTAATTATTTAATTGGAACTAAAGTCTTTTATTCCAGGTCCCTTCAGAATGTCTTTAATAATTCTTACTATTTCAGGAATGGGCTTGCCTATTTTCTCTTTTTTTCCCTTAGAATTTTTCCAACTCTTTACCTTTTGAAAATGAACAAAAGTCCATGAAAGTGAGGCAAAAAAATCTTCATTGAGGCACATTTTATGAGAAAATAAGGAGCTAAATTAAAATACTGACATTAGAGCATCACTTATACATATCAAAGTTGATTATAATGTTGTTATATCTTTGCAACACCATCCAATGTATTTTACAAAACAGAAGCATTAATACTCAGACATGGCTGCGAAATGTGTGAACAAGTAAATATTTCTTAAGATAGTCACTATAACCTGAGTGTTTATATTTTTTTTTCAGTTTGTCATCTGAGTTGAACAGAATTTTTCACTTTAGGGACAAATGTCAAGGTTTTTTCAAATGGCTTTAGGTGTTCATTTTTATAAGATATATACTGAGAGATCTTTCAAGTTGGCATCTTTTAAAAATCAGTGCCATTAAATTGTTTCAAGCTGGACAAAAATTCCTAGGAATTTTTTTTCTCAGTCTTGACCTGAAATCTTTGCCTTTATAAACATAACAAAACTCTTAAATGTGGAATAGATTATCTCCAGTGGCTATCTAGACATGCATTACATGCTCTGTGCTGTAATCTTAGGATGACGGAGCTCCAAGTATAATATATTCAAGTACCTTACATTTTTCCTGATGAGGTTTCAAGAGAATTATTATGACCAGGGAATTTCATGCTTCACATGCATCTGCTCTAGATTTGGAGGAAAAGCAAGAATGTTTCTTGGTTAGAATGTTAATATATAATTTTTTTTCTACTCAGTAAAAGGGAGGACCCCTAATTACAGCATATCTTCTGTTCTAACAAGTGCAGAATCTCCACAGCTGAAAGCAGAAAACAGTTCCAGCACAGTACATACTTGAAATAAATGCCATTCCAGGACAGTGCAAACAAGCCTGCATCAGATTCAACACGTGGAAGAACTGCAATGACTAATTGGATATCATTAGAGAAGCTATATCCTATCTGGATTTGGATACAGAACCTTGAATCCAAAAGAAACTGTCAGTCATGGCAATGTTTCTACCAAGTCCCTGTGCTTAAAGTTATACAGGAGGTGACAGAAGGTGCTAACATTTTCTCCTCACAGGAAATTAGGCCAGCAGTTGAAAATTTTGAACCTTTTTTCATTGTAAAACCATTTCAAAGCTGATTGTGCTGAGCAATGAGCCTATCCATCACTATGTTCTGACAGAAATATGCTGAAGTATTCTGCAGCTGGATAAGGATGTTCCATCTACCTAAATTTAATTTCTTTGAACAGTTACCTGAACCAATATTTTGTGTTATCACAGCCACCACAGACATTTAAAAAAAACTCCACCCAAACCACCAATTATGACTTCCCTTTTCCTGCCTCTTCTTCATGGCAAGTTGCATTTAATATGAGACATAAGTGCCGTGAAACTTGCAGTTGATTAGTTTGTGACTCAGTGGCTTACTTGTGAATTAAGGTCAAAAGTTTGCAGTGTTACCAACTTTTAACTGCTTCAGAACATGATTTTTGTCACTGAGCAGCAGGGAGGATAATGTATAAAACTGAATTATTTGTGTAAGAATACCATAATTCTGATCTGATGAAAAATCTTGGGCTTTTTGAATTTCTGAGTAAAATCTGTATATTTTTAAGACAAACATCATCTCTATTACAAGTATGTGGAAAAATAGATTCCCAGCAGATTTATGTTTTTAAAAGATCTTTGTTTTCAGTAGACAAATAAAAGTCATATTGTGCCTTATGTTCAGCCTGAGAAAACAATGGACCACATTCCCTGGAAATCTTGCCATCCATACATGTTTTTAACATGCAGCTGCATAAGAGGGAGCCTTGCCGACCATCAGTGGTGTCTGTGTGACACTCCTGATCCTGGAGACATCTCTGATGCCAGCTTGAGCCATAACAGCCAAAGTGGGGACGTGCTCAGTTACTCTGTGTGCTGCATCTTCACCTGCCCAAGTGCCCCTTCATCAGTTCATTGATTCACACTGCCCCTGAGCTGCCCATTTCTGGCACACTTAACTCCACCTGGGCTGAGGTAAGGCTGTTGGCATTAGGAATTCCCTCTGTCTATACCTGATGCCACAAGTGGCATCCACTTCACTCTGCAGTTTACAAGCTCGCTTGATAGATGATGCTAATATGTAAAGCTTATATGGACTTTGTAAATAGTTTAAGGAAGATGACGTCTTTCCCTAAGGGCTTTTTTGTGACTGTCTTTTCATCCATTTTGTTCCTTGAAATAATCTTAAAATATTTATAAAATCTGATATGTATTCTTAGAAAGTTGAACTGGCGTCTTCTTTTCCTTCTGTGCTGTTTTGCTCATCATTTCCTTCTCTTGATGCAAAATATCTATGTTTTCTAAAGAATAATTTTATATTGCATTCAGAAATTCTGTGGGACACTGATCACATAATCTATGGTTCACATTTCTTTGCTCTTGTCAAATATGAAACACTTGAGTGTGGTACAGTAGTACATTATCTTTGATTGCAGAGAATGCAGTTTGCTCTAGCTGCTGAGCAGCTTGAGCAGCTTGTCCTTGCTCAAGAAGCAATGAGTTGCCTGAAATGAAATTTTGTAAGAGACAGCAATAAATATCAAAGACTACAAATTCACAGCTCTTTGATAAAATAGGTCATGGATCCAGGAGGAAAAAAAAAAAACAAGTACATATAGAGTTTCCATGGGTTTGCAAGTTGGAATTTAGTTTGCTGCCTACTAAAGATACCTCATTCATTTGTTAATCAGTGAGACACTGATTAGTATCAGGGGATCAAAAGAAAGATTTTAGAAGTCAATAGAAGAAAAGAATATAATAGTCTTTCTGTCTTTGTTTCCTGAATCTCTTATACATGCTATTTCAGCAGTTATCCTGTGAAGTTTCAACTCCTCACTGAACTATAGATGTGATTTTTCAGCAATTTGAAGGATTTTTTTCTACTCCCCAAGTAGTTGTCCATAGCATCTGTGCAGAACTGGGAGCATAGAAAGTAGTTTTTTATTACCTTAACAGCTACTTAAAAGATCACAAAGACATGACTTGGGCTGATGTGGTATTTGGAAAAGAGATCCACTTTCATTAAAAAAATAAATAAATTATGGCACTCACCTGAGCCAGTACAGATGTTAGTAATCACATTAACTTTATTCCAGATGAGAAAATGTATTTGCTAAATGTCCTCCATGAAGTTGTGCTAAGAAAAATCACCATATCCAATACTGAACAGTTCATGTATAGGCAGTGAAATCTTTCCATCAGCTAATTTAAAAATTGCAATGTATAGAATTGAGGTAATCTGAGAATTTTACACACTAGGGGATATTCAGACAAATAAGCAGAACAGGAACAAGAGAAACAAAATGTGATATTCATGATAATGAAATCCTAAAAGAATACTGCAAGGTCATTAAAGGATGAAAATATGAAGAGTAAAAATCTCTAAATAATATCAGTAGAGCTTTTCTGCAAGAGAAAATGGTCACTGTGGAAGAATGAATGAGAAAAGAAAAACAAATTTTCTTGCATTTTCTTAGGAGCTAATTAAAAATATTCACTCTTTTGAGACATTTGTCCTTCTTTTCAAGATATTTATTATTCTTTTCTAGATGGTTGCTGGTTCAGACTGCTCTTTTTCTTTTTTTTTCCACTCCTATTTTGGTTTCTGACCTCTTGCAAGAGGGAACACCTGACAGATTTGAACTTCTTCTTCAGAGACACTACTGAGCACTGATTTCAGTGTCAGGTCCCTGGGTGCAGTGCAGAACTCTGTAGTGTTGGATTGGGAGATTCAAGCCTGCACCTGAACATAAACTCCCTCCTTCCATGTTCCATCGTGCTCTGCCTCCGACCTGCCAGAGGATCCGTCTGAATCTTGAAGCTGAACACTTGAGCACAGATGCTCAAGAACAGAAAAGTCTTGATCCAAGACTTGAAGACAGCTGAACCACAGCACAGATATAACAAGCAATTTTTGTTAATTTAATCATGTTATTCTTCCCCTGGTTCTAACATCTATCTCTAGAAGCCATTAGACAGAAATTGTTTCATCAAATCAGAGTTCCCATAGCAGCAGAAAGTCTCAATACTTTCTGAAATGCTATCGAAAAGCCCAATTACATTTTTTCAAACTTTTTCACTTATAAATTAATCACAAAAATATTCAAAAGAAGATTTAAACAGAATTTTAACAATGAAATGAACAAAAAGGTCCAGATAGGATAATTTTATATAATCCCCCTGAAATGTTAATAAATGGCTGTATTTTTTTTTTTTTTTTTTAATCCAAGTGTGCCAAGTTTCTATAAGATGTGAGAAAATAAAAGAGAACAGCTTTTAAGCATTCAGACTTACTTATCTGGTTTCTGGAAAGCAAATATTTCTGTCAGAGCATGCTTAATGCAAGATAATTTTCTTGTTTCTTATTTTCTTATTTAACCAAAACTGCAGTTCTAATGAAGGTAAAGACATCCAATAACAAAACTGTTTCAATCCTTTTCTTATATTTACAGTTTGCTTTGGTGCAGTAGTATTTTTTTTCTTTATTTTCTTTCTGCCTTCCCTCCTCACCCTGAGTAAGCAGTTCTCTATTAACAATTCATTTGGGCTTAGATATGGATCTTAATTAACAGAAAAATTGTGAGCAGGCACTAAATCCCTGCCCAGGAATAGAAAAGAGTCCCAATGGCACAGGTTTTCACAGCATCAATTTAATGAGCTACCACTATCTAAATAGACCAGATGACCGGGAGAGGATATGTCTTTATTAGACATACTGCTCGAAATATGCTGTGTGAATAAAAAAATCAAACATCATATTCTATCCTTTAGGAAGAAGGTAAGCTTATACCAAAAGAGGAATGTAGAAAATGAGTCATACTATAGTCTTTAACAAGAGCAAATGGTAGAAAAACTATAGTAAGATCTGACTAATAATCCTGTCTAAACATTTTTTTTCTCGTCTGTGTAGTGGCAAAATTAAAATTTTCTATGTATTTTTTGCTTGCTTTTTCAGTCCAATTCCAATATCTGTACATACAGTGAGCTGTATAATTAGTTTCAGCAGCCAACAGCCTGATGGTTTCCACTTAGGATGGGAAGTGAAAGAAATCAAGTTCAAATCAGGAGAAAGTGAAACTTCAAATACTGGCCTTCTATGCAAGGGACCTAAAAACTTACCTGTTGATGACTTACTCACTTAAAAAATAGAATAATGTAAAATAAATTCATTATAGCTTTGAGACATTTCCAGGGGAAAAAGCACAATAACAAACCAAAACCAAAACAAAAACCAGAACAAACAAGATGACCTAAGAACGTTTCCATGAGAAGATTTGTTGTCTTGGATCTGACGTTTTCCAGATGAAATTGAAGTATAGGAATGAGGAGGGACCATCCCATCTACCAGAGCTGCCTATACTGTGATTAATTGCTTGTACTGTAACAGAGCCCAAGTCACAATAAAGTTTCTTTATTATTAAATAAGACAATTTAGCCATGCTTTCCTAATCTAAAAGATCTTTAGATAGATGAATTCAATTTATCACATAAGGAAAATAATAAATTCTAATTCCAATATTGCATTTATCAAAGTTGAATTATCACTCATATAGTGCAAGTTACACTGTTACGTCCAGTCTGAATATCTGCAGTATTTTTTTTGTTTTAGTGCACTAATATAGACAGCCCTAGCTAGCAAAAAATATACATTATTTTTGAAGTGCTGGTTGTTTCTCATCCTTATTTAATCTTCCAATGCCACTTGTTTTGTAAAAGCTGCTGATAAGTTGTTGTTGATGTAAATTTCCTACTCCTTTTTGGTACTTTGCTAAAAGGACCAGATTCTGCAATAGGAACCTAATCTGGAAAAATGTTTTCTTATCAATTCTTCTAGTGTGCTCCTTTTCTTCAATGGAAAATGTTTTCTGTGGCTTAATTTGCTTTTGTAAATTAAACTTGCATTTTTATCTCAATTTACTTACTTTTTTTCCATTATTAAGGAATATTGTATCATATTGATATCAGGCAAATCTAATCCTTTTAGTCCACTTTCCCCATCATTTCTCTTTTATAGTCAGAGGGCAAGACTTATGTTGAGACATGGACTGAATCAATTTTCTTGATATTCCGTATTTGCAACTTTATCTCACAGTACTTGGAAACTTTGTGATGTAGAATACTTGACTTTTATAGCATGAGCACACTATTTTCTTTGAATTTTCACTGTTACATGTAGCTTTCAATTCTTCACTTTTGTCTGCATTAATGATGGACATTTCCATACAAATCTTTTGCAAAGTATTCACCTATTTTTAGGAACACTGAAAGATTATCATTTTTATCCACCTTTTCCTGTAATGCACTGCTGTTTCACTGTGAGTTTTCTTGTTGTTTTATCAATTTCTATAGTTAAGGAGGTTTTGCTTTTCATTTTTTTTTTGGAGGGTCTGACTCCTCTAAATTTCTTGACTTCTCAGGCTAACCCCTCTTTGATGATTTTTAATATCCTTTTTGAAGTCCCATTCTACAATATGTCCCCTTTGTCTGAGAAACCAACTCTAATTATTCTTGTATCATTAGTGTTTCAAATAAATTTCTCTCCTTAGTTTCATTCTCTAATCTTTTCAGACCAATTGAATCAGTTGAGTTAGTAGAAACTTCACTTATTTTCTAGAGGGCTGGCCTTTTGAAGGAAAAAAACCCAAAGTCCTACTTGCTTGAATTGGTAAGTCTTGAATTAGACTGATTCTTTGGTTACTCATCTTAATAATTTTCAGTTGTTTTGTCTAACTAACATATATATCTTCTGTCCTGACAGAAATGAAATTACACTCTTGTGTCATGGCTCTTACACTTGATTTCATTGATGCCACTACTAGAAAAATAATCCAGGAAACGCTTTCTATATTATTTGGATATTCATCTGCATTTGAGCTTGTGCAAAATATTGGGCCATAGACGTTTGTCATAAATAATCAAAGTTCCCTGTCAGAATCTGTTGCATTGCCCCTTTTTCTTCCTTTTTTTATTTCTCACTTTTCTGCAATTATAATTTTATAAATACAATTTCAGGGGAAAAAAAAAAAGAAGCAGAGATGCTGAAATGAATTATGAATAACATTTTTGTTTGTGGGGAGGAAAGATCTGTGAGCATCTGTGAGATGCTCATTCTACTGCATATAATGAAAATGAAAGACAACACTAAAATGTTCAAACTGGTTGTTGGAAGATTCTGACTGTAACAAAAGATAAAACTTTGCCTCTCATTTCACAGGCTTCCAAAGAGAAATAATTTCGAATTAGAAGGCATGAACAGTTCTGTGTCTTATCTCCACATTAGAGCTCTCTGCAATTCCTAATGAAAAGTGGACTCCTGGGGACTGCTTATACTCTGCATACTGTCAAAGCTATGTCAAAAGCTTGAGCTATGGAAACATGCTATCATCTTGTTGAGTCTGGCCTTCTTAAGACATAGTCTATCTCTGTGATAGAATTCAGAGCAAGATAAATGAATGCTTTCAGATGCTTCCTCTGTTAGAGACCTTTCTTAAATTAATTTGTGATTATAAGAAAATTAGATTCCAAAAGCAAAAAACAAATCTTGTCTGCTGGGAACTGAATGCAGCAGAAGCTCGCTAACCTACTTATAAAAGATACATTTAAACCAGTTTATTATACAACATGATTCTTACTTTTAAGAGTAAGATAGTGTGAACCTGTTCTGCTTTGAAATTAAAATGGTCTTGTAGCAGACCATTACTTAATTTATTAATTTAAATTCAATGAATGATATTTGTTTTAGATGTGAACATGTGAAACAAGATAGACTGATAATCTTTTTTGAATTTCTTGACTAATTACAACATGATGTTATAGTTTTTAGCTGTGGCTCCCTAGAATCATAATACCAATACACTGCAAGTCTTTCTTGTGATGAAAGGTTGATTCAGTCTCCAAACACAATCATTCCTGGCATTGTTCTTGCAGACACTGCCAACAGTATCAAAAGATATATTACTTTTAGTCTTTAGTTTTTCTGCTCCCCTGGGACCTTGGATATTTCAAACACTTCTCATTTATGCTTGAAGTAAAATTAAATCCTTTCAAAGGAAGAAAGCTGTTTAGATAAATCCACTGAGTTACCTTGTGCTGTTTTCTCATTTAGGTCACTTTTGGAGCAGTTTCCAAAGCTGTGAGCTTTTAATCCTGTAAGACTACTAAAAAGAACTGAATCTTACTTTGTGTAAAGAAGCTGAAAACACATCTCACTCTGAGGTTAACCTCCTGCTTAGCAAGTTTGAGAAGAATGCTTTAAAGGCAGAAAAAGCTAAAGGTTTACTCAAGTGGAAATGAGAAAACAGTGCAGAAAAATCCAGAGGTGAAGAAAAGGTCAGGAGCTAAAAATAAGAGGTATTTTGTTAAGATATGGCAGGTTATGCACAGCAATATTTCCCTTTAATGAGAAATACTTCTATCTTATCTGTTCTTAAATAAGTATATAAGTATATACACACAGAAACTTTAAGAAATTTTTTATCATTTTTAATTACTCTAATTCTGAATGTATGAGAAATCATCTCCTTATCAGGCACAATATTCCTGAGCCTTTTAGCCTTTTAGCTTTTTTTTTTTTTAATTTTAATTTTATTTTTTTGCATACTGTTTAGAATGAATACAAGAGAATAATCTGTACCCCAACCCAAAGCCAACCCAAAATCACTGAGGTCTACCGAACAGTTAATTACTAATGTCAACAAAAGTGCTCCAAAAGGAGGCACTCATAAAAGCTCATCCCAGAATCCTAAAAGCCAGCAGAAAATATAGGAGCTACAAGAACATACAAAGGGCTTGAAATGCAGGTTCAAGCTGTTTCTCTGCATAGCTCCAGACAGTAACCTGAGCAGGAAAGTAATGACTGTGCTATGGTGCCTCCCCCACGCTAGAATTTAGCTCTTTTAAGTGAAGGTGTAAACATGACAGCCATGTTTCCAGCTAATTGTTCAACAATAATGGGCTGATAATTTTCATTGAAGAGTAACAACTATCTGAATTTATTTCTTCTGGGAGGAAAGTTATTGCAAGTTATTCACCTCCACTGATATGTGTATTATTATAAAGTTTCAACTGGTTCTTGAAAAATATATGATTAGTAATATTTCTATGCCTTGATTCATCTGTTTTCAAATTCATAAGGCATGTTTTGAGAGCTGTTCAAACAGTATTATATCTCAGACGACTGGAAAGACAGTTGGTTTTGTTTCAGTTCTAAAAAGAGGAAGATTCAGTCTTGCTTCATTTAGATTATTGTGCCTGATCATAATCAATGTACTTTAATTTTGTCCTGTGAAAAAAAAGAATATTTGTCTAGTTCATAGGCTTTTATGAAATAAGAACTGGGGTCATTAGACACTACATGAAAAGTTCATATACTTTCTTCCCTAGCTATTTGCTGCTGTTCATTGCAAGCAACACTCAGTTTTATTCACCAAAATCAGCAAAATACATTTCAAAACTGATTACTTTAAAAATAAGCATGTTTTTGCTTTTTATTAAAATATTAGGTTAGCTTCTGCAATGAACATCAATCTATGTAATTTTTTTAAATAAATACATTCATGTCTAAAATCTCAATTCAAACCTGCAAAACATCTTTAAAATACATAATGGAGTTTCAAGGTATGCCTTTGTATTATTAATCTCTTTTTAAATTAGTTTGAAATTATCTATCCTGTCTTATTGCTCATATGTATGATGAAACATGAAATTAATGTCAAATATGAAATGACACATAACTCAATTACACTAGGTTCTCTGTTTTCATAAAATTCACTGCAGTATCACTGATTAAGAATTAAAAAACCATAGCTGAAGTTAAGAATTATGAATGTTTCTTCTACAGCCAATCTAAGATAAGTAATTACATGGGCAGAGCAGGGAAAAAAAATCTGTTTGCAGTCTTATTTTCTTGGAATACATAGTAGGAGCTAAAAATAAGAGTGCAACATGAAAACAAGGTACACTTTCAGATTTAAACATGTTTTGGGTTATGCAAGACAGAAGTGTCAAGCTGATCTGGATGAAGAGTACAACAGCAGCAACAGAATTGACTCCTAATAGCCAAAAAGAGGCGTCATCCTAAGCATCATCACTGAACAATACTGTCCTCTATAGCTGCCTAACCACAACAGAGCATTAACAACTGACCAGTCAAATCTTCTTTATGCCCTGATATTCTATAAATCTATCAACTATGGAAATATGCCAGTTTGAAGTGTCTCATCATTTTAACCAATATTCCAGGTTAACAGATCATGTTCAAACTGTAAATACTTCATATATACTCTACTGAAAGTTAATCAATACACTCAAAAATAAGACTCACAGTCTGTAAGTTTGTCATTGATTATAAATGTCACTTGCAGGTTCTATAAAATATTTTAACAGAATTAAATTAAAGTAACAATCTGTGCCAACATCTCTCCCTTCCCACAGGCTTAGCTCCTGATCCATTTAATGATTTGTTTCAATTACTTAGTAGTACACTATGAAAGCCTGGCAATCCAGGCATCTTTGTAAAACATCTTTTATATTACTTTTTACTTACTGATATATCTTTAGCAGTAAGCTGTAATGTAATGATCTGAGGAAAAAGAAATTGCAATAAAATCTAATTTTGCACTTTGTAAATTTGTGAACAAGACTAAACATTTTTGCACCCTTTGATTCAAGTATCAGCTATCTAGTGTGCAATTATGATTTCAGTTTTAAGGAGAAGTGAACTTTGTTACTGCACTGGAGTTTAGTTTCAATATAAACTCCTGAAAAAAGTTTTCTTATCTAAATTTAAATTCAGACCTCAACCACGTTTCAGGTCTAGCAAAGGAAAAGTTTCTTTCAGTCACCTCGTAGATAAGAAATTTATCGAATAAGAACACGTTTTGAAAAGAAATAGAAGTAAATTTAATAGCAATAAAATGCTATTTCTAGAATTCTACTTTATGCTTAAGGGGAAAAAAAGTGTTTCCATATGTGAATCATCCTGTACCTTACTGAGCAGATTAAGCTATTTTTAAACTGTTCTGTTTAATTACATTTGACATTAAAACCTATTATGTTGTTCAAAACATCAGTGGTATGACTTGTCAAACTTTCATATTTAGTAAGATTTGGTGATGAAACTCAGAGCTAGCTTTGAACAGAAACAAGAACAGAAACTGAGTCACAACAACCTACTCGTAATTCCCTCTTCAATTTCCATGTGCAGGCAAATCATGGAACAAAAAGAGGCTCAATTCTGCTTTCAGAATACAAGCCTGAGGCAAAATGATATTAAGATGAGACATCATAGATGAAATTGGAGAAAACGTGCAAGAGAGTAACTCACTTTTGCACAGCATCATAGAGCTGTAGCACCTATAGCAATCACCTTTCTTTGTGTTAGATTTTCAATATATGCATAACATCAGGATGAAAGAAGCAATTGTTCTTCCACTGCACCAGACAGGGACGTTTGTCTGTCCTTCACAATCTCGGTAGCCATTCTTACACCTTGTTTCTAGGACACTTTAAGAGTATTGTTCTCGGATCCTCTACCAGGTCCTGTAAAGAAGGATGTAGCAGCGTTTTGTACCCTTCCCCTTCTCCTCTGGTTTAAAGTATCATATGACAAAGGGCATGCTTCATTTGACCAAGCCTTTTAATTTTGCATTTCTTCTACTATGCTTACTTCTAGAATTGCAGTGCATAGATGGATGAAGCAGTTGTACAGTTTCAGTCCATGGGAAAGTTATTAAATTCACAGTTTTCTTTTCTCACTTGTAATTGATTCCAGAGAGAAAATACACATATTAATACAAATTATCTCGTTTGCAGTACAGATGTCTGGTCACGAAGTCATTCCCTATGTGAAACTCCCATTGAAGCCAGGCAGAGTCAATCCTACAGGTGGACAGCAGGCAGAAACAGACTTACTTTCATGAAATTTTTATGCATTGACAGAGTGTGTTTACCTTCTAATACATTACAAGGAGTGATGGGTAAACCAGAAAGTTTCTCACACTTGGAAAAACACCAAAACCCATGGATGCTCTTTTGAACTGTATTCCAACTGTCTAAAGCCACTTGATTCTCCACAGCTGGACTGGAAGATTTACAAGATTAGATATTTCAGCACTTCTGCTTCCCATCCTAGCCAAATGAAGACAGTTTAAACTTGAAAAAAAGGAGGTGGGGAAGGGGGAGAGTCGAGAACAAGACCATGGCAAGCATTGTATATGAACTTGATTTTCAAAAATTTGCATGTTCTTAATGTGGGTATCCCAGTGACTCTGGCCCCAGACCAGGTGACACTTTGTTTTCTCACTTACATGACCTGTAGAATATTAATTTCTAACCTATGTTGCAGATTCAGATCCCAAACAATTTGGTCTGATCCAGACAGCAGGATGTCAGTCAGTGAACTCAGTACTAACAGACAGACACCTAATGATGCTGTAATCATGGCAGAAATGAGACCCAGCCTCAATTTTATCTTAGTTCCCCTGAAATTAAATCAGAAGAAAGTGGAAACCTTATTCACCTTTTTGTTAAGGATTATATTCTTCTACATACTAGAAAATAATATGGCTCCTGGAGATAGCTTTGTTGAATTTTTCATGGAATGCACTGTATCAATCACTTTGAATCTCTCATTTTCACATTAACATATTAATCAACCTGAAGTTTAAATAAGCAAAGTCATATCTGAGTCATATCTGAGTTGATATTTTAATACTCATTTTTCTTCATGACAGAACTATGTATCTGATGCCCTGTGAAAATAAATATTGCACTAGATTAGCACTTTATTTCTAAATGATATTGTGCTGTTTCTTAGGCAGATATTAGGAGAGGCTTATCCTAGCAGATACTGATGATTTTATTCAAAACACACAAGCAATCTGGCTGGCTGCTTTAAAGCTTCATAACAGATATAGGAAAAGTTCATCGTTAGAACAGCTGCTTTTTTTTGCTCCAATGCCATCAATTAGAGTATTTCAATAACATAAAAAACTAAAATCCCATAATACATACCCAATAATTATTTCTCTTAATCCCTAAGCTCTCATACTAAATATTTTAGTGAAACTGCTATTAGCATTCATAGATTAAGAAAAAAAGTATGCTTGGGTATTTAATTTATAGATGTTCATTTTAAAAACATTTTTTTTTTTCAGAAAAACGATTCCAGCTGTCAGGAAGCAGCAGGAGTGGGGCTGCTCTCAGACAGAGATGAGCCAGGAACTGATTACCTCAGAACTTCAGGCTGGGAAGTGATACTTTCACCGGATGCCATCCAATGGTTCTGGACAGGAGTGGTGGTATCAACAGATCCAAGTGACAAATCCAGATAAGACAAGGCAACGAGGCAGCCCATCCAGGAAGACCAGTCAAAAGTGGCTGGTGATTGCACTGGAGGCAGGAATAGAGATCAGGCTACACATAAAGCCATGTCCTACAAATCTATCCAGGACAGCAGAGGTATCAGAACATGTAGGTAGCAGAACATTACTTGAGAAGGTGAGGATGTCAAGACTTTAGCTTAAATGCAGCCCACAAATCCATAGGCAGGTCTCCCAAGTGAGATTCAACACATATGGCCTTTTGGTGCCCTCTGGGATCTAGTAATTTTCGTTACAATGCACTGAATAAGAAGTAGGTCCCATGTCTTTGGACACCATTGAAAAAATATATCAATGGTGTTTTTTCAAGGTTGGGGAGGGTAATATGTGAGGTACAATACTAGGCAGAAAGGGAAGCTAACCACTTCTGAAAAGATTTTCTGACTCTGCTCCGTCCCCAGTAACAAAAACTTGATAAGCTTACTCCTACTTCTCTCCAGTTATTTGATTTTACAGTCACTGAATAGTTCATGGCAGTTTCAACACAGTTACATGGCCACTCAACCTAAAAATACCTCCTTCTAGCCTAGGTGTGGGAAGGCATTTTCCCACCTAGAGCAGAGAAAGCTGTCTCAGGCATTTTCAGAGGAAAGAAGTAGAGATACAGAATAGAAATGAAGAATAATGAAAGGAAAAATAAAAGCTGAAAATGAAATATTTTAACATAATAAACTAATAAAAACTGTAAGAACAAATCAAAGTAATGGTGTCTGAGTTCAAACCTTGCCTTAAATATCATTATATCAATGAATTAAGAATTATTTCCTTGAACAAATAAATTATCTTAGGATGAATTTATTTGATAAGATTTTAATACAGTATGAATTTTGGTTTAAACTTTTCCCATATAGGTCTCTAGCTGCAATTTATATGAACTCCCCAGTGTCATCTCATGCTACAGTTTTTCCCCACTATGGGAGCCTTAATAAGGTTTCTTTCCTTTATTTAGTTATTTAGTTGCCCAAAATTTGCAAGATTTTTTATGTTTGAATTTCCTACCTCTCTCCCACATGGGAACTGAAACTGGAAAAAGGTTCACACTTTACTGAACACACACTTTAAGAATAACATAAGTGCATAAGCATTGTTTCCATAGAAAAACAGGTAGAATAGTCTAGTAACAATACCTAGAATGTTCACTTAACTATTAGCATCAAAATAGTAGTGATTTGTGTTCTTTTTTTAGAGGCACATCTTCATAGGCCTGTTACTCTTTTCCAGAAATTTAATGGTTGGCAGCTCAGATAAACTCTACTTAACATATGTATCTGAAAACACTCCTGTATTTCCAGTTTATAATGGTTTAAAAGATTTTGTGGGTTTTATTCATTTGTGTATATAAAAAATATCTCTATGTTTATAATCAGAAACATGGATAGAAAGAAATTAATCCTTGACTTTAGAAACAGGAATATACTCTTTGGTTGTTGCAAAATGTTATGTTCTGTGCTGTATGTATTAAATACATTTGGACATAAACTGACATAAACTGTCTTTTATTATTTTCCATTTTTGTGGCTGGGTCAGTTCCCTTAGGTTCTTATACCAGCTCAGTTACAAAACATTTCAGCTCCAGGAAGAAGAACATTGACCAATTAGTGTCTTAGGATGCAAAGGAGACCCAAAGTACTGAAGTGTTTATTTCAGTCAACATAATTCACTGTTTTATTTAAATCAGAGAGAATAGTGCAGACTGAAAGGATCCTAAAAGAAAAAGTTACACGACAAAGCAAAAATTTTGTAAATTACAATATTTATTTCAGCCAACACTGTAATCTTCCATTATCATATTAAATCATGTCATCCAAATGGAAATTTGGCCAATTTGTTTTTAAAGACTTTTAGAGCAAAGGCAAGGCTTGTTGTTGATTCACTCAAACACCCAGCCAGTATTAGCAAGATTCTAATTGATGTCAGTAATTACTACAGTATTGAAAATTGAATAAATTTGGGACTGAATGGAAATAACTAATGGAATATTGGCAAATTCTTCTGTTAGATAAAGCCAGGCAAAATAATTTTAAATTTTTAACCCACTTGAAAATTCTGGGCTTGAAATGTCAGCTCAGGCTTGAGTGATTTGGCTTGGGCTTTTCTAGGGAAAGAATGAGATTAAAGGAGGAATGGTATAAAAAGCTAGGGAAAACTATATATTGGGAGCTGGAAAACAGATAGTAGGCACAGTAAAGTAATGATATGGATGTGTTTTACAGGTTTTTAAAAGAAAAAATTCTTCACAGAACGGTATTTTTAGTGAAAGCTTTAAGTTCCACCTAAACTGAGATTGAAGTTAGTTCATTTACATGCTCATCTCTATCTCAGTTTTCCTCCAAATAAATCACAATTTTCCCAGGCATTTTTTAAGATGGCTATGGGAGATGTATTTAAAACTAGTTACACACAAAACAAGAATCCTTCATTGCATAAATCTTTTTCACTTTTGACTAAGTATGTCTCGGTAATTACTGTTGTCCCTGTTGTTCTTTCATTCTTTCTTTTTTTTCACATCTTGGCATTTATTTTCTTAATTAAAAAGGAATTTTACTGTTGTGGTCTAACCAGCTTGTGCACTGGCTTATTTTTTTTAATCTAGTCAATACAAAAAGCAGTGAGATTCTTAACAAAAAGAAAAAGCAAAAACAAAAACAAAAGAAAAACAAATCAAAACCATTTCTTTTTCCTATTAGATTGCATTCTCAGTTTATGCTTTGATGTAGAGGAATTTAAATTAGGTTCAAGCAAAACTAACAACTAAGATAAGTTTCACTATTCTACAAAGAATCCTAATATTTTGTAACATTGCCAAAGATCTAAGAAACAATTTAACATTCAAGACATTTAACTTTTTACCTAACACTTCTGAAATTTGCTTCTGCAATCAGTTAAGTGTCTTAGATTCTCATCTCAAATAAAAAAGTACAAGTCTGAAGTTTCTAAGGTATGCTTTAGATATGCTTGGGAACATATTACAGGCTTTTAACTGCAGTACTTGGTTTTAACATTTCTTTTACCTCAAGAGAGGGTCTCAACTGTGCTTTGATACCTTTCATACTAGGTCAAGGGAGTCATTAAAACTTCTAAGTTGTTACTTAAATACTGATATGCAGATGAAAACAAAAGTTTTTACTGTTTCTTACATCTCTGTCTCTAAAAATGCTGGCACTTTAACTTTCACATAGAGTATTGAATGCTATGGAACAAAATACTGTGGTGACTTTTTTTTTCCATTTTTACTTCATTCAACTGAATGGAAAGTAAGTTCCTTGACCAAATATATATATATATATATATATATATAAATATATATAAATATATAAAATCCCCAGCCTATGTTTTGCCTTAATTTTCTTTCTCCAGCCTACATTTAACAATCTAGGCAATATTGTAGGTTAAGATAACATTTATTAAACCATTTTTACAGAAGCTACTTTACTTGCTTAAAACTTTCAAATGTCAAGCTATTCCTGAGTGATCAAATTTGGATAACAAACTTTTAGTTTTCAGTTCTGAATTTGGAGGTTTGGGGTTTGTTTAGACAGCTTTCAGAAGGGGCTAAGCCATACTAAAGAGTACAAACAGCTTGCAAATGGAAACCTACCCATCTCAGAAGTGGAAGAACAAGGTGACTCAACAGAGGGCCCAAAAAAGGACCAATAAGATAACAGGCAGACTCTCGCCTCAGATGTGATACCTGCAACAGTCATATTAACCAGGTGACCCCCATGGGAATCCAAGGTTTCCAAGTTTTGCAGAACTCAGCCTGCACAAGAAGGAAAAGTATGAGAGAGAGAGCGAGAGAGAAAGGCTTCATTTGGAAAAGAAAATCTCTCTTACAACATGGAGTAATACAAGGATGTAGGACATGATACTTTAAACAGCATACTTTAAAACTTTAATTCTGTTAATCCCTATTTTTCACCTGTAACAGTTAATAGGCATTGCTACTTCCTGAACTTTCAATCCCGTTTTGTTTTTCTAGACTGTTTTCCATCTTCTCAGGCAATAAGTTGCCATTACAGTTGTGTCTTCCCTTCTCAGTGGTATCTCAGGATATCACAGGTTTCTACGTACCCTGGGTGCAGTTTGAAGAGTGCAGCTGAAATTTTCCACCGTGTTTCTGTCTCCAAGGCCTGGTTGTCAGGTTCCCAGTTTCCAGTGTTTCTGTCAGTACTTTCAGCAGACATTTTCTTCATTCTTTCAGTAATTCTCTCCTTCTTGTCGGGTCACTCTTACAAATGCTCACATCAGTGTTCTCCATGGTAGGCAAATCCATCGGGATATGCACTGCCTCGTAATGGAGCACCTCCTTCCCTTTCTGCCTTGCTGCTCATTTTTCCCAGCTTTTTTCAAGACATTTTTCTAGAGGTGCCTCCACATCAGCTGTGGGCTGAGCCGTGGTGGATGCATTGGGAGTGTCTGTGATGGACCCAGAGCAGCCATGGCTTCTCCTCACTGTGCCCTGCAGCCCCAGATCAAAGGCACCTACACACGTACATATATAAATGTGTGTGGATATACACACACCTATGGGCATATATACCCAGTGCCTTGGTCCATCAGCTTTTGATTACTGAAACTGCTAGAGAAACAGAACATAAGGATCTAATTCAGTGTGTTTACAACAGGAAAATCTGGTGCAAAGATAACTACCAATGTGTTAGTTTAAGAGAAAAATTATTCACATACTACAACGCGTTCTTCCCTTGAGACTGGGTCTCCAAAGAAAAAATATTTCATGCAGACAGACAGACCCACACAAAAAGTAAAAATCTCCACCTTACTACAAATATCATTAAAAAAATGCAGAAACCCACACCCCTATGCCAATGAGGACAGGTTTTGTCTACTTGCTGGCAAACTATTCTGCTCAGTGACTTTCCCTTATTGCATAATGCAATGTAAAAATTCCAAATCTTGGAACATTTTAAAATTTGTACCATGCATATTATTGTTTTATGTCTTAACCTCTTATCCTAGCACCAGCAAAAGGTACTTTTATCATATTTTTTCGAAGCAGTTTTATGTTGAAATCCAGGAGAAAAATGTAGACACAAAAATAACCATTTACGACTACATCTGCAAGGTGCCATTAGATTGTTAAATTATAAATGACACTGAAGATGCAACATACCCTATTAATATATTATCACTTTAAACTAAATGTTCATTAGAACAAGACTTGATACTACATTGATGACTTCATAGTGTATTGAATCCTGTTTTTAACACTATATTCTACTATTAATTACACACTCTCAAATTAAGATACTCTGACTTTATAACCCCATTTTATAGTAAATATTTCATAATTATTTTTTGTAAAAATGTAAAAGTTCTCTTTTGAAAATGACATAATTGAACACAAGTTTTCATATAGTGCTAACCACTTAATGTCACATATAGTTCAGTGAAATTAAGTATAAACAGACATGTTCTTTTCAATTGACACAAGCCCTTGCTGAAGAAAGCCAAAGAGGGATTAAACAGTTCAGTGTTTTCCTGTCTTCTTTTTCTACATTACCATTCCCATTTTTTGTAACAAGCTATATGTAGCTGCTAATAGAGTTCTGCTTAAAGGTAAAGTGTCCTTTCTAACTTTAATCTATTTGTTAGCAAAAGAAAAACAATCTTGTGACAATGATTTACTATGGAAAAATGCATGAGAAGTCAGCTAATGAGCTGAACCATTTGTTATTTCTTCAAGTACAGATTCTTTCAAGGTTGGGGTTTTAAGAGTATTATTCACTATTTTTGTTGAACAAAATAAGATTTATATTAATTAAATCCTATGAAGTATTGCAAATCTTAATGAATAGATATATCTCTCTGCAGATTCCTGCACAGAACAGTCACACCACATCTGATTTCATAAAAAGAAGAATATTACTGTCAGTTGACTCTAATTAACACTGTAGACACTTCATAGGTATTTAAAACTAACCTTTTGTTCCCTGTCATAATATGGTGTAAATACAGTGTGCAGGTCAAAATACAGTGTGCAGGTCAATAGAGAGTCTGTTGTTGTAGTTAAGGAATCGGATAAGCTGAAAGAATACGTATTACAAGTGAAAGTAAGGCAAAAATCCCGTGCTTTGATCCACTATTGACTGTCTCAGACTGCTTTAAAATATGATTTTTTGCACACAACTATGATCAAAGCTGCTCTGTCTAAGCAACTAATTCCATACATGTTCTGAATATTCTGATGTCTAGGCCATTCCTAAAAGTGATTTAAATATCTGTTTTATTTTGCTGTAAAATGTCTAATTTCTTGAGACTGTTCTAGTATTTTCACCATGATAACTATTACATGAACACAAAAAGGCCACACCTAATATGTTGCCCCTACCTCTCACTTGATTCTTTCAGCATCTTGGATACAGGCATGGAAAGAGAAGAAAAAGGTGCCTTTTCTCCCACCACTTTCACACATTCAGATGCCATGTATGTGTAAGTGTCCCACTGTGGTGTGATGGTTTCCATTAAACTAGAACCTGTTTCCACCAAAGTGAGGAAATTAGAGAGTATCAAGAACAAGGCAAGGATTATTGGCTGGATAATTTTTTTTCAAAGAAAAAGTTCATCTGGCCAAGGGTTCATATGAAAAGCATCAACAGCTTTTAAACAGCCAAAAGTGCAGATTTAGAACGAGTTCACATCAACATCTAAATCTCTTTAAATTCTCCCATTCTCACATAGCAGTAATGATGACCTATTAAGAAAATGAACACAGGTAATGTTACTCTTTATAAAAACTTAATAATCTGATCATACACAAAAATAAAGGAATGAAAAAACATTTGTGACATATTTTGCTCCTGATTATACATAACAGTGTAGTAGATGAGCAAATAAACATTTTGACTAAAGATCAAAACAGGCTGTCTGGAAAAGCATTTTGGAAACCAGAATATTACCATTGAAATTGTAAAGATTTATATATATTGAAATCACTGCCAATTTCAACCATTCAAAATTATGAGTCAAACCTCAGATAATCATAGGATCAGCTTAAAAGTAGAAACACAAAAATAAACAATCCTTGTTTCTTTTTACTAATCCTTTGGTTTCTGAGATCATACAAACCACTTAGTACCCTATGCCCCTGGTGAGATGGGGAGAAGAATCTGAAAAAGGTAAAATCCATGGGTTGAGAGAAGAAAATGATAATGACAACAGTAATAATAATAATGGTGTAAAGGGAAATAACTGGAAGTGGGACAGGAATAGTGAGGCACAATAGAACTGCTTATGAGCTGCTGACCCAGTCCATTCCTGAGCACGGATTGGCTCTCCCGTTTCTACACTGAACATGAAGTTCTATGGTTTGGAATGTCCCTTTGGCCAGTTTGGGTCATCAGTCCTGGCCATGTTCCGTCCCAGCTTCTTGTTCACCTTCTCACTGGCAGAGCATGGAAATTGGAAAGGGTAAGCACTACTGAACAGCTCATACATGAAACAATGGTTGGACTTGGTAATCTTAAAGGTCTTTTCCTAAACAATTCTATCATCAGTGTGGCATCAACATGATTCCCATATTAAATACAAAACAGAGCACTGTACCAGCTACTCAGTAGAAAATTAACTCTATCCTAGCCAAAGCCTGCTACCTCTTAATTTTTGCTACAGTGACTTTATTAAATGATTAAACATCATTAGACTTATGTTATATATATCTATATCTATTTATCTATAAAATGAGGGCTGAAGGGTAATACAGAAAAATTAGCCAGCAACTTTTAAAACAAACATTGACAAAATAAATCATAAAAGAAAGCATTCTCAATACTGTGTGCACAATTTTTGGCACAGGAGAGAGGCAAGACTCTTTCAAGGCTGACTCCTTAATTCCTGGGAAACAGAAGTGATGGCAGCTTTACTAAAGTGATGGAGGAGTAGATAGGCAGTAGATAGGCAAAAGTAGCCCCTTTGCCAGAAGCAAGGAATCCAGATTGAAACCACAATCTTCATGTCACAGTCTTGCATTACTTTGATTTACTACAGCTGATGTCAGAGGGACCTGTGAGATCACTGGTCACAGCAGACACTGCACACCAGCCTTACTGCAGCCAGTTTTGCTTCACCCAACATACACTTGCTTTTCAGATAAGTGATCTCTGGCAAATCAGGGAAACTCCTTCCTAACTGTCCCCCTTCTTCCCCACTCCCCCACCACCCTTCATCACAGTAAGTTATAACGATATAACAACAATGTAATTTTAAATACAAATTTTCAGGTGTCAGCTAAACTCTGACAGCTCAGTTTTATAGCAGCATGAGAGAGTATAGCCACAGAATACTGGAGGAAAATACAAACATTTAGACAGTAAGATCTCTAGAGCAAAGACTTGAGAATCTTGAGAAACTAGGTCTTGAATACATCACTAAATATATCACTGAATATACCTAGATGGTATTGTAATAATAGCAATACCGTCAAAGATATACCCTGGAAAAAGAGGCCACTCAGTCATTGTTTTGTTTTCCATTACATTTGAATGGAAGACAGTTGATGTTTGGCCTTTTTTTTCACTATTAAAATTTCAAATGCAAAAACTGGAGAACCATTTTTCCCCTGCCAGTGTTGCCACTAATACTGTTAAAATTTCTTCAAATGGATGACAGAAATGAAGGCAATCATCATGGACAATATGGGATATTATCTTGGTCTACAATGTCTAATACATGTGCCTAACTTGAAATTACAGTCAGCTCTATTACTTGGAAAGCCACTTATATGTGAATAAATGCCCTTTTACTACTATTTGTCAAATGGCAGAAGAAATTAAAGAATGGGTCTTCTTATCATATCTCAATATACATAAAATCATTAGAATATTGATTCTTTGACTATATATTTTAACACTTCCTCATAAAAGTATTGAAATACAATAAGATAAAATTTCGTTATAAATAAAAATAGCTGAACAACAAAGTCAAAATTATGAACAACATAGTAGAAGTGCAAGATCTTCTCTGTGACTCTTGTCACTTTAGGTCAAAGACTAATTTATCCTGTTCCTGTTTTAATTTACATGGTCTTTCATCTCTCTGTTCTCACTGCCATTATTTTCTGGGTTATCTTGTCATTCTGCTTACCTGACATGCACACAGATGTCTCCTTTCTCCCAGATTCAGAAAATTTTTAATTTAGTTATTGTTTTGTTGTGCTGGCTGTGTCTTAGTGTTTTGAAAGGGCAGAGGAAGAAAATAACTTTATAAATGAGACTATTAGTATTATATCATGTCTGTGAGAATGCAGAACAATTACAATAGTGGTAAGTTTCCTACTAGCCACATACCAAATTAGCCACAAACCACAGCCAAACATTACTGCAGAAGCTTTTGTCTGTGAAAAGGATGATGTAGCAACTGCATAATGGACAGATTCATGTCACACAGCTGTTATTACAGTCTCATGTCACATTATGTCATAGAAGTTACATTATGTCTGGATGAGTTTTAAATCAGACAATGTCCATGAACATTAATAAAGTCTTTCAAAATCACATAAATCCAAGAAACATCACTTGCATATCTCAGTATTAATACTCATACTATCTCTTCAGTGATAAGAATATAAAAAGTTTAATTCCACTCATTTTTGGAGATTATTTTCCTTGCACTTAAAAAATATTTTATGCAACAATGTTGCTGTACAAATTATCTTAAAATGTAAGATATTGGAGTCCTATGGTTTAAGATATTTTAGACTGAAACTGAGATCATTGCAACATGGAAATTCAGAATTTCATGTTGCAGGGCTAGAACGAGAGGAGCAGCCACTACTGGAATGGGTAACATTCTTAACAACATGTAGTTGGACAGCTGTGGTTTAATTCCTAAAAAGATTGTTAGATTTAGTCTTACTTCATCACTTCTGAAACAGGTTAGCTTGCAGCAGAGCAGTCACAGGATTATCAATATAAATCAGGCTGTATTTTATGGGTTCTTTGGAGAGTTTATAAGGTTCTATCACATTTCTTCTAATAAGAATTGTGATGAAGAAGGACTTTCTAAATGGCACTGGGTCATTCTATTTGGCAGTGGACTAGAAAACAATATGTCGGTATCCATGAAGGAGACAGTAGGAAAGGAAGCCCAAGTTAATAATTTCCTAATGAGCTGGTGATGGGCTAAGTCCCCTATATCCTTCCAAAGTGACTGTGATCATAGCTCATGACTGTTGTCATGAGGCCATTCAGAGATAAACAAAAGACGAAAATAGTGAAATTATATGATGAAATTACCAAAATTATTTTCAATAGCAAAGAGCTTTCTGATTCATTGTCGTTATTTTTACTCACATTTGTTGAATTCATTTTCATATCAACTAATTTAAGGTCAGGAAAGTACTTCTTTGATTAATATGTTTTTCAGAGAACTTGCACTGATTGGTGCATTATTTCAAGCTAGACCTCTAAGCCGTCTTAGAGGTTTTTCCTGTTCATAATTAGCTCTGTTAAAGCCCTTACAGTAAGCATGTAATCAAGAGCTAGATGCAATGATTGGATGTTCTGTACTAATTGTTTTCCATCTACAGAGTATTTAATCTTGAGAGGCACCAGTATGAATTAGATGGATAGATAATACTGACTAATCTTTTAAACCCCAAGTTTATTATCTCCACATTATGCTATAGTGCAGTATTTTAATCTGGCACAATAGCTGTGTCTTTTAAGAGGGCAAGTATTGATATCCCTCTTTTATTGATGACAAAACCAAGGCTTTATCATAGAACTTGTAAAGAAATCCTCTGAAATAGACCAGCAAGAGAAAATATACCAGTTCTTATAACAAAATATTTCAGAAAAATACCTTTTCCCATGTAAATGGACAGAGGGGTTTTCTCACCGGACCACTCATCAGTAGAATACTAATGGTAATAACTAGGTCGACTACATAAACAAAGGCCTGTTCTCAAAAGGAAAAACATACTTGGACTCTAATCAGTCTAGCGTCTTGTAGAGAACTTTCTCAGACAGAGATAAAACCACTATCCCTTTCATTTGTCCAGTGCAATTTGTTACATTTCTCCTATTCTGGAGAAGTGAAGGCTTTGAGGAAACCTTAATTGCAGCCTTCCAGTACCTTAAGGGGAGTCTGTGTTAGCTATCTAGAGTACTTTTATAGTCAATGGAGGGAAAAAAAAGCCTTTCTGCATTGTGAATCATCTGATCTGCTTTAGATTTAGGTTTTTTTAACAGAAATAGATATCTCTCTAACAGTTATTTTCCTTCCACTGATAATAACAGAGGTCAAATGGCTTACTCAGTCAAAAATGTTTAATGTAAGTAGGTAAAATTTTATATATATTCCTATCTGAAAGCTCAGTCAAGAATAATTTGAAGAGGCAGAGCAATTGGTCAGTAAATGACTCATTTGCAGAAATAAAATCAAAGTTATTGCACTGCTAAAGTGCCAGCTGAGCTAAGGTTCGTCATTGACTCTACAGCACAGTAGCTTCAATTTAAAAGCTGTCACACAATACATCTAATTATGCAGATATGCATATCTCATGCATGCTCTTCCTCTGTGAATTGAGTGTTGGAGTGAGCAGTGGCAGGACTGGACAGAAGGGAAAGGACCCTCTCATAATGTCAAACTGGGGGCAGAAGCTGTGGAGTGCAGTCTGGGATCTTGTTGGGATTACACCCTGACACATTGACACCAGCACCTCTTCACCACTCCACACCAGTCTTTTTGCTTTCCCTTTTGCTTGCAGAGGTTCAGTGGGGTGCAGAGGCACTACACACTGCACCAAGTGCTCAAAGGACACACCTGGCCACTAAGGAGGATGGATCAGGAGCTGGCCAAATCATTTTAATGTTTGCTAAATGTGATTTTGACCTAACGATGAGGTTCTAGCACACTTTTTAGACTTCAAATTCTTAGTTAACTTCCATCTCTCTTTACTCACTTCCAGGCTGATCATTTAAAAAATTCGAATGGCATCACTTAAAGCCTGAATGCTACATATCTTAAGTCTTTTTTGTTCTTTCTTTTCCTTTTCCTACTGCTACAATGCTGTACAAAAACAGCTACAGAAGGCAGTCTGTAACAAAACATGCACCTGTCAGAGTTCAGTTCCACTTGCAGTTTTACTCAAATTGGTTTCCTATCTGTCACAGGGAGCTCCTGGAGTCTTTCATTTTCTCATGCCAGGAGACGATTCATGAAGTAATTCACACAGCTGTTTCCAGACCCAGGTGACCCTTTCACCCTGCACAATGTGACTTCTCACCTAAAGGAACTAGTCAGAGCAAAGTACATCCCCAGAGTATTGGTATGTGAGCTATTAGCTCTGAAGAGTTCTTTTTAGCTATTAGATATGCAGACTGTTTTTATAAATGCAGTGACTGAGGTGGCAGCAGTTTGCATGGTATTTTCGCCATGCAAATATAAACCGTTCTTGAGTGCTTTATGGAAAATATGTTATATAACAAGAAAAACTATCAAACCTGAGACATTCAGTGAGTGTGAAAATTCCAATATCCCCTCTCTGCAAGTGGCCACTGCAGCATGCTTTAAGGGAAACTAAGAAAAATTGAAGAAAAATGATAACATTTCCTTAGAAGAAATGCATTTTTTCACTCTGAGATGGCTGCTTATGCTCAGAATCATTGAAACTTTGTCTTTGTCAGAATAATAATAAAAAGAAAAGAATAGCCTATGGTTAATTTTGTGGATGGTCCCATGGCTCACGTAAATGTCTGATTCATTTAAAGTCAGCTACAGTTTCAACCTCTCTAATAGGCTGTGCCATTCCTCCTGAAGGAAGGAATTCCAGAGGTTAATTATATATTATAAATTATATCCCTTTTCTGTTCAGCTGACTGCTGCTTTCCCCCACCCCCACAACCTTTCCTCCCCTTCACTGTTTTTTACTCACATCTCATCTCTCTCACTTCATTTTTCTTATTCCTAGCATATTTTCCCATCTTAGTTTTTGTTTTTATGGAAACCTATGACAAGAACAAAGACTCTAGAGCTGCACTTTCAATACTTCTAGAGGTATAGACGTGAAATACATATTTGGTCAATATAATCTTATAAAATTTAGTATAATGCAAATTAAATCACATACAGGCTGTGAAAACACTGACATGGAGTTAAGTCCAATTATTAAAACAGTCATGACAATAGCCCTGAAATAAAATTTTCTGGATCAATAAATTCATAAATTATGAGAAGATTTATTTTCCAAACAATGCACAATGAAGTGATCACAGATACATCTGGCAGAATCCCTAATGAGTATGTTATTCCCGTCTACTAAGAACCAAACAAATTTTCCCTGTCCAATGATGCCATTTAGATTTTAGAATACGGTCGTTGTGTGTCATCTGAAATGTATCTTATTACAACATTGTCTGAATGAAGGTGAAATTTATGCTACACAATCACAGCTATTACCAGACCCAAATATAATATCTGCATATACTAGTCTTGCAAAAGCATAGAGTAAAATCCTTGTTCCATTTTTGATGACAATATAGAAACATTTTAATATCTTTATAACCTGACAGTTGTTTTAACCTGACATATTATTATGCTATTTTTTCCATTTTAATTTGTTAGTGCTTAAGGCCTTGGGGTTTCTCTTTTTAAAACTCATTTAGTAGTAATGACCTGGATACCAAATGAATGGTAACACATCAACCACTTCCCCTTCTCCTTCCTTTGTCTCAGACCAATAAAGATTAAAGGAATTAAAGCAAGTTTATTGTATGTTTTCCTCTTAAAAAAAAAAAACAAAACAAACTTCAGCTAGGTAATATGATACCAGGAAAAAAAAAAACAAGGAGGGAAATGAACATAACAGCAGAAGTAGAAAGTAAATAAAAGGAAAAATAAATGTGAAATAAGCAAACAAATATCTTTTTTTATGACAAACGTGCAATATAATCATTACCTGAGAGGCTGTGTGTTGAAGCAGGACTCAGAATAGTTGCAAAACCTGAAGACATGAAGATTTTTCTCTTGCCATAACTATCTTTCTCAGGTTCTGATAGCACGAAAGTAGGGTTTAGGCAATCGCATGTCTGAGAATTGGCATAATTTGATATAATTGTATATGTTGTCATCAAAGAGAGTATCTAATGCATTCTCTTAGTTCTATATTGCTAATGCACTTTATAATATTCACTGGGAAAAAGCAAAAGTCCAGATTAGCCTTGATTTTAACTGATACTCTGAGTATTGAATAATATGTAGTTATTTGGTTAAATGGCAAGAGGTATTCTGAGATACTTTCATGTGCAGATTCTCATTCTATTAACTGTTCTTCAGTATATGTTCTTCATCTGAGCAGTACCTGCAGATCGAGTACAACACCAAAAACAGCAGATACTCTTCTATCCATAACTTCACTGGCTGATAAACCAGAAGCAATTTGAAAGCATAAAACACATTACAGTGATTATTATAGCTTGTTGCTGGTCTGTTTTTATCGTTTTCTCCTTTACATTGTAGAATTAAACTAATATTTGTTCCACAGTCATGTCCCACAGAGCAGAACGGAAAAACAGAATTTTACCAAGAAATAGAACACATTCACACATACTGCATAGGAAAAAATGAAATAACACTGTTATGGTTTTATGAGGTGCAAGTTATGTCAAGTTCAGCTAGACAATGCATACAGATCTAAAGCTTTAAAAAGCTCCATCTTGCAGAAATGTATTTTATGTGAGTTTAGAGATATTCAGTAGAACTGACCCTCCAAGGAACACAATTTCTTTCATGAAAGAATTTTGGAATTTTATTCATAGTATTGTTTAAGAGAATTGAAACCTTTAGATAAGCACATAAAATCACAGCTGGAAAAGTCTAGAAGCAAAAACATGAATAAAGAAAATAAAAATAGCTAACATTCCTCGTGCTCTTAAACTTTAACTTTTCTGCCCTTATTGCTGTAACTGGAATCATTGAAACTTAAGATCTGTTCAGTACATATTGTTTTCTATATTTTAAAATCACTGAATAAATCAGATTGGAAGGTTTCCCTGGAGCTCATCTGATCCAAGGCCCCACTGATATCAGGGTGAAGTTTGATGTTTTATCAGATTGCTGTGTACCTTGCCCAACCTTGTATTTTCTCTGTGTTCTTCTTAGAGGAACATGTCTTCATCTTCTTCATGACAATCTATTAGGTAGTTGAATGTAGCAGCAAGACTGCACCAACCTTACTTCCTTAGGCTGAAAAGGAGAAAGAAAAATTCACGTATTTTCTCAAATGTTTCTCAGGAGGGTCATCAGGCACTGGAACAGGCTGTCAAGGGAGGTGGTTGGGTTATCTTTCCTGGAGGTGTTTAACAGAAATGTGGATGTAGCACTGAGGCACATAGTACAGTGGTGAATTTAGTGCTGGGTTAATGGTTGAACTTGATGATTGTAAAGGTCTTTTCCAACCTAAACCATTCTATGATTCCATTCTCCAACCATCTTTGAAGCTCTACCAGTAGTTCTCCAGTTTGTGAATATCTTTCTTGTATTAGGGACCCTAAATTCCAATGCAAGACTCAAAACCTGGTTTCAGATACCAAATAGATTGGGAAAATTCATCTGGGGATAATCTCTCACCTTGCTGTCTGACCTCTCACTGGAGCTTCTCAGTGAGCAGTTACCCCTCACAGCCACGGGCTGCACTGCTCACTCAGCAGCAACTCATGGCTACCAGGACTTGCAGAGCCTTTCCCTCAAAGCTGCTTTCAAGACAGTTAAGCCCTTTCTCTTGCAAGGGCTTGTTCCACTCTAAAAATTGCTAAATTTCATGAGGTCTCTGTTAGTCCATTTTTACCAGGACACTGAAATCCCTTTAGATGGTCACTTTTTCCTCCAGCACATTAAGTACTGTCCCCCATTTGGTGTCATCCCTAAACTTACTGAAGGTACTTTGCATCTAGTCGTTCTGCCTGTTAGTGAAAGATCTTAAATAGCATCACCTATTTTCTCATGAAGAACACCTCTAGTAATGTAAGGCCACCTCTTCAGAAGTCTTGGCATGCTGTATTGTCCCATTAGGGTCCTATTGTTCTGTAGCTGTCTCACTAACTGTGTATTCAAAAATAGTTTTATATTGCTTCAGTTTAGAATTCTCTCTTCACTCATGCTGCCTTTGTGCACAAAAGGGAGGAGAATTCTTGTGCCATGAAGAGATGATTCCTGAGGATCATCCAACTCTGTTGGGTTCTTTTGTTCGTCAGAGCTACCTCCTAGGAGAGTCTCCAAGTATTTCCACAAAAAAAAAAAAGCATAGGTCAGCTCTGCTGAAGACAAGGGCTGCTATTCATTTACACAGAATCACAGACTATTTGAGGTCTGCTGTGTTGTCTTTACATTGTCAAGTCTAACCTCTCCTGATGAAGCATGGTCAGCTAGGGCAGGTCGCCTAGGACACTGTCCAGCCTTCATCCCCATCTCCCAGGATTTTAAACTTTAACATCATAAACACAATGGAGGCTTCTGTTCATCTCCAAAACCCTGACTAATTTTCCTGGTTTATAAACAGCAGGTCCTGCAGAGCATGTACCCTAGCTGGCTTGCCAAACTCCTGTGTCCTTGCTTGTGCCCTGCATGTCAAACAGATACCAAGATAAAATTTCTCATGAGTACAACGTCCTTTTACCATGAGCCTTCTTCTTTTAAGATCTATAAAGAAGTCTCCATCTGTTTCCCCCTCTTGTTCAGGTCCTCTGCAGAAATGTTCTAGGGAAGTGTTTCTCTCTTGCTGATTTCCATTTTTTAACCTGATTCCAGCTATCTTGTTACTCCTTCCAGAGCAAAACTCTGCACAGTCAAGTGCTACTCCAAAATCTCCATCCTGTCTTCCTGGCCTGCCTTTCCCAAAAAGTCCATATCTACCAATGTACTCCTATGTCTCTGTGATCTCAATAGGATTATACATTTCTGAGTGCACAAGAACTTTGAATTTTGCTTCGTTTTCAGTGATGCACATATTCGTGAAGAGGTGCTTAGGACAAGTACACAGATAAGCAACTTTATTTGGGAAAGTGTGATAGCTTCCCACACCATGCTGTTCCTGAGAGCCTCCTATATTCTATTCTTTCACTTTTCCATGTACTTTATGTACTCTTCCCGTCTGAATCTCCATTTAAGGCCTCCAGCATTTGGTGAATTGAATCTATATCTTGTCATTTGAATATAACCTCAAGCCATCTGTCTTTCCATGTAATATGGATTTGGGATTTTTTTTTTTGCACCTTCAAGGCCTCTGCATAGATCCTTTCTGTGTTCTTCTTCTCCTCCTTGATGTTACACCACGTACTCAATTTCTTGTTGCACCATGTACTCAATTTCTCCCACAGCTCTTTTCCTTTACAGCCCTGTGACTCGTAGGGTGTACAGCCCACAGCTGTCAGCCCTGAGGCAGGAGAAACTACAGACACCTCTGTCATCCTAGTACTTGGTAAACCTTGTCCTTCCTCAGGAGCTGTGTCTTGCTCAAAGCCAGGTCATCCTGGCATGAGGGGTGGGAAAGGGGTGTCCATGCATGTTCTGTTGGAAACTACACTCTCTAATATACTTTTGCAGTTGTAGGACCAGCTCCACTAATCCCATGTAGGCACTTTCACACACCTCTGGGTGTCATGCATGTCCTATTCTATCAGCACCAGCTGCTGAGTGCTGATTAATATCTTCTCTTGATATCCTCCTCTTCTACGAATTGTTGGACCCAAACTGTCCTAGGAATGGAGTCAGGCTTTACCAGGTGGTTCCAAGCAATAGGACAAGAGGCAATGGGCAGAATGCACAGGAATTTCCACCTGGAAATGAGAAAGAATTTCTTTACTGCATGGGTGAATGAGTACTGGCACAGACTGCCCAGAGAGGTTGTGACATCTCCCTCAGTGGAGATATTCAAGAAGCATCTGGATGCAATCCTGTGCTATGTGCTCTAGGGTGACCCTGCTCGAGCAGGGAGGTTGGACCTCATAACCCATTGTGGTCCCTTCCAATCTTTTCTTCTGTGACTGTGAAATCTGGTTTAGATTATTTTTGGTAATTAACTTAAGCTGTATAATTTTTACAAATACACATCCTCTGTTTTGCAACTGAGAAACAGCAAGAAAGAAGGACCTCCCTGCAACACAGTGACAAATGGTCCTTCAGTGCTAAAGGAAAATTTTTTGCACCCACCTCAAAGAACAGTTTGGGTTTACTTTTTTTTCTTTTCATTTTAAGAGACTTGGGATAATATATATAAATAGAAACATCAGCAAATGTGAAATACTGGAATTTGTTTCTCGGGAAATCTTCCTGACTACAAAATTTCATTCCCATTTAACATGTTCTAGCCTGTTTTGAGATTCTGAGGGACAGATGTTCCCCTGCCCCTACTTCTCTAGCAGTTTCAATGAAATGTCTTAAAATGGCAGCTGTATGAATAACAATTTTCAGCAACATTTTATCTTGTCAGAAATTGACACTTACTGTACAAGATCTGTTACTACAAAATTAATGCAAGAGCTATTTATTGTTCTTGACTATGAAGTAATTTGGATTGGATGACTTGATACTCATCATAATCTTCTATAAATATAAATTAGGCTGAGCATTATTAAATAGCAGTTTTAAAATAAACAAAAGGAAGTGCAAGATATTATAAAACTATAGAAGTCTTTTTCATAGGATATTGTAAATGCCAAAACATAGATTTAGGAAGGATTAGGAATATTCATGGAAGAAAATTCTGCCAAATACAGTTAAACACAAAGATGTGGTCTTCAGCTCAGAAAATACTAAAACTGCAGATTAACTGCTGATTTCTGAAAGGATTATTTGGGGAAGTATCACTAGGGAATTATATTGACTGAATTCACTACCGTTTTTTTCCTAACATTGAATACTGGACTAGATAAATTTTTGGCATGTTCTTTTAAGTTTTGTGTCAACATAAACTCTCCTTGGTCAGTACAGACTGAAAAGTTGTATTTGCTTTTAACATTTTATCAACATTTCTTTACTCCAATCCGAAGTGCATAACTTTTATAATGAGGAAAAGACTTCTGACTGGGACATTTAAAACTACTTTTGAAAGCACTAATTTGAGCTAGGCCAAATAGCCAAATCTGATTTTTTGGTATACCTCATCTTAGGTGACTAATAAGAAAGCACCTTTGTGACAAATATGCTACTGAACTACTGCTTACAATATACATGAATGTTATATATTGTAGATATGTCCTCAGTTTGAATCATTATATTTAAACTAATTTCTCTTCATTACTAACACACAAGGTTTACATTGAATAATCCTATGATTCAGTTCCTGGCATTCCATTTATACAGATACATTCCACTTAATATGCTAAATATTTTTAAATCCTCTAACAAATTAGTATTTCAGCTAGGATGCACAGTATTGAAATTATTGTATTAACATTCATCCTTGAACTGAAATAGATTTGTTTCCCAAGAAAGCAAGAAGTATTTTCTGTCTACTCCAGATGCCTACCATTATAAAGTGAGCTGAATAATTTCTAGGGCTGGATGAACAGTTGCACCAATACTCCTAGAAAGTGAATTTTAAGCTTGCACACTTGAAGGCTCACACCAGAGAAATTACAATTTATGTGAAATGACATACTATATGAGATAGTAGGAATCCCAAATCTCCCAAATTTTTGACAGAGGCAATTAAGCAAGCCTGGCAAGATTCTGCATCCTTCACAACTACAGCCAGGTATGCACAGACAATTATTTCACAGCTCCTTGAAAAAAAATCCTGTAGAAAACTACTTTTTTCCCATCAATATTACCTTTGGAAAGGCCTATGTCACCTGGAAAGGTAAACCTGCATCAATTAATAAAATATTTTGCCACTCTCTCATGATACCTCTCATCAATTTTCTTCACACTATAAAAGACTCAGTGCTAAAATGATTATTGTAAGGTCTTCCCGTAGCAATTGTATCAAGTGACATGACAATGTAAAATGTGCAACTGTCTCTATTTCACATTACTGCACATATTGTACCATGTATCACAAAGCCACGGCCCTAGTGAAGAACAGTGGAAATTTTGCCACATTTAGTGATCTTCTTCTTCACAAAACTTGAACAGTTTGAATATATAATGTCTTTCATGGCCTTAACAATTATTTTTAACAGTGATCTGAAACTGAGTTAATGTATTTTAAATATCGTGTTCAAAATTAACAATTAAATAACAAACACAATAAAAATTGCTTTTATAATCAACTTCCAATGAGTGGGAGAAAATCATGTTTTTTCAGAAGTAAGTAGATACAATTATTTTGTAAATTACTCAGCTACCTGTATTTATTTATAACTTCTAAGATGCCTTTCAACTTATTTCTAGAAAATTTTCAGGGTTTGAAATGAATGCCCAGTATTTATGATCAGTCACCAAAAACAAAATCCAGAAAATAAAATTTTCTGATGCATATTATCTAGGCTGAAGCCAAGTTATCACCAAGTTTAATTTATAAATTATTTTTACCTCTTAACAACACAGTTAAATTAAATTCTGTTGCCTGTACATGGATTGAGTAGGAAGGAGAGGGAGATTTGGGTAGCGAGTAAACCCCATGAATTTTAATAGGAGGATCAGAGAAGAGCCACTGAAATAACTTCTAATTTGCTACAATATAATTGCATTGCTATTTCCACTCAAAGTATTTCCTATATTCTGAATTCACATTTTACAATCATTTCCTTCTTTTTCATATGATTCAATGAGGCTGAGTTACCAAAGACAGAAAGATATCTGAGACAACAATAAGGAGAACTTAGTAATGAGCATTTTATTTCTTGGGAACTGTATGTAATGTATTTTCTGACTTAAAATGGACAGCTTTAATGGCAATTTTAAGTATGATAAGAAATAGAAATATCATTTTCTGATTTTCAGTATTTATGCAATCATTAATGATTATATGTTATATACTAGACATTCCATATAATTCAGTGCATTGAATCAGCAAACATACATCCATCTTGAAGTGTTTTCCATGTGTTGTACATATCTGTCGTAGAGAACCAGAACAGTCACTTACATGTGCTTACAGCTATTATCTGGTGTGTTATGCCTATCAGAAGTTTTGCTAAAGACAAGAGCTTCATTTCAGAAAAGACCCTTCCTGATTCTCTATTACCCATGTCTTTCTAATCAATACAGATTCAACCCTACAAAGGTCTTTTCTGGCTTTTTTCCCCTTATTAAATTTGATTGATACCAAGCTTGAAATAAATGCATTAATTTTAATCCAAAATTAGTCCAAACGTAAATACCTTCTTAAAATAAGAGGGGTCCTTCTCATAGCAAAACAACTACAGACTTTTGTTGTATATTCAGGTATATTGTTCCCTTCTGCACAACTAACAAATTCCTTGGATGAAAAACAGCAGTTATCTTAAGAAAATGGATTTTGGCACCTTCTTGTCCTTTCGTCTCTTGCCTATATCTCATTGGAGATCTACTGTTTCCTTTTTTCGAGTGAGACTAGCAGAAAATGTGATTGTAGCAGGTAGTAGCAGGTTTGATACACTTGGTTCCAGTTAAGTACTCTCTTTAGAGACATTTACCTGACATTTTCTGATTCAAGAGTCTCAAAAGTCATGAGAGATTCACAGAAGGTGGTAATAAAATAGTAGTTATTCAAGATTCTGAGATTATTAACAATCCTTTTTACAGAGGAGTGAGCTGGGGAAAGATGGGAAGGCATGGGACAATAAACAGCAGGGAAATAACAGACTCAGGCACCTGGAACAAAATGGGTTTCATACAAAAGGGCTGAAAAAGCTGGCTACTCTGATTTTTGAATTCAATTGTCTGTCATCTGCAAAGAACTATGGTGATGATGGGGAAGTGCATGATTAGTAAAAATTAGGAAAAAAAGTCTAATTTTTTTCCTTTTTTTCCTCTGCCTCTTTTTTCATTGCCCTTGGTGTCCACAGAGTTTTTCCTTTCATATATTCTCTGTCCAAAATTGCATCTGCACATTAGGTTTTCATCCTTTCTCACATATGTTGTCACAGAGGTGTTACTATCATTCCTGATTGGCTTGGCCTTGGCCAGCAGTGCATCCATTCTAGAGCCAGGTGGCACTGGCTCTGCAGACAGGGGGGGAAGCTTCTGGCAGCTTCTCACATCACCCCTACATCCCACCATTACCAAAATCTGGTTACAGGAACACAATAAAACTCTTCCCAGAGGTGACATTATTTAGTTGTTGGCTCCTAGTCTGTAAAACGTGTAGGATTTTCCATCATAGTTTCTGACTTTGAACTTTGTCTTAACACAAATCAGGAAGGGTTTGTTGACCCCACTCCTCAATTTTTTAAAATTCCTTCTGGTCTGAAATTCTTTGCCAATAACTCCCCTCAATTTATAGTCATCTACAGATTTGTATCTAGGTACACTTTATGCTATTATTCAAGTGACTGATGAAGATGTTGAATATAAATGGCACAAAAATTGGCCTCTGGAAGTCTCTGATGGCTGCAGGCTGTCAGCCAAAATTAAGCCAATAATGGCTACTATTTGTGCCTGGTGGAACAGCCAATATTCAATTAATCTAGTAGTTTGTTGTTCCAAAGCCTGGTTTGTGTTTTCTCTATTTTCAAATGGGAATGCCGTTAAAACTGTGTTAATAACAAGATAGAACATGTCCATCAACGTGTCCTCATCAATCTAATAATTTGTTTCATAGCAGAAAGTTTTTGTTTTCTCAAGCTCTTTGTAAATCTGTGCCAGCTACTCCAGAAACACTTATCCTTCACATGCTTGCAATAGAATCTAAGAGTAAATGTTCCATGATCTTTTCAGGGGCTGACATGATGCTGATTTTTTGGAGCCACAATGGCACTCCAGACACCAGAGTTGAGATTCCCCTGCAGCCTGTGGTGAAAACCATAGTGATGCAGCTGCACCCTTGCAGTCCATGGAAGTCAGTAGGAGTGCAGAGATCCACCTAAATTCTATGGAGGAGATCCCTGCCACTGTGAGGGATGCCTAAAAGGAAACTGTGGTCCCATAGGAATCCTGTGCTGGTAGGCTTCTGTCAGGGACTAGCGTTATTCCAGCAGATATAAAATCCAAGGGAAGGTAGGGTCAAGATGTGCTCACCTTGTGCTTTGGCTAAAGTACCCTTTGGCTTTCCTGGGCCCTTTCCCCAGATGTGAATTTCAGTCTTTTTGCCACTCAGGAGCTGGGTTAGGGAATCCAGGGTTGGGATGTGGAGCATTGTGTCTGATGTGCCAGTGATTGGCAGGCATTGCAGGGCTGGGATACAGGGTGCCTAGGGTGGGGAGTATGGAGCAATGCATCACCTCAGCTGGGTCAGACATGTCCCCACACATGCACCTGAAATGTTTTAAGTCAGCAATCTCCCCCACCATGGGGGAAAGGTGTTTTTAAGATTCATTGTATTTCTCATTATCCTGATCTAATTTTGTTGGTAATAAATTCAGTAAATATACCCTAGTTCAGTCTGTTTTCAGTCTGTTTTTTTTTTTTTCATGTTTTTCATGATGATATTTGGTGAGTGAGTTCTCCCAGTCTTTATCTTAACTCGCAAACCTAGATTCTGTCCCCTGTCCAGTTGTGGATGGGAGTGATAGAGTGGTTTTGTTGAGTACCTGATATCCAGACAGGGCAAACTCAACATAGAGCTTAAAGATCGTAGTGAGCCCCAGAGGGAAAAGTGGAGTGCCACTGCATGGGAGACAAATGGTGCACTGTTCTGTTTTGAGAGGAATATGGCTGAAAGACCAAGGAAAGCTGCTGTCACTCTCTATTTGGCATTGATGAGGCTATACCCAGAGTATGACATTCACTTTTGCCTTCCATCCAGTTCAAGAAGAAAATGGAGGAGCTAGAGAAGTTCAGCAAAGGGCTTCCTTGGTGAGCAGGGAGCCAGAGCACATATACTGTGAAGGGAGGATGGGGGAACTGTTGTTCAATACAGAAAAAAGAAGAGTGAGGGGAGACCTAGCAAATGTCTATGGCCATTTGAAGGCAGCTGCAAAGACAACACAGCTATACCCTTCACAGTAGCACCAAACAACATAACAAAACAAAGTTGCCATAAATTCTGTCATTCACATTTTAGGCTGGTAAAAAAATTAATAGAGCAGTGAAATTGCCAGCATGATACAGCATTAGAACTTGTTACCTAAGGAGGTCAAGGGACTTCTACTCTTGGAGATTTTCAATGCTCTGCTGCACACAGTCATTGCTGACCTGGCCTTGATACTGGCAACATTCCCACTTCAAATAGAACATTGTACTAGATGTCCTCCAGAGTTGCTAATTCTTGTTCTTTTATTGCAAATCTTAGCAATTTTTATAGATTAGCAAAGACCGGAAAGACCAGAGATCAAGATCACAAGAGATATTGATCACAAGAGAAATCCAGCTTTCATTAAAAAAACAAACAAAAAAAAAAAAACAAAAAAAAAAAAGAACAAACCCAAAACACAACCAAAACAACAACAAAAACAACAAAAACAACCCACAAAAAAACAAACCTATGGAGAATCTTCATGCAAAACAAACAAAAACAAAAAAGGAACCAAAACATAGAAAATATTTATAAAGAAGCCCACCTGAGAAGTGGTCTGATATTTCAGATATTCTCCTGGTATTTAGGAGCCTTGCCCATGTTCTCTGAAATCCAGAATCTGATTTATGCAAATCTAACGCAGTATGCAAGACCATATTCTGGCTCAAAAGTGAATGTCATGCTTCAGAAACAGACAAGGAAAAGAAAAATTATTTAAGGTGATATTGTTAGTTGATTTTAACTCATATAGACAAATTATTTTTTGCATGTTGTCTATACAATGAAATTCATACATAATATGAGAGTTTGCAAAAACAGCAGCAGCATCCTGTGATGTTCAGAGGTCTTAAAAGAAAGAATAAATTAGATGAAATCTGTCACCTCATCAAGTGCATTATAAAAAAGAAATTGAAAAAAGGGGGTTGTATTACCCAACAACTCTATTCTAGTACTTCATTATTATAAAACTTTTTCTGAGATTTAAAATGATTGAATAAACATGTTCCTTCATCTTGTAAGATGCAGTTTCACATGCAAGCATGTTGCACTGGAGCTCTGATTTTGCCCCAAGTAGTTAGAAATGTGGAGCAGTAACCTGATATTTTTCTTAAGCCCAAGGACATCAGGCTTATCCAAAATTCTGCAGCATGCATTTAATAAAGGTGTAGTGGTAGTAGATGGAATTGCTCTTGATTCTACCTGGTCCTTTCAGATAATTTGTTTCCAGGAGCCAGCAAGCAAGATTCCCGTGCTCATAGGAACAGGCATCATCAGCCCTGTGCAAAGACTAAGCAAAGAGCATTCTGACACTCTGCTGTACGTCTGTTTGCCAAAACTTCCTTTAGCACCTATAGTTGACACCCACTTTTTTTGGAAGGCTGCCCACCACAAGATATGCAGTAGAGTTTATATGACTTTGCATAGTGTAAAACTACGGTGCAATAAATAAACTCTGTTTTCCTGCTTTTTATTTTACACACAGCATTCAATAAGTATTACCTTGGATACCTTTCTACTATATATTTCTGGCAAAATGACAAATGATGCAAATAGAAAATCAGATCCTGATGTTTAGTCTGAAGCCTGAAATTTCTTTCCCATAGAAGCAGCTTGAATGGGAGTGTTTCCAGAGCTTTTGGCAAATTTTGGCTGCTAATGTAAATTTCTAAGTACAGTAATAAAGAAAATTTGAAACTGAAGACTGGCAAAGTAACTGCTTGCTGTTTGGCTTCCTGTGGTTGCAATCAGAAATGAGTTAATAAAGCAGCTGTGGTTTAGGCTCTGGTTTGCAATTTCAGTGTTATCCATGAAGCAACGACATTATAATTGTCTGTTAACTTGCATTCCCTCATCCGCTCCTTGTTGCAGCTTTGTTGTACTCTCTTCTTTAAGACACAAAATGAAAGGAGGATTACTGAAATTCAGAGACGCAGTGTCAGGGTCAGATGAATGGCAAGGGACCTTATCACTCAGTCTGTGACCCAGCATGGACTAATTCTGCTGACTTCTCCTGGCTGTGAATAGGCCATGACATAGAGCTGAGAATCTGCACAGCGTGAGCAACAGAGGAGTGCAGCTTGACCTACAAGGCAGGATTGCTGGTATTTGACAGACTATGGGTGCAGAATGTGAGATATATGTGATATATACTAAACCCACTAGGGGAAAAATGACAGCTCTTATCACAGCCCCATAGAACAGCTTGAGTTGGAAAGGACCTCTAAAGAACACCTACCCTAACACTCCTGCCATCAGCAGGAATGTCTTTCACTTCATCAGGTTGATCCACTACATCCAGTTTGACCTTGAATGCTTCCAAGGATGGGGGATCATCTTCTAAGAATGAAAATATTAATTTCACAGTTTCCATATTTTCTAGAAAATTTGATGGAAAAAAGGGCCAAAGGGTAAAAATACAAAATTTTCAAGGGAAGAATTCGTTAGAAACATATGGAAATTTATAGTATGCAAATATTAAATAAAAGCAATGAAAATGCTTCAAATGGATAGAAAGCAGATCAATATAATGCAGAATGTAAAAGATGCATGTTAAAAATCTCATTTTATGAGAAAATTTCTCTCGGTCACTTTGCACAGGGTATTTTATTCTGGAAAAAATCTGTACATTGAAATATAAACAATTTCCTTTTTTTGTTATGAAGGTAATATATTTAAGGTAATAACTTCCATTCTTATAGGAAGAGTTAGCAAATCATGACTCCCATTGTTGCAACTTATACTATAAACTGCTAAGAATCAAAAATACTCTCTGCTACACTGACGAAATTTTTTTTCAAAGATTGATCTACATTATCCTAAATTTACTGTTTCCAGGTTTACAGTGTAGCTATGTCACTGGCATCCTCCTTTAACACACAATGTTATGCAATTTTCAGTATATCCCTTGTACGTTATTAAAACATTTACAAAACAGGTGATTCTCTGAAAGAAGCCAAATCAACAGTATCATCTGGTGCTGAATAAATGATCTCATGAGCTATGCCAGTGTGCCAAAACAGCAGCCCATTGCTACTTGTTTTAAATACATAAAAAAAGAATTTGGAAATGGTCCAATTAATTTCCTCAGAATCCAAAGGGCTGAATAAATATTTTATTCTCTGATATACTTACGGAATGTAATGTCTCCCTATTGAGACACAGCACTGTGCCTCCTCACAGACCTGTGTAGGCTATATTTCAGTTCTGTCAGGGGGAAAAGAAAGGTTAGATCTTACTGTGCTGTCATCTTATTCAAGGTATTTTTTCTTCTTTTTTCATTACAGCAGCAGTAACTCCTTGTGACTTCCTTATCAATAACTGGAGAAATGAAAAACCGTGTTAACTGCGGCACCCCCTGATTCAGTAAATCTATTATTATTAATATAACAACGTACAAAAGCCCGTTCTTGAAAGAAAAAAGGGGGAATTTTTGGATACTCTTCCATAATTCATTTGAAAGTGTCTTTCATCTTGGAGTTGCACAGTTGAGAGTACTCTTCACAATCCTATATTTGGTTCAGTCTTTTAAAGAAGTGTTAGGACATTTTTAATCCTGCCATTGAAGATTCTAGTGTCTTTGAAAAAATCTGTATTTTAGAAATTAATAAAACAAATACCAAATATTTTTATTTTTGTTGCCACTCTTTCCACTGGTAATCTTCTTTTCAGTCCTACTAAGGAGAAGGTGGGGAATTTCTGGGTTAAGATTACTGGTTTTTCTCTCTCCTCTCGGACATTTGGCTTGCTGAACTAAGTCACTTTTGTGTGTGCTCTGCCTATTACTACAAGGACTGACATTTACCGACTGTAGGACTTTCTCTTTGTCTGTGCAGAGGAAGGATTTCCCATAGTCTTAAAACCTGGTGCAACTCCAAGTGGTTCCCATGAAAAACTCTTTAAAAACCTAGCTGGTGCTTTGTTTCATTAGAGTTTTGCTCCAAGACACTTCATATATTTGCATCTTCATTTCCAAAGTTAAATGACAATAATTAACTTTTATTTGGATTCCAAGATGGGTGGAATCCATCCTGGAGCTAAGAAGATTTTGATATTAACAAATTATTACAATTCACTAACATATGGCAATCAGCCTTTGGGACAAATATTCAGTGAAAAATATTATGGTAATCAATGTTATTTATTAAAGTATCAGAGATACACATTACACACTGTCCTCTTATAAAATACAATAAGAGCATGGTGGATGCATTAATTACAGAGGAAGAGTGTTTTCTCAAAAAACCCAACCAACCAACCAAATTATTTGGCATACTGTTTTTGAAGATTGGGTGATCTGGTTTTGGGGTTTTTTTTCCCTCCCTATGTTGCACTGATTAGCTAACAAGAACCAAGGCCTGTATTTTGTTGTTTGTGCCCTCACCATGCAGAATTTGATAAGCTGTACTACTAAGAAGTCTTACTGATTTGTATTTCTTGGTTTTTTTTGGACTAACAGTACATTAAAGTCTATATAACATGGAAAATGAAAAGCATTTTGGCTACAATAACTGAGATTGCCTATAGACTCAGTCCCAATATGAGTAAGAATTCAGGTGAATTTTGTACCGACTTTTGTTCCCTCCAGCTCCATTTATTAAAAGCCATAATACTGTACCTTGGTCTTCTTATTCTATTCTTAGACATGTCTAGCTCCTGAGCTTTAATAATTTTCAGATTTTTTGTAATGCTCTCAAGCATTTGAGTCTTTTTCCAGTAAGAGTTATTTATTTTTCTCAGAGAATTCTTAGACTGGACAGTTTAAGTTTATGAAATTTTCTTCAGATTGATTATCTATAAATATTTAATTTTGTTGTGTAGATTCATTTCTTTGTTGTGTGGGGGGTATTTTTGCTGGCAGTGTGTTGAGAGCTGTATAACAGAAAAATGTCAAGGATTCTGTCTAAAATAATTAGCAGTCTTTATGAATACAGACACTGAGACAAATAATGAGGATTTTTTTCATTTTGTATTTATTATCTAGTCTTCTGAGGATGCTATACTCCCTATTTAAAATCAGAAAATGTCTATTTTGTACTGAAGTGGGTGTAGTATGCGTATTTAAATTATGGATATTGAAAACAGGAATTACAAACTATTGTTTCCTTAAAGACCATAATTTCCAACAACTTACAATTCTTTAATGGGATCAATTTTTCATAGCAGGGATATTATAATTCTAGATAAGCCACCCACATATGTAAATACAAAAACAGAGGCATACACAATTTATTTCATGTTTATGGCTTTGACCATTTTGAACACTAACATTTCCCCTTTTAGTATATCTCATCGTATTATGGCAATGGACAAAGTATGAGTGATAAAAATGGATACTTTATAACTGTCCAGAGAAGGTTAGAACACTACTGAAATTGTTCACATTTCTCATAGATTAATTTTTTTACTTTGGGTTGCTTTTTTTTGCCATTAAATCCAATACGTTATTAAAATGGAGGTAGCAGTCTTTCTTAATTTATAGTGGAATACAACAAAGCACACCCTCGTACACACACATCTCAGAGAGCTAATGGAAAGAGAAATGGTGGAAATGAGAACAGTCCCCATCAGTGTAAATGAAGGCACAGTGAAAGCAGTCTCAGAAGGGCTTACCCATCCTGTTGCTTTTAGATGGACAAACAGCAATTACTGCAGGTCAGTTGTAGCATGCCTGTGCAGGGAAATGGTGAGTGGTCAGGGCTTTTTAGAAGCAAAAACCATCATAAAGTTGCCTCTGGTTGATTCGATGGACTGCCTGTCCCCATTCTTACATGTGCTTTATGGACCACACGTTCTCATTTGCCTCGGAAGGAGAACCAATTAACACAAAAGTGTAATCCAAAGCACAGTAAATGGAGATGGTCAGGAGATTTGCTTTGAAACAATGCTGAAACTTTGAACTGGAACCCTCCCACACATTAGAGAAATCCTTGTGCAAATGTAGCACAGCCGACAATAATGTACAACAGCCCTGGCATATGGGTCCCTTTTAAACTCAGTTTTTGCCATATTTAATAAGAGCTACCAGGCATAAAGTTATGATTTTCAACTGAATACACAGGGACCTAAGGAAGATTTGAAATTATATTAAAAAATGCTTCTTCTCTACCTTCATATCTACAAAGATGGTCTAGTGATGAGAAAGGTTGCAGTCTGCAATAGGTGCAAAAAGAATTCCCATTCTGTTTAAGACATTCCTTCCTCTCTGATCTCCTTAAGGTTTTCCCATTACACAAGACTAATATAACTGTTTTAAAAGACTTAGGTTTGAAAACATTTGGAGGAGAACGGTGCAGCCAGTCCTCACTGAGTCAGTCCTAGCAGACTCAGTTGTGATGGCTGTTCAGGCAGTGTTGGCTCTCTCTAGAACTCCTGTTTAATTCTGTTAGTCACTAGTAAGTTAACTCTTAAACAAATTGTGGTATTAAGCTGCTAGTGCTATCAATCCTACAGGTAGAGGGCAACATCTTGCTAAGAATGAAACTACTTTCCATCCAGTTTAGGTTTAGCAGCTTTGAAATTTTCATTACAGGCTTCTGCATCTCAAAGATCAGTGGATGAAGCTCTTTCCTTGTCTCTTTCTCATTTCCCAGAGCACTGCTCAGTGTAATTTCTTGCCATTTTCCCTCAATATTTTCTTTAGAGCACTGCACTCCAGTGTTAGTTTGTTATCACAAAATCCAACTGAATAACAACTAATAAATCATTATGGGCAGTGGTCCAGTGCCCTGATATATATTAGGAGGCACTCTAGCATGAATTGTGTCTATGATGTAGACATCCCTTTGATTTTTCATGAAAGCAATCCAGCCAAAATCTTAAAATTGAAGTAAATCACCAGCCTTCTGTTGAAATACCTAGGTGCAGCTTTCATATTTAGGATATATTTGATAAACCGTCTTACTTATGCCAACTTCTATTGATATCAAGAAGGCAAAAAGTAATTAATATCTTCTGGAAGTTGTTAGTTCATACAAGATTAAGCCAATCATATAAAGCATGATGGTAAAATGGAATACGACTGCTAATCTGGCATCTGAAATTCCTTTATAAATGAATGGACATTCTCTAGTTTGGAAGCTTAATCTATTTTTTGCTTTCCTTTCAAGTATTTCAAGCTCCAAGGGTAGCAGTAAATCTTCTCTTCACAACAACATCAGGAAAGAGAATCAGAAATCTGAAAAAAATTAGTTTGGGGAAATTAAGGGTGAAATATGTATCTATGCAATGTAACGTACCAGGTGTCACCTTTTCCTTAATCACTTAAGACTTAAAACAAGCTCCAGAACTAAATTTAGACATGCAATTTGTAAGCCAGATTTTCCAAAATACTCAGCATTTAACAGCTCCCATAAATTCTTGCAGGCGGTTGCTGAATTCTTGGTACTTGTAAGTATTAAAACCCATATGTCACCGTCTAAAAAAATATTTTGAAACCTAACTTCACACGTCTTTTTGAAAAATTGTATTCTCTAGCTGAACGCATCATGGGCTGATGTAGTCTTAATTCGAATGGAATGAATAATCAAATAATTGGTAACTGATAAGTAAATACAAATTTATAGTTCAAGAGCACATCAGGCATCTAGATCATAGAAAAAATGTATTGTTTTTCTCTCTTCCTGGAAACAATTCGTTGAAATAGGGGTACTGAAAGTACCATTATGAAGTTTTAAAGTATGATTTGGTTTAGCTGTGTGTTGAGTTTTTGGTGTGTAGGTTTCTTTCCCTAAATTTATACATGTCATGGTTTTATGAATCACTTTGAAAAAGAGTGGTCATTTTTTATGGACATTTGGTTGTATTGTAAATGGTTTTGAATTAGGATATTCTGAAGCCTTAGGAATGGTCATTGGAAAGATAACACTTTTCCCCTCAGGCATATTTTGATTTGATCTTATATCTTCAAGTATACTGCAATTCAGCTTCCATACAAAAACAAAAGGGTAAAGGAAAACAAGGAAAACTCACCATCCATTGTGAAAGGCTTGCCAATGTTGTTTGAATATATGACTTATTTTCTCGATAAATAATGATTTTTCAAAATAAATTATGTGAAACTTAGTTCTGTCTTGGTTTCTATAGATCTTAATGACTTCGTAGCTATTGCTTTCAATATCTACAGTTTTCAGTTCAAATAGTTTCCATTTTATTTCTATTTTATTTCTATTTACTTCCATTTATACATTTTACGTTTCTACAGCTCTTGGAAGACAAGGAAAAACCCTTGACAAAAAAAACCACTGAATCTTCAAATTCACAATAGTTCTCACTGTACGCCAAAATTCTGAAGAAATTAATGAAAAAAAATTATGGGAAGGGGGAAAAATAGACAAGTACAACTTTAACATTTTAAATGGGATGCAGAAAAATTCTGTTTCAGTCTGGAGTCCAGAATCTGTGTAGAAGTTTCTGTTATTTCTAAGAATTTTACTGGCAAACCTTACCTGTGGTATCCTGGTAGCAATGAATCATTTGTGTAGTTTCACATCTATTTCTAATGAGAACAGCAATCTTTTATGGCTACTTAAGGCCTGCAGATTTCCCCCAGAGTGATCCTATCCAAACATCCAGTGCTATTGGTAATGGCTATTTCCTTTCACTACAGACTTAAGAGGCAGTTTCCTCAAGGACCACTACAAGGAGTGACACATGAAAATTTTTCCTTCTCCGCTTTCCTTCCACAGGTACCCTAGGGTAATTTTCAAGTTCTGTTTGGCTTGTACTATATTTTGAAACTTATGACTGATTTAAAATACAGAACTCTGGGCACTATGGTATAATGTTACCACCAAGAAATAAATACAATGAACTAAGAGTAAAAATGCAGATTAAGAAAATGACACTGCAAAATTATCCAGAGTATACTTCTGAGAACATTTATATTCCAGGCTTCTGTCTGAATGTCTCCTTTACATTTGTATATGTAGGATTTGCCTCAAATGATGAAGGGAATACATCTTAAAACCAGCATAGAGAATGTAATAATTTAAAATTATATAAAATAATAACAGTTCAGTAACTTTATCACTGAGTTTCAAACTTGCTTAATTAATATGACTTGATGCAGAAGAAAACCAGAAAATATATGCCTTTTTGGTCTTGTTTTTGTTTCCTTTTTCCCTTAACTGACTTGCATTATATTTTAAAATTTTATTTCCTTTCAGAAAATAGACCCCTTCTGTAGAGTTTCGTTTTGATGATATTCTAGATGCCTGTTACACAATTTAATAAATGCATGTCATAACCTCCCACTTTTTTGTGAAAAGAAACGTTGAATTATGGAGGTATAAAAAATCTGGTAAGAGAATTATCAGGAGTGGTTTGCTGATATGGAAAGCTAATATATTAGATGAATTATGGCACGAGAGAAGAAGAAAAATTAGAGGAAAAAAAGGTGCTAAATGAAAGCTTTTTGTACAGTCTGATGACTATCATGCATTGAAATAATTGAAATATTAATTTCTCATGAAAGTGTCTTAAATTGAGTGTCATATCTTTAAATTAGCAAATAAAATTCAGTACTACTTAAGAAATTAGAAAAAAAAGCATCTCTACTACAGCTAAAAATTTTACAGCCTATTCTTGGTTTTCTTTTTTTCTTTACACCTATTTTTTTCTTGAAAACACAACACTGAAAGAGAAAAAGACAAAGTATAGTTAACGATCTTAAGTACACATATTCATTAAAATTATCTAGTCTTTCATTTAGTACATGCCAATAAATTTGAAAGCAGAAATGATGCAATAAGGTAACATATAAAACTGGATTTTCAAAATGTCTTTTTCACTTTTCTTTAGCCAAGTATTTAATACATATCTGAGTTGAAATGAATACATAAGTCTATGGAGATATGTCCCTTGCTATTACTTATCAACACTAAAATGCAATCAAGGATCCTCTTTGGGAACTGCATTCCCATCAAAATGCTATTAAACAATCAATTATTTAAAGCATGGCACATGACGTTGCCATTGTTCATTATTTTATTAGCGTCATTGAACTTCAGAGTAACTATTGCATCTAATTATATTCATCCTTGTTACCCAGTGAACACTGCTTTCCCCTTACATCTCTCTGAATAATGCAAACCAAAGATCTTGTTGATACAGAACAAGAGTTTTCAATTTGGATTTAAAACCCTTTAGGCTCAACTAAACGAATATTCAACTTGGGTATACTAGAGATATGTAGTTATACATTTATGTCTCTAAGTAAAGATTTCAGAAGACATTGAAGTGATGAGAAATCTTTCTCTTAATTCCTGTTTTGCATCCAATATTGCATGATATCTGTTCTGATTAGATTTTTTTGCACTATTATCACTTATCTTTACTTTCTACCTCTTGATTTTGATCTTTCTCCAAAAATTGGAAAGGCTCACAATGTCAAATCTTGATCTCTCCTTAGCCAACAGTATGAGTTCAACCCTTTATGTTGAACCTGTTATTTGAGGACCAGAGAAAAACTTGCTTACAAAATACCAATCTTCTTTTTCAAAGAGATCTCAAATCACCCATTTTTTAAACTTAATTTCCTTGCACTTTCTACCTTTATTAGCTATATTCCTATATCAGCTATATCAGCTATATTTATACAGCTATTAGTTATAGTTTATATAAATAACTGTCACAATATCCTTCTTTTTTTCCCCATAGCATTACCTTAGGAGCCCAAGATCAACAACTGATCCTTTAAAACCTTCAAATCTTAAGTTTCCAGGCTCTAGTCTTCAGTCTTCTGGCCTGACCTGACCTGCAAGTTTGTGGGGGTTTATTTTGTTTTGGGGTTTTTTTGTTTGGTTGGTTGGGGTTGTTGTTGTTATTTTGTTTTGGTGTTTTTTGGTTTTTGTTTTTTGTGGGTTTTTTTGGAGGCCAGATACCCACCAAAAGTGTTCTATAACTCCCTTCCTCAGCTAGGCAGAGGAGATAAAATAGTAGGAACAGTGCATGAGCTGAGATAATGAGAGGGAGAGGTCACTCACCTAATACTGTTACAGGCAGGACAGACTTGGAGAAATTAGTTAGAATCATAAAATCATAGGCTATCCTGAGTTGGAAAGTACCCACAAGGATAGCAAAGCCTAGCTCCTGGCCCTGTACAAGACAATCCCAAGAATCTCACCATGGACCTGAGAATGTTGTTCAAATGTTTGTTGAACTCTGGCAGGCTTGGTGCTGTGACCACTTCTCCCGGTACCCTTCACCTCCAGGGGAAGAACCCTTCCCTAATATCCAACCTAAACCTCCCTTGACACAATTTCTGGCCAATCCTTTGGGTCCTGTCACTGTTCACCACAGAGCAGAGGATAAGAAGTACTTGCCCCTCCTCCTCACAAACTGGCCTTTGTGTCTGAAGAGCTGCTCCTCTCATATACTCACACTCCTCACTTCTCTGGCCACAATTGCTTTTTTTTTCCTCCTTAAGTATCATAGAGGCAATACTACCATTGCTGATGGGCTTGGCCTTGGCCAGTCATGGGTCCATCCCAAAGCCATCTGTCATTGGCTATGCCAGATATGGGAGAAGCTTCTACCAGCTTCTCATCAAAGCCACCCTGTAGCACCCCATCCTCCTCCCCTAAAGAAACCTGGAGTACAAACTCAATACATTATACAAAAAAGTTTTTATAAAATTCAAATACTTTTAGGAGGTTGGACTAAAGTCATTATGTTTTCAGGCCTTGTTTCTATCTCTCTATCCCTACTTACCTTGCTCATATTTACCTGCACCATTGTATATATATGCTTGATACTGTTCTGCACATTTTAATGATTTTAACCTTTTTGACTAGTGCTATATTCACTCTAAGTAGTTATGAAAATTATAATAGTCTGGAACAATTTTCCAGGGAAATAACTATAAGATGTACTGTTAAATGAAAACACTTCATCAAGTGTGCCTGAGACTGTCAGCAAGCCATCCTTAATCAACTTAATCAACCTTTTTCTTCTTGGTGTTTTACTGTAGCTTTTCTTTTCTTTTAAAATTTGTAAACTTTATCACCTTGTTTTGTTTATTGGCCAGGACTTATTTATATCAGCTCAAGCCTTCCTTTTTCTTAACAAGCCATATATTTGTCCAGCAGAATTTGGAGTCACCCAGGACTACAGAAAAGTGAGAACAACGTGTCTTATGTATTCTTAGCAAGCTCCTTAAAACACTTGGAACCAAGTGTTTCAAGGCCTCTGATTTGTCTTTTCTCTAGGGAAGAAATGGGAAACTGGATAAATATGAAGGCCAACGATGCAGGACCACCAAATACAGACAGTAAGGGGAAAATAACAGCAACTTGCATTCTATCATATATGATAGATAGGCCTCTGGATGACTGGTGGATTTCTTCCCTGAGTAACTGAGGAAAACAGGCCCACAGAAAGTAAGCTTAAGTTCACTAAAAAAGGAAATGTATTTCCACTCAACTTTCCTTTTAGGGAAGTGTAGATTGAGAGACTTTTATGGAGAGCTGTATCATCTACCAGTTGTTATTCCTTAAATGAAGACAACAAGAATGAAGGGAATAAAATCCTCTTGAGTCATGAGGAAAATATAGAAGCAACACTGATTGCATTTTCAATAATCTGTGTAAATACATTTAAAAAGACTTTTTGATGATATTTACAGAGTGAAATCTAATGAAAAATGAATGGGAGGAAATCACAATCTATTTATAGCAAAGCCACAAGGAGAATAAAGGACTGACTTAATCATATACATAATTTACAGCAAGTTATTCACTCAACTGTCTCTTTCTATATAGTGCTGTTTCTGTTTTCCATAGTAGTTTAGACTGAACAGTCACAGCTGTCTCTTCTTCTTTTAATATTAATAGAGAGGGAGCTCTTCTGGAGACATGGTGCCTGACCCAAGCACAAATTGTTTATGGCCATATATGATGTAGGTGTCATGCTGTTTTTATAAACACTCCAGTAAAATCATAAGGTACTTGAAGACAGAGTGGACTGTAGTAGCTGTTTGTATTTACTCTTTTTTAATGCTTTAATCTCTGGAAGGTTTTAGGTTTATTGGGTTTTGACTGAATTGTTATACACTACTTGAATTAAGAGTCAGAAAGGAAGTATAGCTGGAATGTATTACTGGAATAAGTTTTTTTTATCTTCTTCTCTTAGTACTTCTTTAACAATTCCAAGATAATTTCATCACTTCCTTATTTTGAGCATCATCTTGAAAAGAATACTCTTTTTTTTTTTTTTACACTTCACATCAAGGAAAGAACAATTACAATTCATTCTCCCATTTATTAGCTTTTTTGATTTTTAAAACTTTCTTAAGAAGAAATAAGACCGAGGATACCCTTAAAATTAAGTAAATCAGTTCAAAATCATTACAAGTGGGCAGAAAACAAGAACACCTCTATTATCAAGTGGGATTAGACTGCAGTAGAATTTTGATTTTTAAATTCAAACCCATTCAGGAAGGCTCTTCAATTTTGTTCATATGTCCTCTAAGCTAAATTCCAGTACTCTCAGAATGAATGAATAAAGAGATACCAAATAAACATTCTTCATGTAAATTTTTCACTCAGCTGAAGCATCATTCTTTAAATTCAATTTTGCAAACAGATTGAAAATTTTTCTTGTTGAATTGCATTGCTCCAGTCTGACTCTCAGATCTGTTGTATAGTGAATGGTGTCAAACATACTGGCAGTGTTATCTGGTAAATGCATATTAATTTAAATAAATAACAGATGTTTCACTTCCCTCTGCTTACTGAGCAATTTGAGCAATCAACCTTTTTTACATGAAAATTACATGATGTGGAATTAAATTTCAATCTACAGTGCATCTGAATTTTAACTTTAATAGAAGGCTGATTCCAAGAGCTGCAAGAAATAAAAGAACTATCCATAAACCCAACCTCTCCCTGCCAAAAAAACCCAGAAAGCAAACCCAAACCAACAATAAAACCCTTGTTATCTACAATTTATAGATAATGCTTTTTTTTTTCCTTAGGAAGCCATATACACTAGCTGTTTTAATATCTTAACACATATTCATTTATTAAGATCTCTGCAAGTCGCACCGCTAGAAATTGGTACAAACCTATTTATTCATTAAATGTTCAATTCATTCTCACTCAGTTATATCAATACCCAATCTTCATATATTTCAGGTAATTAAATATTTGCCAATTTTGCATTTCCAAATCTCTGAGTTAAATACAAGGTTAGCTGATACAGATAATGGAGTTTGGATTTAAGTTATTTTTAACCTGTCAAGTAATACTATTTTAACTAATAAATCTAACAAGTGTACACAGTTATACAGTTACACATTTAAAGCCAGTGCTTAAAAAAAAATTATATATAACACACTTAGCATGTATTTTACATTTCAGAATTATTGTACATTTATGGATACTCTTTCAGGACATGTCTTATCCCTTTGATATTCTGGCAATAGGACTTCGTGTTCATCTCATGCTTTCACTACGTTTGTCATTACCAAATTCCACCTGACAGAATTTTATTTAATCTCAGACTTTATTAAGACTGGACATACATTCTTCTTTATATGAATGCTCATGGGCTGTGATCAGTAACCCTGCTTAATGCCAAAGTACCATTTATTTTGAAGATAGAGCAAGGTAATTTACTGTGCTTTTAAAATGAAATTAACTGTCTGTCTTCCTTAAAATCTTATCTTGTCATAGTAAATTAAGCCAGCTTTTGTTCTGTAATCATTTTCTTTGCTAACACCTTGTCAACAAGAAAGTCCTGTCTTTGCTGTGCCTGTTTTCCCTCCATCATTCAGGCCAAGATCAGCACCAGATGATCATCAGTGAACTTAACCAAAGCACCCAGAACCAGTAGTTTTTTCCATAGCAAATTACCTAGTTAACTTCTGTTGGGGAGGGTTTGTGGCATTTTTACCTACTTTCATTCTGCTTCACTATGTCAGGTTCTATAAATATTATCATCACAAAGATATCCTAGGTCCCCCAATAAACTTATAGTTTAATATGTTATTTTTGGTATTTCCAACTTTATCAATACCTAATGATCGGTGTACTTTATTCTAAGTAAATATCAAATTTAATTAGAATTTTTCAACAAAGTTGACAAGTTCTGAGGAAAATGTTGGTTCTTGAAAAAAAAAGAAAGACAAATTTAAAACAAAAACAAACCAAAAAACACACAACACCCCTTCAGCAAACAAACAAAAAGAAAAAAATAAAAACAAACCCACAAACAAAGATAATTTAAAAAAGCATTTCCATTTACCTAACTGGATTTAGGGTATTCATTTTTGAGGTATTCAAAAATTGATCCATTACTACTGTACTAAATTATAAGGTGCCTCAGTAGAATAGCATAGCCATCTTGCATCCATGGATTGAAAAGGACCACTAACCAATAAAAATATAATTTCCATGGAGCTATGATCTAGAATTTCAGACATTTGGCTAGTAGAATGCAGTTGCTTTTCAACAAGGACAGAGGTCCCAAAGTCATCTAAACTTTCATTATAGTTTTGGTAAACTAAACTTGACAAGTAGACAACACTGAATCACAAAAATCCATACACCACCGAATCACAACAAACCACCACAAAAATTATCTAATACCTCCAGACACTGAGAACCTAAGTTCATTGGTGGAAGCAGTAGGACACTAAGCTAAAGTCTTTACCAAACAAATAGGCTTCTGAAAACACGCTATTGAATGTGTATTTTCTGACTATGGCCTATCAGAAGGTTCTTAATCATTTGAATGTAAAATTTCAAACATAATTAATGTATTGGGGTTTTTTTGCTAAGTCAGTAGGGGAAGAAATTTTTCTCAATAAACTCTACATCTTGAACTCCAAATTGCCTTGACAACTTGAATCATATATTTCTGGTAAAGCCTGTAAAATGTTTAGAGCTACGGGGCTTTTTGACAGTTATGCAAACCACCAGATATTGATGACTGGAAAAAGTAACAGATACAGACGTAATACAGATTAGGTCACAGTAAATTACCTCATGCTGCCATTAACCTTTCAGTTCTCAACTGCCGAATGGCCAAGTCAGAATTTATTTATTTATATTTTTAGTGGGGGAGATACATTAAATGGAGAGTATTAAATTTAGGTCTCATTTCTATCATCAATGTTGATAAAAATAATGGGCAAGTTAAATACCCCTATTTACAGAAGTGCTAAAATTTTCCCCAGAGTGTTTCTAGCTCCAACATTTAAATTATTTATTATATTTTAAATAAAATTTCAACCTTCCAGGTAGCAGAGCCTTTCTTCCTTGAGCTGGCAAATTTGAAGTCTTTGACATGGTGTTTATGGTCTTATTGTTTCCAAACTGTTATCTTGAATTTATTTCTTAATCTAGCCACTTAACTGTGCTCAACTGAGAATTTCAGAGGTTTTGACATCTATTTTCTGATTCTATTGCAAAAATAGAATATCTACTATTTTTAAAAATTTAAATACCATATAAAAGTATATATATTCTGGATAGAATAAAAAGCTAAATATACAACATGAAATCAATTGAATCAGACATGAGGCAGAAAAATCTAGGATTAACCATTTCTATTACCTATTGGGAGAACAATTTTATTTTGGTAATGTTACCTACAATATCAAATGAAAAGATTAAAAAGCTCTGATGCAAGATGAACTTGCAAAAGCTTTGTTATAGCTCATCTGAGAACAAAAAGGCTTCTGAGAAAGCTTTTCAGGATTTCCCTTCTTTCCATTGAAGCCTGGTGTCAAAGGTAGAACGTTTTCAGGAATGTTTTTTTCATAATGTGAAAACATTCCAGTCACTATTGAGCTTAGCTAATCTGTAAAACTATTTGTAACAAGGTTTTAGGGTTTTTTGGGAGAGCGTATTTAGGGGGCAGTGGGAGACATAGGATGGCACAAGAGTATGACTAATAAAATGGAAGTGAAATACTTCCTTATGAAAGTGACTAAAGTAAGAGACAATAGAGGCATAATTCTCATGAAATTATTTAATATTTTAATGCAAAAATAAATTTGCATTTAGCAAAAGAAGAGGTTTGAAACCTGCCCCAAAATAAGCTATACCTCAAGTCTCCTCAGCTAGCACGTGAAGTAGGAACAAATCCAAACCTCCACCAGAAACAGAAAAAGCACAAGCGTAGCACTAAAAGTAGTATCCAAAATCAAGGCCCATTGATATAGTCTACCCCCTTCCTTGAAGTCTGCTATCAAATTGGACACTCCCTCCTAAGACTGAGAGAAGCACCCCAACAACACTAGAAACCCGGACCTAACCTTGTGAAAATGTGTGCTTTCATGAGTCAGCAGTTTCATAAAATAGCCATCTCATCCAAATAAATACTCACCAACTTCAGCTGCAGTTAATCCATGGCAGCTGCAATTAATCCATGCAGTCAATCTATGACAGGTTACCTTCAGTTTTACCCACTGGAGTCATGCTTTGAGATCCCCTTGGAAGAAATGTCATAGTAGATCAACTTCATTTGCCTATAGGGTGGGTTTATACTTTGAATGACCCATCAACAGATCAAATACACAATAATTTCAAGGACTTCTCCTGAGGAATAAATCTGGTGCAACTTTGGCAAGTAGGATGTTTCCAGAGAATTAAGGTGGCAACCTCAGTATTCCCTGGTTTTACTTAGTTTCACCACGTGGAAGATTTAATCTTTTTTTGTTTTCCTAGAGTCTTAAGAACTGAATCCATGTGTTATCATCTTTATAGTTTTGCAAATGCAAATGCAGAAAAATATTAGCTACTCATAGAGAGCTTTGCATTTCATACAATACCAGATGATGTGAATTTCCTGGGTGATTATGGCACAGCCTCAAAATTCTAAGCATAGCAAAAGGATAACACTTTGTATGCACAGCATATAGAACATTATTATTGTTAATAACGTGATATGAGCCAGATCTACATGAAAAGTATCAGATGCCTTTGTTTTCTAGTAATGACTTTCATGTAAATTTTCTGAATGGAGACCCTTCATATAACTACCTGTCTAGACTCTTTCCTGTTTTATGAAAGTTTATGACATAAATGTCCCTGGGGTGAGCGCATATTTTTCTCCCTAGACCGATGATTCTGAACTAATTAATCCATCTCTGTAGTATATTATCTGAAGTGCACAGCTGCCACAAGACTTCATCATCTGTTTTTCCTCATTACAGCTGCAAAGTTGTAGTACTTTCTTTCTTCTCTAAGTTCCAGTTAAATACCATATTTTGTTCTTTTTTACCTTACTTTGGTTATTTTGGGTTTGTGATATTTATTAGAGAGTTAAGTAAAAATATTTGTATGTTGAGGTTAGCTCCAATAAAAATGTGGCTGATCATGGCTTAAGGCCATAGGAAAAACCTCAGTAGGGATGAGTAAAAAATCACCCCCAGAATCCTCCAGTTTCATATGTTGATCATTGCCAGAAAGTTCTCTGCTTCCATTGTTATCATTGATAACTTTTTGCTGCAATAATTTTAATATTCCTAATCACTCTTCCCTATTGGATCCCCTCCCTAAACTCCGCCCTAATTCCTCCCCTCCACCAAGTTTATAAATACCCCTACCATGCCCTAACACTTGCTTTTTCCATTGTCCTCATTCATGGAATTAGCCACCCTGTACCATCTTTCCCGGGTCATTCAGTACAAACTGTTTGCCTTGCTGTTTGTTGTTTCCTGTTATGAAAGCTTTCTAGTTCCCAAACAATCAGGTCAGGTTTTCTTTCTGCATAAAATCATCGAGTTCAGTGAAGCCACTGGCCCCAATAGCCGGGCTAGAATTGGCTGGTGGCTTCATTTGTATAATGACGGTGCTGCAGAATATTAACTCAAACTTTTTATTCTTGTTATGGTAATACAGGTAATCAGCATAAAATGGGCTAGATTATGTATAGATTGTGATAGCTGTGTGCAGAGTAATCTCTTCCATAGACAATTTTAGATTTTGGATGCAGTAGATCAAAGGCATGCCACCACAATGACATTGAGAAAAAATGTCAAAGCATTTTGATCAAATAATTCCTGTGTAATGCCAACCAGCTTATAACATATGAAGAAAGTTCATTCTAAAGGTAGTCACACCTTAAATGAAAAATAGGTTTTCAGCTACTCCTCAAAAATGTTTTTACTTTCAGTTTTTAAGGTACCTTTTAGAAACAGGATTCATCTTGTATTATGTCTCCAAGACTGTGTGTGTATTCTTTAAAAATAAAGTACGTACTTAAAATGTCAAAGTACCAGTACCAATATATGGAAATGCCTCACCAAATAGACCATCATCTATATTTGATGACCTTTCTATGTTACAGGTATACAAACAGTAATTGAAAAATATATTTATAAAATCAAGTGTTTCTCTATCTACAGTGTGAGGGAATTTCACACTTCCATGGGAGCTGCTGTGTCCATGAAAGAGTGAAAAGTATTTAGGAAAGTGTACTGCCTTGATTCAGTGGCATACACTTTCAACAATTAGAACTGTGAAAGTGAGCTAAAATGTTCTCTTCTTACCAGAACCTAATTTCTATAAATTCTTGCTATGATCAGGCCCTCTTTGGGCATTCACCAGCAATGGGCAATCACAGCTGACATTTCTGTGACTCATTCAAAAGAGGTCTGCCATGTGGGTAACTCATGCCATGTTGTTTCCATTCTTTCTTCAGTGTATCTGAAAAGATGTTGAATAATGGTCAAAAATAAACTGCAAACCAACAATCCTTTTGAAAGTTTTTTTGCTGACTCATTTAATCCAGGGAAGGAAGGGAAAAGGACTGGAACTAATTTGGGGCATTTCTAGTTGTCTCTGCAGATTCCCAGAGATGCAATGGAATTACTAAGTAATATAAAGTAATAAAGTCTTCCAAGAAGACGGATGTGCATGCTTCTCAGGTCTGTTTCTTTAAGCTGGAAGACAAAATCGATTGCTTAAACCAAAAGATTCAATTCAAAGTCACATAAACCTGAATAACAAATCTCCAGGATATTACAGAGACAGTCCAAGAATATCTATAAAATATGAAAATAACTTAGCTTTAATTCAAAACAAACCATTTAAAGTCACCAAAACCACTCTAGAACGTTCATAAAATTCACAATGCGCAACAAGTGCTGCAAGTGTAATGACTCTCTGTAGAGATCCTGAAAAAATCTGAGATTCACATACAAGGTGAAAATAGCAACACTTGTATTATTGAAGGACTTGGAACATTCAGGTTTTGTGCTGACGTGACTTTTGCTGTCTATACAATATTATATAAATTTCAAAAGGGAATAAATAATCTGAGGAAAAAGTACAGCATAAGAAAATCAACATAACTTTAATAGGTACTGCTAGAGATTAAAATAATACGATTTGTTTTAATGGAAACCGGTAATAATTACAGTGAAATACTACAAAGAGTAGAAATCTATGAATCCATAGGAATAACATTCAAATGTTTGTTTAAAAATATTAGTATTAGTTAATAATTTAGTTGGGAAACAAATATCATTGACCCATATGCTAGATAGTGTTAAAATATTGCCTAAAGAAGGAATAACTTACATTACAGGAATTTGCATACAAATATGTCTGTTGTCCTACACCTTCTACAGTTTAGAATAATTAAAATTAAGAGGCAGTGTGGGTAGGTTCTACCCTCTATCACAGTAAGGCAAATGTTCGTTTAAATCCTGAATATATTTTGGAATCTGTGTGTGATAAGAACAAATCATGGACTATGTACTTCAAGTTTCACTTTTGCCTAACCTTGACGTGTTTGGTTTTACATATAGTCCAAATCTAAATGAGGAAACCATTGACACACCCAGGATGAGGTTAGTCCCCAACACAGCTGATATTTAACAATATATTTGGAAAACAGAAGCAATATTTAATTCCAGCTAGCTCATACTAAGTTAGAGTGGCAGACTTCTTTATATCTTAATAATATTTTTATGTAGTTTTTGTATTCACTATTCTCTCAGTGGATTAGCTTACACATTTTTAGTCATGTTTTTCATTGTAAATCTCTTTACACTGTCAGTTAACATCACACAGTGTGTGCTTTCTGCAAAATGTATGTGCTCCATAATACTATATTCCTCTTCTGGGGTTCATTGTTTATGTAAAACCAACTGACAGGATCCATTATTGTTATTGGTGTGTTATTTTCTTTGTGTTTTATTCAGAGAGATTTTTACTGATAAATTTTAAAAGCACTTTGCAAAGTATGTGATGAAAAGTTTGTGCTATGTTATTACTTAAGAAATTGCTAAAATGGTTGAGTTTTTTGAAGTTAAATTGAAATTGAAAGGAATGACATAGTGTCTTGGATTTCCAGTAGCAGCTAATGCACTGGAAAAAATGTATTGTTAAAATATTCATCTAAAAGGAAAAACTTATGATTTAATCTTTTAGGGAAGCTTCAGTTGAAGCTGAAAAAGGCTATGCATATAAAGTATACATATAATGTAGGCAAAATGTGACTGATTTAAAAGTGATTTCAAGACAATATTAGAATAAGGAAAGAAAGAGAAGTGAATACCCAGGTCATTCATTCAAACTCAATATAATTTCATCAACTTCATTGTAATTCTAGGATTTTGTCAAATGTAAACTTAATTTAAAATTTTAGGAATATTTGTTTCTAATGAAGAGTCTTGCTTATATTTTACTTTAATAAGGAAATAGAAGGAAGAACTGAATAAACCTATTTATTCTACCACTCACAAATGAGTGGACAACTGTGGACAACTTCACTCTGCTTTTCTTCTTCTTTTTTTTTTTTTTTCCTATCAAGTTAAGCTAATAACAAACAGAAAAACAGGACCCAAACTTTGTAAATATGGTTTTTAGAAACCTAGTGTTGTCTCCTCATAGGATCTAAAAAACAATAACTCATTTTTTACTAACAGATTCATCAGTCATTTCCATGAAGTGCAGTCTGTAGTAGTTCACAAACTCATAGGGGATTTTCAAAAACCTTTTGCATTGTGTGTGATGACTCATGTATTTCTAGTTCAACAAATTGAATCAATCCATCACTATATCTAGAATGGCAGTATACATTATATATATTATATATTATACATCAATTTCTTACCCTGAAAAATCAGCTTCTTGTTTCTGATATTCTCATTTTCTGTGGTGTTAAACAAATATTTTCACTCTGTGTAGGAGCAAGACAGCTTTTCTGAGCTACAAAATAATAAATTAGATTGTGTATATATACATATACACACAAAAAAAAATGTATCTTATCATAATATTCTTTTACACATAGGATTCCTCATTTGGCTTCTTAGTCATTCCCTCAGTTTTCTCATACCATATGCTATGAAAAATGCTTTTCTTCTTAGCTTTGCCTTAATAGTTTCAACAGCCTTTCCTGTTGTGCTTGGAGCTCATAGGTTTTACTAGCAGATTGATAGCTGGGTGACTTAGTGGAAGCATTTTTTATTCATTCTTGATTGCAAGCATTATGATTTTGAGTGAGTTTGCAAGCTTGGGGAAGAAAAGTATACAGAGTTTCTTGAAAACATTCAAACTGTTTTGAAAAGCTCAGTGTCAGAGTAGTTATAATCTCTAATCCCAGTGAATGCTGCAATTCCCCCAAGGACTTGACTACAGATAGCAAACACTGTACGCTGCAGATATTTGGAGTTATGTGTGCACTGTCCAAACTCAGTTGCTGATTGCCTCTCCAAACACTGCCAAGAAGAATTCCTGAAGACTGAATTCAACCTTTCATTTACTTTTACTCAGTGCTGATTTTCCAAAAGGCTGTAGAAACCAAATAATCTCTGATACTTCCATCTTTTCATCAAATTTATTTAAAATTGTCAAGTGATTTATTAGTCTTGTACATCTCAAGATGTACACTTGGACAATTTACAGTCACCTGCCACTGAAAGGGTGAAGGAGAAAGAAAAAAAACACCCAAAATTTGAGCTAAATTATATTTTATAAATAGATAGATGAAATAGTTCTATAACAAAAGGTTAATGTAAATATCAAAGATCTGATGGCAGAGAATGAAAATATTCCCATAGAAAAATAAATTTCCTTTAAAGACAGATACCCTGGAACGTTCTTTAGTTGAGAAAAAACACAGTTCTCATATTAATCTAAGTTAGGGAATGGAAGTCATTACATTTTTTACTTTAATGAGTGCTTTTATTTGAAGAAAAGTTCAGCCCCAATAGCTCATAACGAAGTTATTTATTAGCATTATCATTTGCATCCTCAAGTTGTTTTGAAGATCTTGAAATATCTTAGAAGATCAGAGTTTAGAAAACTCTCTAGAAAATCAAGTAGATGAGTGGATTAGGCCTAGGATAAGAGATGAACAACCTTGCAACAGAATAATATTAAAATTCATGCTATACTCACATTGGCAGAAAAAGAGGAGTTATAGGCAACACAGGGTAGAACATAAATTTTAACTTTGTACAATGATTGAAAAGACAATATTTAAATGACTTTGCAAATAGTAGTGTGAAGCTCTCATAGAGGGTGGGAATCAACATAAAAATATTTCTCAGGAAAATATGTTTCTTTGCCTCATCAGAGGCAATGGTGAAAAGGAACAGATACAGCTTACAACACAGTTATCATGAGTTATCCCTGTCTGATATCAGGATTCCAGTATTGGATATACTAAAGATAGATGTTGTGAACATAAAAATAGCTTTGGCTGAAATCAGGACATCTTCAAATTTTTATCATAGAGGACACTGGCTGATTTGGCTCTTAAATACCTTTTCTATGTTCAAAGATCATTCAAGTCTTCTTCAACTATTCTTTCTTTCATATAGTCCTCAATAGTATATTAAAGCAAGACATCAACTTACTGCCATTTAAATTGTTATTTAGGAAAAAAATTACTATTTAACTTGGGTTTTTTTAAGGACTACTGTCAAAAGAGAATAAATCACAAAATCACAGAATAGTCATGGTTGGAAGGGACCTCTGGAGATCGTAATTTTGTGCTTTTCTATATTAGTAAATATAGATTTGGCAAACAAGTTAAAAATTTTAAAATTAAAAGATTTTCTTTGAGAATCATACAATTAATTCATAAGTAAAATTGAACATGAGAGATAGAAAGGTTGAAGAAAATTCAGTAAATAAGTAGTTGTTTATTTTAAAATTCAAGCGTGGAAAATACAGATTGCACCTTGATGCAGAGTGAGCATTATTTTATTCATAATGCAAATATTTCAAAATGATGAAAAAAGAAAGCCATTATATGTAACTAACACTTGCTTACCTTAAGGTATTATTGTGTGCAGATCAGCATAAAGAGGTCTGCTTAAAAATGGAAACAGTTTACATATAATATAATTTAAGGTTTACATTCTTTTGCACAGAAGCAACTTTTATACAACATCAAATATCAATCTGTTGCAAGCTGAGGTCAAAAGGGGTTAAATTAAATCACAGACAATTAGCATGTCTATGGAGCATTTGCAGTATTCCTGTACATTTAGTTACAACAATCTCTGAGGTCAGGCCATAAAGGATGACCATCAGAAGATACCATTAGAGAATATAAAATTTCACAATTTAAAGACATCAGATATTTGACTTTGTAACAAATGAAGCTGACAGCACCCCAGATACAGCTCACCCTTGTATTGTCCCAGCACCTCCTGCTCTATTTAATTAGGAACATTTGTTCACAGATAATGATGGAAGACTGACAAATGTTAAGCGACAGACACCTGGTACATGTTTAAAAAAATATACAGCTGTTCATTAGTCTTAACACATCTTTTCAGCTAGGGAAAGTACATGTCAAAAGAAAAAGGTTTCAAAACATAGTGAAGTCATACTGTCAAACTTACTAAATGAGGCTGTCTTTCTCTTATAGCAGAGATGTAATGAAGTTTAAGTCAGCACTTCTGTTCTAAACTCTTCTCTCCAGGGGAGTTTCCATTCAACAGTTTAAAATAGGAGTCAAAGATAGGTTAAAGCAAATCATTCTTTCAATCCAACAGACACTTTTTAGTGCTGTTTTTTTTTAAATTTGTTCAGCTTTTTGAATTCGATTTCAAGTTCACATCCTAAAAGAAGTCACAGTTTTCGTTTCTCATGTAGATTTATATTTAACACTTTGACATTCCAAAATATATCTTCTTTGAAAGAACTTATGAGAAAATCTTTGGCTACTCAAAAGAAATAAATATAGATATTAACTAGTGAACTCCTCTGTTTTTGTTTCCTTTTATTATAATTGTCTTAGGTAGGGAGGCAAGTTTAGCATGACCTAGCGATTAATCATTTCTCCACACAGCAAATGTAATGGTCTAATGTCAACGCAATTATGTGTATGCCTCATTAAAATTAGGATTAAATTGAGTATATGATAGTTCTCATTTCCACATAATTCCCACCTGAATATGTGATTTCATGCTTATTTACAATCTACAGGCAAGAGAGCATGTAGAAATGAGAAACCAGGTTTATTCGTGATTCCCAGCTGATCATCCCAAAGCTCATTATTACCTCTCAAACCAGACATTGTGTAAGGAAGAGTTTTCTAGCTTAGCCCTGTGATTATGGATGCTTTCCTAGATTTTCTATTCCCATTATTAAATAGTGAGAAGGTCTGCTTACTCAGGTTCCTCATTTAAGAAGGGTACAAACAGAAGAAAGGAGGGGAGTGGTACAAATAAAGTCAGACTTCAGGCAAGTATTTACTGTTGAAAAGAAGGATGGGAAAAGGAGGAAAATTATGATCAGGCAATATTTGAATCTAGGCATTTCCAGATTACCTGCCAGTGTATTCAATGCCAGCAATAGCTGCTGGTCTTTACCACATCCCAAGGAGCCTGTAGCTACTATAATATGTATGTAGAGGGGAAATGTACAGAACTTAGTGGCTGCCTTGAGAATTGAGTAGAGGTACACGTGCAATGCCCACCACATCTGCCTGTCAGAGAAGAGGTAACATGAGCACACAGACATAATCCAGAGCTACAAAATGGACAGCTGTGCAGGAGTGTGAAGGAAATAATTTTATCTACAGCACATTCCCATAGCCTGAAGGCATGATCTAGAATACAAAATTAATTCATGTTAATGTACTTTTTTATAATGTCTTCCTTCAGGCACTATAAACCCAGGAGGAATGGAACTGTAGTATACTGGTAAGAGGAATATGAAAAATGATAACAACAACAACAGCAGCAACAGAGAGAAAAAAAAGAAATTTGAAGGAATTATCTAATAAGTCAGGATCTTCATAGGCAATCATAAAAGATTTTGGTTTTTTACCATAAAAGTTAACATATGCAAATATGTGAGGCATTAATAATCTATCTGTTCAAGTTTCTGCATCATAATCTCAAGAATGGGTTATTTTGAAATGCCTCTTTCTATGATAATTGATTAAAAAGTTTAGTAAAACCAAAATGAAACCAAGTCAAGGAAAGGGGCACCCTGTCTTTTATAACGCAGTATTAACAGTAGGAATTTGTTAAGCTGGTCAATATCAGGTTTTTATGAATCATACTGGTTCTGTTTTATGAGAAAAATAACCTTTGAACTCCAAGTTTCCAAATGTTAGCATTTGCTGAGTAATGGTCAAACCGGATCCATAACTGAAACACACACAGAGATCTGGCAAGCCTTTGTAATCAAGCATATAATATTACACTTTTAAATATGTCATCATATCTAGGGTGTGGCATATGGAGAGAGTTTTTCATAAATCATTACAGCCCAAGATTTATGAGAATTGAAATTAATTACTTGAAATAATGTATTTAATATCTTTTACTTTGGTTAGTCTCCTGATAAAACAATTTTCCCTAAGAGATTTAGGGAAAAAGCAATAAGCAACGAAAAATGTAGTGTTATACTGATTTATTGAAATGTATTTAAGGTAGTTGTCTATCCCATGCTTCAGTGCCTCACCTTTATGTATAAATGCACAATAACACAATGAAAATGTATAGGACATAAGACTAAATCAAATCTTCCATTCTCTCTTGTTTCCCAGAATTTGTGGAGACTTCAGTGATCCCTAAGAATTTTGGTGTGCAAAGGAAGAGTGCACGAGAGTACGGGCTTTTTCTGAGAGGTAGGTGTAGACACTTCCACATTTGTTAAGAAAGAAACACACCTAGATCCTTTTTACTGATCACAGCTGCATATGCAGAAATGCTTTTCATTCAGAAATCTGTGCTTAAATGGTAATCTGTGGTGGAATAACAAATAGGACCAAAATCACTATGGGCAGAGCTCAGAGGATGTGGGGGAGAAACCAACCACCCATCTTACTGTATCCTAGAAAATGTATGGGAATATAATTACATCTTTTTGGGGGATATCACAAAAACACAACCTCCTTCTTTAAACCATCAAAAGCAGAGTGCTTTGGATTGTTTTGTACTGTAACTGTGTCTCCACTCCTCCATGCAACCCTACAGAGAATAAAAAAATCACAAAGAGGGGAGCTGGAAGCCGTGGTGGTGACCTGGCAACACAGCACTGTCGCAAAATTCTTTTTATATTTAAATCATTAAAAAACATCTCTTTCTATTGTTCTGATTTGTTGATTTTGGTTTGTTTTTTTTTAATGGAATATGGCAGCTTAGAGGCAAGAATACTATTGAAATAGTCTTTAAGCAAATAGAAGAAAATTTATTCTCTTTCCCCAACTTATTTATAGTCTCATTGTAAGGTGATGATAAATAAATACATACAGATAGAGAGAGGTGAAAGTACCTGGTTTGGTTTTGAACTTCTTGTCCTGGCTAAAAACATAAAGGAAATGTCTTCTGCCATCCCAGCTATGAAGACTTGTGAGAAATTAAGTCTTTTGGAGATATATCTGGGAATTTATTTCTCAAATATAAAGGATTGTTTCTAATTTCTCTTCCTACCTCAGCTCTATATATGACAGAAATAAGATTTCCATGAAGAATATACTTATAGGAAAGTGTCATAAAACTAAGGAGACACTTAAGGATGACAGAACACTATTTCCCCAATCCTTTTTCATGTCTTTCCACAAAGTTTATGTAATTATTAATACTATTTTTTTGCTCTTCTCTCCCTTTGAAACTCATTATTGCTTTCTTATTTCTTTAAAGACAAATGCTGAAAAGTCAATGTTTTTAAAGAAAAAAATAGTATAAATCAGCCAACGTTTGAAATTAATACATAAAGTTTGATAAAAAAGTATATCAAGATAATGATTATATGATGTTACAGACCACAACAAAACTTACTTTTGAACTACTAGAAATACAGTCTGGTTCCTCTTTCTGCAAGACTACATATGAACAGAAATTTGTCTTTTTTTCTTTACTTTTTTCAGACCTGTGTAATGTTAAAAATTTATTTTTAAAAGGTAGGAAAAAAAACCTCACTGATAGTTATGAGAGGTAAGACTCATGGGCAATATTACAAGTTCATGCTTACCCCAAGCAACAGTTCTGAACACTGTTTATGGAAACTGTAAACAAATACAGTTTTGTGTAAATATTTTTAAAGAGGAGATTGAATTATGAAAAACACATAGTGCTCACTGTTCATTTAAATTGTAAAATTAATATCAGAGGTACTGAAGAAGAATTTCAGTTCATAAGATTGTCATAAGAAAATCAAATATCTGCCTGTTGCAAGTGTAGACTTGGACTGAGAAAAGAAGAGCCTCCTGTGGCTGATGTTTCAACTTAAAAAGAATGTCTTCGACTCTTGGTTATGTTTGAAAACAGAGATAAATTTATATTATCAGTCTAAATGTTACCTGTTACCATCACAGTCAGTAGATTTTTAACAGACCTTTATATGTGGTCTATAATTTACATGGTGTGTTTATTAATAAATGTCTTATGTTTCTAAATATATTTAAATGTTATCTGAAGTTTGTTACATGAAGTGTTCCCCAAATTGAGGAAAAAATCTAAAAGTATGAAGATGATTATTTGGTGTCCACACTTGAAAGGAATTTTTATTTTGTTTTTAACTTTTACTGAAATCTTGTTCAAAATACATGTTTTCCTCTAAAACTGCCCAAAACCAGTTTTCTAGTTTGGTTTGAGTTAAGCTTCCTTTGCATTCATTCATTTAATTTAGTATAATGTTCATTTAGATATCTATGAAAATTTAATAAAAGAGTAAATTAAAGAAAGAAAAACCTTCCTTATATGAACATTGAAAGTTTTTATAGAAAAATCTACCATGAAGAACAGACTAATTAATTCCACAGTTCTGGCTTTCAATATAAATTAAAAATAATTATTTGAAATGCTTATTTGCATGACAGTACCAAGACTGCACTTAAAACTCCTACCTACTTCATAGGGCTATTCAAGAAAAAAGAAAATTTTTTTTCATTCTTTCCAATAGTAGTAATCTAGGTGAGATATATATATATATATTCCAGAATTCACATACACATTATTTTGCATAACTTATTGTACAATTTATTCTTAAGTTAAACTACACCCTTAACAACTGGAAAGAGTAATTTTTTTCTTCTTTAGACCATGTTTAGATCACTGTGAATTTCACACTATTAATCATAATGAAAATGTACAAAAAAGTGTTTGTTGAATACACAGAAATAAAGCATTTACCCAGCAGGATGTATCAGAGCAGATATTCTCCCAGAGTTCTGCAACCTAATTCTAACTCATTCAGCCACTTAATTTTATTGCAATTAGCATCCTTTTTTGATGATTTCTTTTCAGTCTTTTCAGCTACTATAAAAACCGTAAAGTAATCCAAATTATATCCTCTGATCTAAGTGGAGTTTGGATTTAAACTTCAAGAAGCAGCTTGGCATAGCTGATCTTCTCCTAAAAGGGAATTCAATATAATTCTGAAATATTTGTTCAGATAGACAATGACTAAAATACATGTTATAAAACAAAAAAATAAAATTCAGTTAATGTTATTAATTATAAATTAATTATAAATTAATTATAAATTACTGTTTTCATGTTGAAAAATATAAAGAAATCCCAATTAAGACTGACTTTCTTCAATCACTTCAATTCATTTTTGTAAGTATAGTAAAATGGCAGTATAACCCAAGCTGTTACTATATAATACCACTCTTTTCCCCCTCTTATCCTTACCTACCTCACTGTTTCCATGTGATCAGTGGTCACTCATGTTGCATGTATTTTGTAGTGTTTCTGATATCACTTCTTTCCCTGTAGGGGGTTCTTGCTGTTCTTCAGGCCTCTCACAAGCACACAGCCCTGAGAGTGGCCCCCAGAGTCTGATTCTGATGCATGAACTCATTTCAGGACTTTTCATAAGACTTCTTGCAGATGCTAGATCTTTCAGAATGTCTAATTCTTGTTTTTGAAATTAGCTTTAGGTTCTTTTTGCAGATAGTGCTTGATGTAGGATATCCATATAACTATGCTTCAGCCCAGTCTCCCTGAGGGTGCCAGGAGAGGTGCCAGTGCAATCAGCCCATGAGGATAACACGACACAGCTTTTCAGCAGTTTCAGCTATTTTTCTCCTGTTACTTGTCAGTCCATAACCTATACCAAGACTCATCACACTTTTTGCCTTGTCCTCTCTGCCACTGCACAGTGTACTCAGGCACTCCATTCTTAATGCTCCCATGAAAGCAGGGCAGATGAGCAACATTCAAAAGGGATGTCTCTCTTTCTAAGAATCACAAAAAGAGAACCTGAGAGGTTTATCCCAGGTGTAGCTGTCCATGCTATAGATGCTTTCAACTAAATGAGATTAATCCACTCCCCATGTGCTTAGTCCTTTTAAGAGGATGGTGTGGAAGCAATAATAGAAGCAGGCATATACATATATAAGAGGAATTCAAACAGAGTTTGAATATTTTAATTTTTTTTTTTTTTGAATGCAAAGGTTATTTTTAAATTGTAGTTAGGCAACCAGATCAAGGACTGTATCCAGATGAAGTCATGCTGTGCTCAGCTGTATCCTAGTTTTTTATTTGTTAAGTAGAAATTGAGAGAGATGCCAGTGGAAACTATAGTCGCTTCTCTCAAGTAGCAGTCATAAAGAATGCTATGAAATTTTCTTCCAAACAAATACATCTTAGCACAGAGAACCTAAGTTTTTTGTTACTAGCATTTTAATTAGAAGATTGTCTTGTGATATTGGCATTAATGCCCATGTCAATGGTGAAAACCAATCCTATTCACAGTTTACTTCTTGTTTACCTTTTTCTCAAAAGCCGAAGAAAGACATTTAAAATGTTAATGCTGTCAATAGTTCAACTGGCAAATTAAGAAGAAGGAATAGCAACCAGAATAGCAACCATTTTTCTTTTCCTGATGTCATTCTCTCACACTGTCAATGTAAAAAATAATGCCAGCTGCTGCTTAAATTAAATGGAAACATTAAACTAGTTTTTAATTAAAAATGTTTTCCAATATATGTCATTCTTTGTATGTGGCAATGAACTCAGCTTGTGAAATTGTTCCAGGGTAGAACTTTGAAAGTTTTGAGACAGGGAAGTCAGCTAACTAGAACCATCTCAGCTTCACCAACCCCTGAGGAGCGTAGGATATTTAGGAACAACAAGGTAAAAGAGGCAAAGGTCAGTCAGTAAGGAAAAGACCACCACAACATTTCGAGGAAGTTAAACCTTGTTTCATTGCTTTATAAAGCTGTGCAACACAGGGCATCTGACAGTCCACCTTGCCACACCCAGGGCCATGCTGGCAGGTGCACGTGGACTGCACAATATCTTTTGGACAGTCAGTGAAATCATGAAAATATGAAGTAAGCACTTTCAAGGTTATAGTACTATACGCTTACCCAAGGGGATCCTTCTCAGGGAAAGAGAGGTCATTCAATATGATCTGATATATTTATTCCAAGACCTGTTGTATAATTATTATTTCAGCTGAATTTCTTTTTCCAGGCTTAGGTAGGAGTGTTGAGAACTCCAGTGGGGAATGTGAATATTTGCATCATACTGCTTTAATTTGTGTGAATAGTTTAGTCTCAATTCTGTAGGTTAGTCGTGTATTCTGTATTACCATTTTTATTTATTCAGCAGATTTTTCAGAGCAATCATCTTTCTCTTAGTTTCTGCTGTAATTTTTCCCTTCCATGTTTGACTATTTTACTTTCACCATTCCTGACTTCTCCTTTTTAATTCTGTTATCACAGAATCACAGTCACTAGGTTGGAAGAGACCTTTAAGATTTTCCACTCCAACCTATGTCCTAACACCTCAACTAAACCATGGCACAGAGTGTCACATCCAATCTTTTTTTAAACATATCCAGGGATGGTGACTCCACCACCTCCCCAGGCAGACCATTCCATTATTTTATCACTCTTTCCATAAAAAACCTTTTCCTAATATCCAACCTGTATTTCCCTTGGCACATCTTAGGATTCTGTCCTCTTGTTCTTTCTTCCAAAGTCTTTTGCTCCATACAGGTATTGTCCCTATTTTCCTCACTCGTATGAAGAAGAAAAAAACCCAGTTAATTTAATAGTTGCAGTGGAATCCCAAAGTTCAGATAGGATCAGAGGCCCATATATCAGAAATGCATGTGAATGTTCATTGCAGAGCTTGTATATCTTGGCTGCCCCTAAACTGAATCATGGAGAATTGAACCAGGTGGATCTAGATTATAACTTTAGCCAAAACCCCTTTTTTTCTGGGTACTAAATCCACTTCTGTCCACTTGGAAATTCTGTTATCAGAGTGTGTAACTCTGACCTCAGTAAAATAACCTTTTAGGGCAGAATTCACCACACTAACAGGTCATAAGCTGAGCACATAATATATGAAGTTTGGTTCCCCATTTAATTTATGGGTAAAGAGGTCTAGTTACCTCTTTTTCTAATGGAAATTATGTAAACTATATGTTATATTTTTAAATTAGGCTATTTTAATTCTTGCTACTCTAAGCAGGCCAAGGGCTTCAAAGAAAACAGGTCCATAGGAGAGAATTTCAGTGTTACCCTGTATAAAAGAATGGGATCAAAAAAGAAGCAACCCAGTACTCTCCTTGCTACTCTACACCCAGTCCATCTATACCATGACCTCCTTCACCTTATCTCAAACAAAAAAAATTTGTCCTTCCCTGTTTGCTTGAAAAGTGTTTATAAGTCTTTTTCAACCCTGGAAATTTTTCCAAATCACGGGTGACTAAGCTCAAAACTAGCTGATCTTATTGGCACATATCAGCACACACAGTTTCATAGGATGATTGTGCTCTAATATATCCCCACTTAAAAGAAAGAAAATAATTTTCTCCAGATGATTTTCCATTCTGAAGCAACAGTTTCAGATGATTTTTTTTTCTTTTTATATATATCTAGGTGGAAAAAAAATAAGGGAAAAAAAAAGAAGTAACTGGAGCCATCTTAGTTCTTATGCCTGGATGTAATACATTGTAAAAACAACCCGAACTTTCCCTCAAAAGTTCTCCCACACTTGTAGTCTGAAAAGTTGTAAAACAAACCCTTTCTCTTTCTGTTCACATTTCAGAGTGTAAAAAGTATTTGAAAAGAGCAGCTCTTTAGAAGTATAAGTATTAGTCTTATTCACAGTCACACTCAAAAAACCTATGTATACTGCTAAAGAAGTAAATTGATAGCAGGAGCTTTAAATTCTGACAGGCATTTTCATAAAGTTCTTTCTTAGGGATAGTGAAGAAAATAGAAACTCTGTTGACAAGTTGCTCTTAACCCTGATTCACAAGATTTTCAAACTTTAAAAGATAATCTCATGGATTTCAGATACTCTCCTATTAAATTAATCTGATGTACAATGCTGAGGGATCAAATTAAAGACATTTGTAACCTCTGAGATAATTAAGATCAGTATTTATGCATCTTATATCACAGAAATCACCTTAAAACTAAAGGCTGTGTAGTATTTGAGGCCTTGTTACTGTGGACTTTAGGGCTAGAGAAAAAAATTCCACTAAGATAAATGGAAGCAGAACCATGTGTTAGACTAAGTTATCAGCTTTTTAATCTGCCATCAGTGAAGTCGTTTATAGCGGAAATCTCTCTAAAGTGGCATTTTAAAAAAAGTCCCCCTCGCCCAACAAACAAACAAAACTAATCAACAACATCTTAAAGAGCTCTTAAGAATAAATAAAAACTAAAATTTAAAAATTATTTTATAAAGCACTCTATTTACTGCTTTTTCTGAAGATGTGAAGCAGTATTGAAGTCCTTGTATTTAAGCAAAAGTACAATTCCATTTTTAGATACACTGAAACATCTGCCAAGTTAGTAATTTCTCCAGATTGCTAACTAAGTCCTAAGGGGTTACCTCATGTAGAAGGATGGTATTGTGTTAGAAAGGTTTCTGATGTAATTTCATTTCATTATTCTGTCTCCTTAAATTCTTATTTTTAACAAAAATTCAATTTGATTTCTAATTGTATTTTAAGTACTAAGGAAAACAAAACTATATTCTTTTGTGACTCTCCAAAAATAGAACACTAAAACAATAGTTTTAGACATAGAATCTGAACAGATTGATATTCAACCCATTTTTGAAATGCAAAAATATATCTTTCTCAGCTTTCTTTTATGTGGGGAGTGAAATGACTTGTTCATGCTTCCTGAGCTGTATGTAAGCCTAATTCTTGTTTACACCCCGGAGAAAAGCAAGGCATTTATAAAAGAAGGCAGTGCACATGAGCAGTGAGCTTTGCTGTGTTGAAATGGATTCATGCTGGGGTATTTGTTTTTCTGCCCAAACCCCTAACAGTGCATCCTGTTCTCTGAGACTACTTAAATTTCCTGTGCCATGACTCAGGACCAGAGGAACCTCCAACAGGTGACACTGTGTCATTAACGGGTGCCATTCTCAGGGACTAACTCTGTCCCTGTTGCCAGAGACAGACATTTGACTAAGATGAAAGTAGGTTTGCAAAATTACTTCTTTAATAAGAAAACTAGTATTTATTTTTACTAATAATTTGATAAAAAAACATGTAGTGTTTACAGAAATTATGACTGGGTCGTGAATAATTCAGAAGGTAGCAGATTAATTTGTTGGATAATTTGCCAACAAATTTTTGACAACAAATTCAGTTAACTGAAAATCTTGTAGATCTCACATCAAATCTCCATCTGCTATGTCTGGAAATGTTTAATATAGGACTATCCCAGTAAGAAAGATCAAACTACTGTCAAATGTCAGATGGGTTCATATTTGTTTGAAGAGAGTGTGTAGATTTCTAAAAATATAATTCAATATGGATAATTAATTATTATAAATCATCAATAGAAAGATTTCATAAGCTAAAGAGAAGACTTTTAGAAAATTAGTTGAATATAATTAGATGTCAAACTCCTTGGAATGTGAGATTGTCTTTCACTTGTTTTTTTCTTAAATAAATCATATTAGCCAAGTAAAGCATGTAAGCAAAAGACAGTGATGAAGGGCATAAGGGATGTTAAAAAACTGAATAATATTGCATCTAGGCTGTGAAGCTGGGATTGCAGGAGGTAGAAAACATGCATAGCTAAAATGATTTAGAAAAATATTGCAATGTATTGTTTGATATACTTTCAAAACTTTAGTGTGTCATTGCCAAATATAAACTGCAGCCTGGTATGAGGCCAGCATAATGTACAAACTCTTACAGTTGGTTTCACTTGTTTCTCAGGATAGCTTTATACAACACATTGTCTTGATTTGATAGAAACGTCATTTCACTTCATTTCCTATACCCAGAAATGGAAAATTTATTGAATTCTGTCTCTCAAGTATAGTATTCATTTTGTTTAGATTTAGCTGGAGTTATTGCATGCAAAGTGAACGACTCCTGGCAAACTCCTTCAACCATTTCTGGACTTTGTTATAAGTACACCTACACTAGTGTATGCAGAACAGTAATTTTTGCACTCAGTAGAATTATATCAAGGATGTCTTACCAGTAAATAGAAATCAAATTCAGTACTGACTTCTTAAAATGTACAATGTATGCTCTTATGTGTGTATGTGTATGTATATATAGTATGGAGCTTGAGTCTACAAGATCTGAGTATTGTGCATATGACCCAATAAACCACCTAAATAAATATGTAATTTATCAAGATCTCAAATTCATTATTTATGCTTAATGTTTTGCATTGTATTATGGTATTCAAGCTTAGGTGTTTTAGTGAACCAGGGGCTTAGTTTTCACCATCTTGCAGGAGCAACACCTAATCTCTGTACTTCAGAACATATATTTTAATAGACTTTTAAATGGATTTAGGAATCAAATTAAGGACTCAGAGTTTTGCGAAAGCTCTGCTTGGATTTCCATATTTAAACAAATCCCAGAGTCATGAGACTAAAAGAAGCAGATTCTAAGTAATTTATAGGTTCAGATGGAACATGTTGGTTTTATATTAAAGGCTTTCAGGTATTTTGTCAGGACACAGTACAGGCTGTTTAGAAATGTTCATGTGATGAGGGCATGCTATTGCAAGGTGCCACAGCACCACTCCTGAGGGCAATCTGATGAACACCACTGCAATTTCCCTCCTGTCTTGCTGTCTGTCAGAACAGTGTTACCTGATTCATTCATTAAATGGACTACTTGTAAAACAAAAAACTGCTTTCTCCACTGCATCCACCTTCTCATCGTATCATTTCTGGTCCTAACACAGAAAATTCAGCCTGAACATTCAGCCTTAGGTTAAGTGCTCGGTTACAAACTAGAGAGAAGCACTTCTTTGGCTCATTTGGGACACCAATTATCTGGGCTTGGCTTTTAGCTTCAAGAAACTGAGAAGCTGCTGGGGTATTGAATACAGTATTTTTAGGTTTTTAGCATGTCAATTTACAGCAGCTCTGCAAGGAAGCAGGAATCAAGAGTAAATGGGCAGGTAGATTACGCTCTCAAGTTTCTTCAACAATTCATAACTGATCATAACCATGTGGAGCAGCATGAATCCCTGTAAAGCCATAGGGATATTTAAAAACAAATAATTCATGCATGTTTTAAAAGTGAAATTGGCATGCAAAATCTAACTCTGAGGCTGAAACTTCAGTGACAAACTCTCTCCCTTCCTATGGAAGAGAAAAAATTAGCAGAAGCATCCTATCCCAGACATCTTCCTATAACTCTTTCTTTCTTTGCTTTGAAAATTCAAAGTAAGCTGTTAAATAGAATTTTAAGGAAACTAGTAGGTTAGTGAGATCAGTTGAAAATCAGGGAAAGATTTCGTAGTCTCCTAATCTGGTGTCTAGAACAAAAATTAGGTGAGAAAGTTTGGCCCTGTTGTAATAGTAAAGACAAAATTCATAGTACAGAGTCACAGAAGAAATTTTTTAAATATATCTGATAATTTTGCATAATATTCAGCGATATTTTAAAATTACAATGGATTTCAGAAAATGTGATAATTTTGATTAATTTACAATATATAGAAAAATTTATATAGTTTCACGGTTCTGGTGATACTGATAGCACAATAATTGAATATTTATTGTAGCTGTAGAGATACTGTGAATTTATCATGTTTCCTGATTTTTTTTTTGCTCTTGTTCACAAAGAACTGGAAATCAAAATCGAGGCCAGTTTAATAGGTAAAGCAAAAGCTGTGAGAGTGAGAAAAGAAGTTCATTCACCACTTCCCATGGGCAGGTGTTCAGCCACCTCCAGGAATGCAAGACTCCATCACACACAAAGGTGATTGGAAAGACAAATTCCATCACTTAGAACATCTCCCCCACCCTTCTCTTTAGCCCAGTGTTTTATTGCTGAGCATATAATCATATAGTATGGGACATCCCTTTGGTTACTTAGGGTCAGTTGGCCTTGGTGTGTCCCCTGCCAGGTTTTTTGTGGACCCCCAGCCTCTGTGCTGGCAGTGAAGCATGAGGAGCAGAAAAACAGATGTTATTGTGTCAGCACTGCTCTGCAGTAACTAAAACATCAGTATGCTACCAAAGTTTTTCAGCACAAATATGAACAGAGCACTACACAAGGTATTTTGAAGAGAATTAACTCTATCTCACCAATGATCCATATACTAGAAAGAAGAAAGAAGAGAAACAAACAAAACCACAGGAAAAAAAAATAAAATAAACAAAGCATAAAGCAAACCACAAAGCAACTCTTTTCTCTTCATATACAGTAGATATCAGTTAAAAAGGGGATTCAGATGGGAATTAAAAGAGAAAGGGGAATGAGTACATTTCATCCTACTTATTCAAGCAGAGAATGTAGAACTTGCTCTTCTTCACTCCAAAAGTCAGTAATAGAACCAAAAAGAGCTCAAAAGTGATATCTGCAGTACACCTGTTACCACAATGCTAATATTAGGCACTCTATCTGACATTTTAGAAGTATTTGTCAAGGTCATTCTTAAAGTAGGTAGATTATTTCAGCAGGCTATAGCAGAAATATCTAGGAAGGTGAAATTTTTTTCTGAAAAATATTGTCGTGCAAGAACAGCTGAAACAATTGTAAACAGTAATAGTCATGGGACTCACAACACAAGAAAATGCTCTAGACACACATGTAGGTTTTCCCTGAGCCAATTTGGAGTATGGTTCTCAGAAATTTAAAGTCAACAGATTATTATTCTGATGCCAAATCTGCCCGTGACACAAAAATCCATGCATAAACATGTAGCCTTTGTAACATGATGATATTTGCATTGATGGTGTTGGTAAAAATAAAATGCTACTGGTTTATCAAGAGTGGGTTATTATGTACTAATTTTATCAGACAATGTAGTTATAGCATAATCAAGTACAATGAGCTTCCATAACATAATCTTTGATGTAAATTGGATGTGAAATAATTTCTTCCTATTCCATATTAAAATTTCAATATAAAGGATGTTTGTGCTCCATAGATTTAGTTTCAGAATTAAGATTTATTGTCTGTTTATATAAATATATAATTGGATAATTTATTTCTTCAAAGTCCCAGACCACAAGCTCTTCCCTGCAACCTATTTACCAGAAGTATTCCACCATAGACCTAAACATATATTTTATGCGAGGATGGGTTGGTTATACTGTACTCTTAAACTCCAGTGTAAAAAGAATTCACACTGAAAACCCTATGCTTTCTATTCTTAAAGGGGTGACGGACAGATACTACTCTTCTAAAATTTTTATAGTTAATTTAGGCTCTATATTATTACAATTTGTCTTCTTTGGTTTTTCCCCTATCTTTTTATTGCAGTTTTATCCATTTTTCCATTATCTAGAACAAGGGAGGAATCCTGTCTTCTTGCCCACAAGGACAACTCCATGCTTGCTATTTACAGAAACATGCAGAGCTTAGAAAGCTTGCTCTGCATGCCAGAAGAAATAGTTCAGCTGTGCCCTGAGCTCACACACAACATGGAGCAAGCATCTAAAAGAATAAAGAGGCTTACAGAAGCTCCTTTTTGCCCAGAGTGCAAAGGAAAATTGTTGAACTATTGGAAAAGATTTGGGATGCCAGTACATGGATTATCATAGTTCAGCTAACCCAGACATGGGACAGAGTCTGTCTATAAAAGGATTTTTATGGTCCAAGGTTCCCCAAGTCACTGAGCAGACTAATAGGGGTATACTGCTTTGTTCTTCCTACGTCTTTGAAGAGGGTCAGGAGGTATCAGAAGGCCATCAAGCATTTTCTATTTCCTGATCATTAATAAAAGAGAAAAAAGACAATATTTCTTCCATGTTTTGCACAGAGTTCAACTTCTTGTGCTCATGATCAATGTATATCTCAAACAGCTGCTAATGCCTACTGACAGATATGCTTCACGATGTTCTTGCTGGCTCATAATTATGGAAAACTCGGCTCTCTAATTTTACTCTGGCATCATCAATGGCAAACTTCAGTGGCTCTGACACAGCTTCCTTTAGCTCTGGGGTAATTTCATTCCTTTTTGCCTCTTCAGGTTGTCGGATAAGTACAAGAAAAGTGTAAGAGTTTATTCAGTTGCAGCCATTGCCAAAGTAGAATTACATATCTAGATGATCTGCACCTGAAACTATAGCAGATGCTGAGATGTTTGACTTGGATATTTAGCCTTGTTACAGTGCAGCTAATTGAGGGCTCTTTATAGCATGAAATGTCAGAAATTAAGTTTGGATATGCACTTTTTTATCCTATCTGAATGCTTTATACAACTTTGGCCAGATGAGCCGAACCCTTGCCCCCATATGGAATAAAAAAAAAAAATTATCTGAAATATTATTTTTAAAATGAGTTATTCAATCTAGTTTTAGATGCCTGTGTATATTACAGATATCTGAATTTTTATCTAAATCTCCAAGCTTCTTCGTCATCAAAGAGACATATACACTTCAGGGCATAATACAATTCACCAATTTCAGCTATTTTCAGTAGGAAAAATTACACTATACACATGTCACTTTCCACAGTTTTGTATTAGTGATATCAAGAACAGTAGTTCAGGAGTGGATCCTTATTATACGAACAAATATGAAACTCTGTCTATTTTAATTATAAAATCTCGTTCTGGCATTCCATTGCCCTACTGAGCTAATAGGTATTTAGATTAACAGGGTATCTGGGAAGGAAGGATCTTAATTTCCTAATGGCAGTTCTATAGTGAAGGTAATGGCAGTTAAAAGAAATTTTTAGGCAACTGTAACTTCTTCATTTAGACACATTAATTTTGGGTTTTTTTTAAAGGCTGACCTTTGGGAATATTGTCCTGCTGGTCACTTGCATTTTTCCTTTTAATTGTATTTGAGATTTTAGTCAGAGTCAACTCGTCCTGCAAGGAAGACAGCCAAATCATTTATTGCTGAAGACAAAATACTAACATTTGGGATCATATTCAAAGGCAGTAGCCAAACAGGTACAGGAATTTAAACATTACCTTTGGTACACAATGAACATGCTTATTAGTTTGTCATGCAATATCAACAAGAGAAACTTCTTCAAATTTTGCTTCTCTTACATTTTGTCTCATCATCAAAACGAATTAAAAGAAACAAGAAACCAACATCTGAATCCAATATATTAAAACTAATTATATGATTATGAATGCATGGTCATATCTACATATTTTTGGAGCAGTTTTCTACTCTTTGTCTAGTGAAATACTCATTTCAAATCCATAGACATAGAACACTTAAAACTTTAATGAAGATCAGCTCGAGAAAGCTTTCTCTTCTCCTGTCTTTCTTTCTTTGCCTCATCAACCATATTTGTGTGAATTTGATTACAAGTTCCCTCAGGCAAGGAATAAAAGGCAGAAATGTTTTCTTAAATAAGCCAATATAAGTGTGAAAAAAATTTTGAGAATCTGGAAATTCTCCAGATGCTCACAAGTGTAACTGTTTTAAATACATTCTTGTGCCTTTGAAGGTTATATGAAAGTATGTGTTCATGTAAGTTTGTCATAGTGAAACATAACAGCCTTCATGCTGCCTAGCACTTGGCACAACAAGAAGCAGCATTCTTCATCTGAAGTATCCTGATAACTTATGGGTTTCTTAGCTCTTCAGGTCCCTGAATTCTGGGTTGACTTTATAAAGAACCTGAGAATGTAGAGACTGTATTTCTTTTGGTTAAATCTAGACTGGAAGATTTTATGAGCCCACATTATACCACTCAATATAATAGGATCCACATACAGACAATCTGATAAGGAGTAATGTAAGCACAAGACGACAAGTCTGCTCTTAGCCAGAGTACTCACTAGAGAGCTCACACTGGTGTTTTTGCTATCTATGGGAGAGCAGACAACAAATAACCTTGTATAGAGTGGCCTGGCTTAGTAGTACTTGACCCAGAGAAAAGCTTTCTAATATAAAGTTAACCGACAAAATTATTTGCATTGACTTGAACAAAAGAGTTTATGGTGGAACATTACTTTATGCCTTCTGCCTGTAATGATTTTGCCTAGTGCAGACAGCCCTATAAACACATTTGTTGTATAAAACTGATATATGAGCCTTCAATTTACTTGCAAAAGCTCTCAACAAATAATAAAGTACTTAATACATAACAAGTAAAATGTAATGTTTTATTGGGCTACCAAACCAAGAACAAATAATTTCAGAATCACTACACTATAAGCAGAAAGAAGTTTTATATTCCCTATTATGGGTGTCTAGCAGTATAATATGGGGTTCTGCATGTGACCAGTCATTTCACATGCTTTTTCTGTGTCTTTTTGTCTTTTCAGTGATACCAACCATACAGTGATACTAACAGAAGTTTAATCAGAAAATGGAAAAGTGAATGCTTTTATTCCAGTTTAACTCTATATTATCTCATTACACAGCCAACTAGTACAAGACTGGTGGCAATACTTCTGGAATGCTCATTGTCTCATTGAACAACTTCTGATAATTAAGTTAACTCTAGCTTAAATTGTCTAGGAGGACTGGAGCCAATTTCTGGGTTTCCCTACTGAGAAAATACACGGGTATTTTGTTTTATGAATTCAGGGTTTTTTTAATCTTACCTTAAGTAACTTAACTGGTGCCATAAAAAAAGCCACTATCAGAGGAAGAAAAAAATCTGACCCCTCAATTTCTTTATCAAAGCATTCTTTCTTTTTAAGGAGTATACATGTGACCTAAGAAAGGAAAATTTGGTGGAGCAAACTTTTGCTTTTTTGTTTTTGTTTGTTGAACTCAAGGAGAATATTGGCCAGCAGCCTGAATGAAGAAATTACTTGGATTCTTTCCAGGATTTCACACAGGTTTTCAAATGCCTTTGACTGTCAATAGAAGGTGAAAACAAGGATACATAGAAAAAGAAGATAGTTTAATGGCTAAATCACATTGTGGTGTGTTGGGAAATTACTTCACAGCATATTTTAGGTACTTTTTTCTTTCCATGAAGAGAATAAAAACAAATGAAAAAGTCAAAAAAGAAATCATAATAAGTGTCAAGCAGATAGGTAGATTTACAAGTAAAACTTGATAGTGCTGCCTGTCAGTAAAACCACCTTTATTTTTTGCTTCCAGCCAAAAACTCAGAATGTCAGCCTGCAAGTGTATGAATTATATTATTTCTGTCTCAGTGATTAAGAAATAATAATTGTAACTTCTTCCATTAAATGCAAGCAATATCATTGTCTACTCTTCCAGCACGAGGTTGATTAATTGAAGTTATTTACTTGATATGATGGGAAGGAACAGAAAGATCTAACTCTGAAGTTTCAGAGGTTTTTGTCCTATTTGAAGGTTTCTGATCAATTTCAGAAAGTCTCTATTGTGAACACACCCAAAATGTCTCACATTTAAGAATTTCTATAGGATTCACTGACAGTCTGTTGGATAGCTTTGTAGTTTTTCCCACTCTGGGAAAGTGCAGTCTCTTTTTAAAAAAACGCGGGCATGTTTCTGTACAACACATTTCTGTCTACTATCTCCAGACTTCTAACAGAAAAAAACATAGTTAAAGGAGGCAATTAGGGAAAAAATGAGAAAATGATACCATCCAAAAAGATGCCATCTATCACATGTGGTTTTAACTTAGTTTATTCTGCCATTATTATATTTTGTCATAACATTTTCATTATTACTTTTCATTTCTATTATATTTTGAGCAATTATATTCTTTAAAAGAAATTTTGTGTCTAGGAAGCCCTATTGTCAGAAAAGATTAGTCTTTGGTTTTCAAATGTTCACCCAGTTCAACTTAATTCCCAAAGGAAAATCAAGTCTTAAGAGTATCTGGTATAGATATTAGGATTGGTACCTGCTTGTAATTGTTTTGTCAGCATAATTAGGTCTTTGCAGTTATTAAGCAATTACAGTTGTCATCAATTTTAAATACTTTGCTTTAAATCTTAGTGTTTTATTGCTAATTGTGTGATTCAATATAAACTTAATTGGTTATGATGGTTGAATTAAAGAATGATTACATCTTATAAAACTGTACTTCAGATGGAGTTTAACAGATTTTTTTTCCTTCTGATAGCAAGACACAGGCATTGCAAGGATAAATATATTCCACTGAATTTAATATTAATTCTGAGTAATCAGAGCATGAAATGTAATGGTTAATAATAAATTAATGATAGGAGAAACATCCAGAGAGTAGTTGTATTTCAGAATGTACTGAGTAGGGCTTTGTTATGCCCTTATCTTTAGCATGAGGGATTGCTTTTTCCAGGAGAGGAAAAAGCATGCTACTTTCCCAATGTATTTTTCAGGTTCTAATGGAATTCTTCTTGAAATTCAGAATAAATCATCATGCTGATAGGTGGATATGTGAAAACAGGTGTGAGTTTCCAAGATAATTAAAGATATAGATATGTTATTTAGAAAATATAATAAGAAAACCATTCCATTTGTTTTAAGTAAAATTCATCCAGTTTCATGAATTTGGCTTAAGTTCAAAAGGTTTCACATGATGCAGATATAATGCATGTACAGTGTTTTACAGTTCTACAAATACTGTAACCACCTTGATATGAGAAACTCCCTCATGTTTAACCTAATGCCAAACACGAGAGTCCTTTCACTGGTAATTGTGAAGAAGGGCAGTGCCTGGACATGGTTGTTATAGTCATTAAGCCAAATTGGGAAAAAGAGAATATGGTGGAAAGGAAGATACATGCAGCAGATTTGGGATATTCTTCTCCTCTAAGACTTTTATTCAGATATGACTTACTGAAAGTAATGTTCATGTGCCAGGTTTAGACTGCTTTTAAAGGTGCCATTCCATTGACTTTTTCCCATCACATGCAAATCCTGCACTAACACGGAATTTCTGTTCACCTTATCCATTTATATATCTCATATGCAAACACATGGATTACATATAACATTTCTACCAGATGTACTTTAGTCTTAAATAGGTTACTAAGCTTCCTACATTCTTTGACTTCTACATAAAAACTTCACAGATAAATCAGAGAAACCATGGTATAACAATTTTTTATGGACCAATATCCTTAAAATATGACCAAAAACAATTCATGGAGGGACATAAAGGTTAGACAGTGTTCTATGAATGCTACTTCAAGAAAATTATAGAAAAGCTTGAAGAACATTTTTTCTCACATGAATCCTTACAAATCATGGACCTAAATTTCAGGAGTTTCATATTTTGTTGACTTAGCTAACATATTACTTAACAATATAAGGGCTTGATGAAGCTGCTTTCATGAATTATAACAATTTGCAATAATTGGGTGGCTTATTTAATTATCATTTTTTAAAAGTGGGGAAAGTTATCTCACAGATTCTTTGTGATTCATTTGAAGTAATTATTTTTCTGTCAGAAAGATCAGAAACATATCATTGCAGAGCTGTGCTATATTTATTTATTTATGTATTGGAGAAGCAGCCTATATTCTGAAGGGATTTAATAATCTCCTTCAATTTCAGTTTTTCATATTAGTTTAGTAACTCTGAGAGATACATAGAAATAAAATAAGAATTCCGTTCCAGAGAAAAAGAAGAAGTCAGAGGTCCTAAAGTGTGGCAGTATTTTTATTTTTGCAGTTAATGAAGGAAGAAAGAGCCTTTTTAGAGAATAAGGATTGCTTCATTAGTTAGTGATTCTACAGATTTTGTTATCCACAAAATTGTTCAATCACAAACTAGAATGGTTGGTATTACCTATCAAAAATGTTTGAGGTGGAAATCAACAGAGCCATCAATTTAGTACATACACCATATTGAGCAAAATGCTTAAGCTTTTCAACTTTAGACATAGGTCTAAATGCCACAGTGAGTTCTTTGCAGAACAATGAAGCACATATATTTATGCTTAAATTTTTGCTCATCTGAGACCTTAATGAATACCTCTCTGATAATCTTGACCTAATATAGAATGATCACTTTCTCTATCACTAGCAGTTCAGCTAAATTCTGGTTTTTTCTCAACCACAGAAGTGAAATAAAGTCCTTTAGAGACTGACTGTAAGCCACAAATTATGCCTCAGAGACGCGAACCAAAGTTTGAGATAAGAAAAGCTTTAATTTTTATACACTTAGGCACCAAAACTTGGAGGAAGACAAATAATTCTTGCATTTTTAAAGTTCATTTAACTTTTGTGAAATTTATTTTCATGTTTATTAAGTCCTTTTCTTTGAGTGATTAGCTTCTTGGCATAAGACACAACAATGACATTCAAAAGAAGCTATTCCCTTGAAGATTGTACTGTAAAAGAATCCAGGAAACAGGATTCAGAGTTTAAAAACCTAATAGCATGAAGGATCTTTCTAGTGTGTTACATACTTGTTTTCCTTAGACAGAAAAAGAAAATTCCAACAAATAGCTTAGCTGTCTCTTTCCTTAATACATCCAGCCTTTCCTTCTGTATACCTCTCTATTGATTTTTACAAAGGGAAAAAGAGAAGCTGAAGTATGTGAAGCATGTTATTGCATATGTTCCCAAATATCTGAAAATCAAATATTCACGTTCAGCTGCACAAACTGGTTATAATAGACTAGAAGAAAGACCTTAAAGAAATAGAAATGCTGCATCCAGTAAGATCTGACACATAATCTTAAATAAGAAAGAAAACCAATCTGCTTTTTTATGCGTTTGTCAGCCAGTGCTAATCCTGCAATAACAACAAAAATATAATGCAGAGTAAATGCATGATTCACAGCTTACAAGTCTGATTGAGCTTTTAATATTTCATTCTGGTATTAATAAAGACTATATTTTTAATGATTGAACACATTATAAAATGCAGGTGTTTGCAAAGTTGTGACATGAACTTTTCAATTTAATTATCCAAGATAAAAATTTTGGAAGAAATATTAACAGTATGTGGACATCTTAGTTTATTTTTAAAGTTCCTAACAATTTTCTGTACAGTCATGCAAATTTTTTGCCCTAGCAATGAATCTAGACACTACATGCAACACACAAGACTTTGGAGTTTATAGTGATATTTTCTCTTTTCTGATGTGTCTGTGAGTACAATGAGACAGAAAGCTGTTTCAGAAAAATGGAGGAAATCTCTGTGTTGTGGTTTAAGCCCTGCCAGCAGCCAAGCTGCACACAGCTGCTCACTCGTGCTCCCACCAGACAGACTGGGGAGAGAATTGGAAAGGTGAGAGCTGGAAAACTCGAGGGTTGAGATAAAAACAGTTCCATAGGGAAAGCAAATGCCACGCACACAAGCAAGCAAAACAAAGAATTCAGTGACTATTTCCCATGAGCAGATAGATGTTTCCAGCCATCTCCAGGACAGCAGGGCCCCATCACACATAGCAGTGACTCAGGAAGACAAAGTCCATCACCCCAAACATCCCCTCTTCTTCTTTCTTCCCCCCAGCTTTATATGCTGACCATGATGTCATACGGTTTGGAATATCCCTTTGGTAAACTGAGATCACCTGTGTCTCCTCCCAGCCTCCCATGCACCCTAAACTTTCTTGCCAACATGGCAATACAAAAAGCAGAAAAGGCCTTGGCTCTGTGTAAGCACTGCTCAGTGAAAACAAAAACATCTCTATGTTGCCAACATTGTGTTCAGCAGAAATCCAAAACACAGCTCCATACCAGCCAATGATAAAAAAATTAACTCTTACCCCAGCTGAAACCAGCACACTGCATTAGAGCTCTTCCTTGATCCGCTGATACAAACCCTGGAAGCAGTGCAGATTCTTGTCAGATACACCTCTGCCAGCAGAGAAGAATGTAAAATCAACATCAGTGCAGGATTCAGGCTGCAATTAAATAATTACAGTTTTTAAAGTATTTTTGTTTTTAAGACAGAGATTCTAGTTTACAAGGAGCTCCAATATATTTGGGTTAATTTACTATATAGTAACGTTTTGAAGTATATGTATTTTTTTAAAAATACAGAAAGCCTGATTTTCCAACCAACTTCACCAGTTCAGAAATACAGCCTAAACAGCGAGATGTGAGCTAATATCATTATTAATTAATCTCTCTGGCTATCCTAGGGAATTAGAAAGCTCTTTCTCTATTCCTTGTCCTTTCTAGAGGCACAACCATGACAGAACGATATTCCCCCTGTCAACATCCAGTAGCCCTTTACAAATTAACAAGTCGTGTCCTTTTTAATGAGGCACAATGTAAGCCTGCATGGACTGAACACTCTGACCTGATTCAACAAAGCACTTGAATTTACACTTGAATACACAAGCAGGCATGGAGTTGAATTTGATACATCTAATTCTCCAATCTGCAGCCGACTCATTATTCTACAATGTATGTTTTCTAACAGAAGAATTTCCACACATTTTCTTTGTCTGATTCTCCAGTCCATTTCTACATATTAAGCAATATTTCTGGTACTATGCCTGGGTTTACTGCATTCTAGAATGAAACCCTTATTCCTTTTGATGGCACTTGATTGTATATACTTAAAACTAGTTCTAACATCAACTAATTCTTTATTTATTATGTAGCAAAACTTGCATAGATGCATTTATTTGGTGCTTAATTCAGGCATTTTTTTCTCTTTCCCAGCTTCCAAAACATATTTATGTTAAAATATCCAATTAAGGGAAAAATCAAACATACTGGTTCCTAATCCCAGGGATTTGTAACTGAATTACATGATTCAGAATAAATTTTTTAATCCTGATTGAGGGTGATGCACAGAAATCTCCACACTTTTGCACATGTTTTAGGCAGAACTCAAGCAGCAAGAGGAAGACTGATAACTTGATCTCAAATTGTTTGTAGGAATTTCCTATTATATCCATTTTATAATATTTTAATATAAATTTTGTTTTAATAGTAATAGGAAGACTTTCTTTGATTTTGCCAAAATAGATGAGGATGCATATTAAATAAAAACTTCTATCATGTTATACTTCAGGTATATTTATATCTCTATAGCAAAATGTGAAGGTGCAAAAACATTGTGAGAATTTAAGGCAAAAGTTACATTTTCTTTTTTATTTCTCTCTTTTCTAGACATCATACTTTCCCATTCTTAATTTGCATTAAGTAACTATGTGAATGAAAAATATTCTTGGTGAAATCAAGTGATTAAAATCAGCAGTTTGAACCTTCACTTGTAAATATATTCATGTTTGTGCAGAAAAATAAGCATGAAAGAACTCTTCAGTCCAGTGGAATTTGTGCCCATATGATCCATCTGGAGTTTCAGGCAGAAACTGGTTTGCAGCAGCCACAGCAGCAGCAGCTGCAGCGGCATGAAAGATATGTCGAGCAGCTTGTTGACTTTTAAACCATTTTCTAAGCAAACCTCCCCAAAAAAAGTTGAAAGAGAGTGTCAGGCTTAGGGAACTTTAGGACTAGTGATTAACCAAAGCAGGCCACCTTTTTCTAATTAATATACCTGCTGTTAGCAAATTTTTCTTTCCAGTGTTAAAATGTTAAAGTTGTCAGTCGTATGTCAATGTTGCATTAAACTGATATTCCAGTAATCAACTGTGAAAGGCCCCAGATGTGTTGTGGAGGAGAAAAAGGAAGCCTTTTATCAAAAGCCAGTTCCTGCTTCCTGAACTATGATACAGCTTCTAAAGTTTCCCCCCAGCTAACAGAGCACAGTCGGAGCTCGGAGCAGGGGAGAAGGGGAACACGCACAGCTGTGCACCACAAACACTCACAGTGCTGAGCTTCTCACATTGGTGCACATGGAGACAGCGAGGTGCACTGCTTAAAAAGGAAAACAAATAAAGGTAATTTTCCAGGATCTAGTAAAAAGTCTACAGAGCACAAATATAGATGTACTGTTTCTGGAAACTAGAATAAGTTTTGTTTGAGTGAAGCGGCTATAAAAAGAGGCAATCTTTAAAGTCATAGTCGTATTTTACTTTGAAACTAAGGCACTCCTCTTGTAAAGTTGGAAGGTCGAGATCACACAAAAAAAAAAAAAATAAGTACTAGGCTTAGAAACTGTTTTGTTCTCTTTGCCAAATATTCCAATGGGGTTTGAATGAGTTTAATTATAGTACTGCCTAATTCCATCCCATAAAATTACAAACACACCAAATACTAAAGAAAATGTGTGATTCTGTGTTATTTTTAGCTTTGTGTATTTTTCCTCCACTTTTATTCATTTCACCTTTGAGACTTAAGGTAAACTCCAAGTAGAGACCAGAAAAGCAAATCATTTCCATTTAATTACTCCTCCAGGAAATCAGTTAATGGAGGTTCACCCTGGGTCATGTAAAACTGCTATCACAAATCTTTAAGCCACAAATGAACTAGAAGCAGAAATCTGTCTGCCACACATGGTGTGACTTTTGGTAATTTTTCCCAGGTGCTTCTTTGACTAATTGAAAAAGAGTAACAAATGCTCTGTGTGGCAAAAGGGAAAAAAATTCTCATTCTCCTTCCTATAACACTCATGCTTTCCCATAACTATGTCATTTGATACAAAATCAACATGGGGTACATTAAAAGTATCATAAAACTGGCTGATATGTTTCCAAAATTAATTGTTAATAAGGAATCACCCTGAAACAGGTGCATTTCCTCTGGATCCAGTTATATACCCATTTGGTTAATTCTTTTAAATTATATCAGGAAGATCTGATATATTCTTGCTGCTAAAGTTAGTAGATGAAAAATGGATGACAGAAGAAGTATGTATAAAGAAGGAAAAAAAGACCCCACAGATCAGACTAATCCAGACAGCTTGATAAAGCAGACATAAATATACAACTTCTTTCTTAATATGATGAGCCATAAAGTAAGAAATCTACCCAGGGAGGCAAGGGTTCTGCCAGGGATTAGAAAGGTCATGGTAGATAAGCCAAACATGAGCTCTCACTACAGATCCATAGCTGAAAGGTCTAAAGAAAACCTTGGAAGTTTAAACAGAGGACTATCAATTAGGAAGGATACGTTGCCTTTGAATCTGGCAATCACACAACTGCAATTGCAAACCTTTTCCCCTTTTTAGAGGTCTAGAAAGATGTTGATCAGCTGGAGATAGCTCAAATCAGAAGCATGAGATTGATTAAAAGATTAGAAAATGTGCATTATTTTGAAAGACTTAAGGACGTAAATTTGTTTAACTAGTTAGAGGAAATCTAACCTTAGTGTATATCTAGATAGGAAAACAATATTGTTAATAGAGATTTCTTATTCCAATTATGAGATAAAATGGCTTAAAGTGCAAACCAGATCCTTTCTATCTCCAGTTAAGTAAATCCAGGAGAAAATTAAGAAAGCAAGAAGTATGTCTCTATGCATTGCATTGCCTTTCTACAAAAAAGGGAAATATGGCACTTGTAAATTTAACCTTTCAACATCATAGAGCAACTGAATTTATAAGAGAAGAATTCAATAAAAACTTTAGACACATCTTAGTGTGAAGATAAGAATGACAAATGCAGTGTCTTAATTCTAGAAGAATTCTAGAATGAAAGCAGTATGGATGGTTTAAAAAATAAAAAAGGAACAAAAAAAAAAACTGGCATGCAATACATGGGAAGACAAAATTTAAAAAAACCTAATTAAAGAAGGAGAAAGTTCAATTTCTAAAACAGGACATGCTTCACACCTCAGGCACGAGTATGAGAATACAAGGTGATTTGTGTTAGTCTAAATGTGGTTGTAAACCTGTTCATTTTGGGGTCTTACATGACAGATACAAGGTTTCACTTGTAAGAACACTGAATACTCAAGATAGTTGCATGTGCAAGTATAACATTTCTGTTTTTCTCCAACATATGTGCCAATCTTAGTGGTTTTTTTCAGGTCTGTGGTCCTTGTGCAATTCAATAAATGTCTTAATCCTAATGCTAACATTTCATTGCACAGGTCATGTCCTTCAGTGATAAGAGTCACTGTGCTTATTCAATTAACCTGTGGTGTTACTGGGTGTAACACTTGGGACTTTAGATTTCAGTAGAGTATATTTTCAGGAGTCTCCACAAAATCTTGACTCTTCTCCTTTACTACTGCACATGGCAAAGACCATCTACATACCTACCATATGAAAAGTGAAAAACCTTTAAATAATACAGTAAATTCTAAGTCCAAGTTTTGTTTTCTGAGTCACTTGGCACAGGTCTATCAGAAAAATTCCCCTCCTTCTTGTCTGATAAAACACCTTCTTATTCAGATCAATATGTCAAAATTCCATCTTCCTCTACCCTAACATTGGTCTGTCGTTGGTCAGACATCCAAAAATTTCTAAAATGTGGGAAACTGCTCTATGAATCACAGAATAGGGCAGCAACACATTTTGTATAAACAATGCATTATAAACACTTCAGACTTCCAGAACTTTATTCAGTTAGCTAAATGTAAAGAAATTGTATGATAATAACTGTATTGTATGATAAGAAAATCACACATGCATCAGCATATTTAATTAGTGGATAAATCCTCCAGAAATTACCTCAAAAGCCAATACAAGGATATTTCACATTCAGTAACTGTGGGATCTTTCAGGAAATTGCTTTGTGCTTACCAGGATCTAAATTTCTCTTTAAAGTGAAAAGAGAGTTACTCTTCCTCTTGATTTTAAAGGAGGCTTTTCTATTAGGGATAAGTACAATATGAGTGATTAATGGATGTTCTGAAATGGAAATATAGGGAACATAACAAAGAAATGGGGAATTGGCATTAACACTTTATTGGATAGCAGCAAAACTTTATATTAATGGAAATAAAGACATTGTTCAGTCTATTTAGAGGATGAAGAGTTTTTTTAATCAAACGAGGCAGGTGTGGCTGTTATCTTTGCAAAGTATACAATGTATATTTTCATATATGGAATAATGAAATACATTCATTAATTAGCTAGTGGCAGTCAATGGATTCAACTAAAAGATGTATTAAATAAATTAATGGTGAGGGAAGAAGAAAAATATAACCAAGACAAAAAGGTCCATGTCTAAATGCTATCATCCCTAGAATTTAATGGTGTTATGTTATTCCAGCTTCCTTTGTAAACAAAACAAAGTATGAAATCAAAAGACTTAATGATAAGAAACCACACAAAACTATCATGAAAATAAACAGGTGTACTTAAAAAGACAGATTTCCTTCATCCACACAGAAATAGTTTGAACAGTGCAGTCTCAAACAATTTAGTCTTAAGAGCAATTCTTTGCCAACTACTCTTTTCTTCCTGGGTATCAAAAATCCTGGCTTAAAGCCAAGAATTGTTACTGCATTGTTAAAAATACACAAATGTTTTACAAAAAAAAATGGAAAGTGGACAATAATAGGAGGGGGGAATAAAAAGGAACTTCAAATCCATTTGAACATAAGATGAGAAAATAAAGATATTTTACATCTGGAATTTTTGGAAAAGCCAGAACATAACACAAGTTTGTTTGTTACAAAAATTTCTTCTGCTGCTTAATATTTAGGGTTTATATGTTTATAACAGAATGAATTTTTATCTTTGTAGTTTGTGACAACCTGGAAATAATTAAACCATAGTTTTCACATCTCGCTTAAGCAAATAATTTTTCTTTGTTCCAGGTAGGTATTTAAAAAAAAAGTATTATCTTTTTTTCCAAACTGGCAGCAATTATAGCTATAGAAATTATAGGTTGGGGGAAAGTCCTTGCACTAGGCTGGGAGATGTCTTGCAATAAACCAGACTCCATTTTCTTCAAGCTCTGCAATAGGTATTTTTACACATTGATAAGATCCATTCTGAGCCCTCACTAGATTAAAAAAAAAAAAAAAAAATCCCGTTTGTCTCAGCCTTTCTTCATAGGAGAGATGCTCCACCTTTGTGACCCCTCACTGGACCCCATCCTGTATGTCTGTATCTTTCTTGTACTGGGGAGCCCAGAGCTGGGCACAGTGCTCCAGTTGTGGCCTCATCAGTGCTAAGTAGAGAGGAATCATCTACCCTTGATGTGCTGGCCATGTTTAGTTCAATGCAGTTTGGGACTCTGTTAGCCCTTTTTTTTTGCCACAGGAGCACATTTCTGGCTCATGTCCAACCTAGCATTTACCAGGAGCCTCAGGTCCTGTTCTGTCAACTTGTTTTTCAATGTACTAGTATCTGGTGTTTTTCCTCCCATGGTGCAGGTTTTGTACTTTCCTTTTTGCAAATAACAATCCATCACTTGCCAGCCTGTTTGTAGAAATGTATTTTAAGTCGGTTGGGAATGTCAATTTTGAAAGGATCATCTTTTTTTTGAGGCGAAAGTTTGCTGTCTAGATTGTCATTTTCCTTGCTTCAAATATATAGATATATTACTAAGATATGGTCTTTCATGGCTTTCAACAGAATCAAAGTATTTGATCATTTGGATATTCCTGTATTGGGTATTCTTTGGACAGACTGAATGTTGTAAGTAGAATTACTGTGTTCTGACCTATCTCATTCTGACTATTCTGAGTATTTGAAACCTCTTGTACTGGAAAACAAAACTCCTTTTCCTGACATGAAATAAAGTGAGAAAGGCTTATGTCAGTCCATTATGAATAATTAAAAGGGTGGAATTTATTACATTATCATTTGAGTAATAAGTGAGTTTGCAGCCCAGGTTATAGTTAAACAGTTTAATTCATTCAAGATGTTGGGGGCGAGGGAGGGGGATTTCCCCTGGACACCATCGAGTATATTCACAAGATGGTTAACAATGGATTGATAATCTTCTTAACACTATATGTTACTTAACAAGACACAATAAAATTGATTTTTCAGTGTGGTTGGTGTTTTCTGTGAAATATTGCAACAATTCATTTTGATAAAATTTTAACACTGGCTGTTCTCTTTGCAGATTTTCTTTTTTCTGAAAGCAAACTTTCAATTCAAGAAGCAACGTTTTTCCTTTTTTTTTTAACATTGTTTTCCAAACTTGTGACCATTAATCTTATCATTCCTATATCTCCTGCTTGTAAACACAAATTCTTATAGATTATCAATCTATCACCTAGAATTTAAGAGTGTATCACATTGTTATGCAGAATTCTAGAAGTATCCAAGGTAAAACAAAACTGAATGTTGCAGGACTTAACTTTATATGCCATCTACAACATATTAAAAAAAATGTGGAAATCATTCAGAGGTAGTAAATATGTAACCTGTGGAGCTGCTTACATGGGCTCTTAGGGGTCAAATAGCACTTCAGTGTTTATGAATGCACTAGCTGTTGTCTGTGAATGTGCTGTGCTCTTGTATGCTGCCTGCCTATGAATGTACTTCTTTACCCTTCTCAGTTTCTGTACTGCTCAGGCTACCCTGACTAATGTGTGTACCACAGTATCATATATCCAGGTTTTATTGAACTGTGGACTCATAAGGTTATGGAAGTATAAAGTGTCCTTCCAGACTCAGGAGGGTGGTAGACTCAGCTTGATCTATTTAGTCAGATATCAATAAAATACTATTTTTTCAAGCAGTCCCTCAGGGTTTTAAGCCCTTGGAATAGGTAACAAAAACATGCAGACCTTGGTTTAAAAGATAGCACGACAAAATATAAAGGATTCAGTCAAACGTACTGGAAAACAAATGGCTGCTCAATTTTGAATTTGGGCTGGCTAAAATTAACGCTATGGTCTTTGAGCACTCATGATTTCCCAGAAGTGATTATTTTTCACCAGCAATTTTTTCAACAATAATTTCTTCAACTACTCACTGCCTCTATTGCCTCACGTTATGACAGGTTGCCAATAATATGAAAAGAAAATTATCATATTATGGAAAGTGAGAATATAGGTGATATTTTTTGAAACTACTTAACTGCACTTTCCCAGTCTTTCAGTTTTATACTTAATGGTTATATATTATATAACATTAGTATTATAATTTTCAACAGAAATAGACAACTTAAAATACAGAAAATATATTAAGTTCTTCCTGGAAGCTACTATTTGTAATTTAAAGACCAAATAATATATAATATATAATTAATATATAATATATAATATATAATATATAATATATAATATATAATATATAATATATAATATATAATATATAATATATAATATATAATATATAATATATAATATATAATATATAATATATAATGTATAATATATAATATATAATATATAATATGTAATATATAATTAATATATAAATACTTTTAATCACATGGAAAATAATGTATTGAGCCTTTGATAATCCTAAGGGTCATACTCAGATAATGTCAGCTTCCAGTGTCTACAGAGAACATGGATTAAATCCACAGAGTGTTGGAACATTGGATGGAAACAACTAGTTTTCATTACTACACATCTCAAAATTCCCTAGTCTCCCTAGCTTGGTTACAGAAAAAAATCAAGAATGTGTATTGGTGCAGTAAACCATGGCAATAATTTGTTGCATGGAAGGTAAAAATCACCTTCACAAACTATTTCATAGGTAATAGTTTCATTTTCAAAATCATTTAGGACATGAGTTGCACATTTTTAGCGCCCCATAGTGGGCCAGCTCTTCATATAAACAAGCAACAGATACTCTGTGCCTCCACAATCTGAATCCTGTACTAAGCAATAGTCTCTTTACATTACCAAGTTTTTGCTACTAAAGTAACATTAGCCTTAAAGTTAATGATGGTATTTTAAATAATAAAATGTTGTCATTTTAATACTATATTAGGCATTTCAAACCTGTGTAGGTAATACTAACTCATGATTTTATCACTACCATTACTTTATATCTGGACAGTTGAAGTCATCTTAAGTAAACTGATATAATAAATGGGGTTCTTAATTTCAAGTTCATTAATTGAGGCATGTATCTCAGATCTGTCCAGCAGGAGGTGATTGTCTTGCATTGAACTACCACGAGGAAATTTCAGAGGGACCTCATCTGGCAACCAAAAGCCCAAGAGACTGTCAACTGCATCAATCACTCACTGATCAGTCCAGGTGTAGCTATATTTAATTAAGCTAGATAATTAAATATGTTTATACAAAGAAAAAAGAATAAGCAAAAGATTGGAAGAGAAAAATAATGCAACTACTTATTTTGGTTCTCTACTTTTTTTTTGTTTAGGTAATTTTTAAAAATTTTGTCTCAAACATGTAAAGATGCTGCTAAGATTTTAGAGCCTGGAAGTCAGCAGTTTCAAGATAATAAAAATTGGTTTTCTTTAGTGAAAGAGAGTTAAACATAGCAATTCAGCCACCACAGAATGAGTATGCATTGGTATAGTCACTTATAGACAGTGATCGAACTGTTAGGAATAAAGCTCTCACTTCAACAATATTTCTGCTAATCTCCTTGAAAAATCAACCAATGACCAACACAAAAGGCTTACTCTGTAAATTGTACTTCCTTTGCACTGGCAGGACCCTACCAAATTTGATGGCAATTCTCATTCATGGCTCTGCTCTCTATCCTGCCGTCTGTCTAGATTTTGATTCTACAAGCTCATGTCAGCCCTTTTTAACCAGAAAAATGATTTTATTCCCCATGTTACCGAAATAAGTGTTATTCATTAAGACATAAATAAAGAGTATATGAATTATTTAACTGTGCTGACACCACTCTGGTGCAGTGTGGAGACACAGAGTCATGCTCAGCCTGGTGTTAGCTGGGTGACTAAACAGGATCTGGCTATTTCCCTCAAGTAAAGACAGAAATAGGGTTCACATGGCTGAAGTTACTGAGCATAATAAGAAGGATAAAATACTGCAATTTGTTCTGGGAAGAAAAGAGCTGAGACATAAAATGACCTCACAACCATCTTTGACTTTTTTATCTCCTTCACATCCATGAACTCATTCAGGAACTTTTCCATATTTTCTTTATTTTGGACTGTCTTCAGAACAAAGAAAGCCAAATTTTTGCTGTATCAGAGTATCTGAATTTTGAAACTGCTGTTTGTCAATTAGTTTTAAATGTCTTAATAATATCTTCTTAGCTGAGATAGGAAAAGAATAGCTAAGTACGTTTATATGAAGTTTTGTTGATTATTCCCTGAAAAAGGACATAATTCAGACCCCACTGAAATTAATCATTTCAATTGTCTGTGACCCAAACTCAGAAATGAGTTTTCTTTGTGCTAGACAGGTTTCTATGTGATTTCAGAATAAACAGCTGAAAATAAATGCATAATACTTAAAAAGGGTAGTCTCACAGGCAAAGTTTAATGAGAGTAAATTTGAGTGTGTCATATGAAAGAAGGGGACATGTAACAAAATTAAACTGCACATTTAATATGAAAAAAAGGAGATTTTTCCTAACCCAGAGTATAATCAACATGTGGAGAAAATTTTCCATGGAAGGTCATCTAGGATGCTAGATTTAACAAATGAATGGATAGTTTTACAACCATTATTAAAATTTGTTGCTTTGCAAGCTTAGACAATGATGTGAGTAATCACATTTCAGGCTTCAGGGTTTAAGCTGATTGCTCATGAGGGTTAGAGACTAATCCATCTTCTCATTTCGCAGTGCTCCAAATTTATTTAAGTGTTCTCCGAAAGAGAACAATTGATTTATTTCAAAATACAATGTAGTGGTCACTAAGTCATAGAAACAATATAAAAGAAAGCCACCCCAGTAGTCCACATGCTTTGTTTTGGTTTTCAATTACACACATCCTAATCTAAAGATTGCAGGTTGAGAGTTTATTGCATTGATGAATGACTTTATCGAATCACATACACATCTCTTTTGTGTCATGGAGACTGAACAATACCTTGTTAGAGCTCATATTCTTGTCTGATAATTTTTTTAATCCACAGCTAGTTATCTTCTCTTCCAGAAGACAAATAGCAAAACAGATACTTTTAAATTAGGGAAGATACAGTTAACAGAACTTTGAAAAAAATCATAAATGTTCACAATATTGTTGAAAAAATCAGTTGGGTCAAGTATTCCTATGTTCCTTAAAAAGCTGTGATCAGGATATAAGCTATTACAATTATAAATTAATAAATTTTCAAAATTCAACAAAACTGAGATAATATGAACTCATTTATCATAAAGGAAATTATTTTATAGAAAATATAGATAGTGTTAAAATTATAAATTATAAAAAATGGGAGTGTGACTTTTTTACACAGGTAGATGATGATGATGATGATGAACAAGGGAGAATTATTTTAAACTGAAAGAGCAGAGATTTAGATTAGGTATGTGGAACACTTCATGACTGTAAGCGTAACTGGAACAGGTTGTCCAGAGAAAAACTGGATGCCCATCTCTGCAAAAGCTCAAGGCCAGGCTTTATGGGGCTTTGGGGAACCTGATATTTTTCATCAATCTAAGACTATTCATGAAATATGGAATTTTAGTTTGAAATTGGGGCAATGAATTTTCGAAAAATTGGCTTATCCCTCTACTACATATAGATTTTGACAGCTTGACTAAGCTTTTGCTTTTCAATTTTTGCAGTAAAAACAGGCAGAAACTTCTTTCTTTAGAAAGCCATTTACTGTGAGGTGTGCCAGAAGCGGATTTTTCACATTGGCTTACAAATGTGAAAATGTTTACATGCTACTAAAATGAGATTTTTGTGATTCTTCCACAGGGGCATTATGGGTAAACTCATCCATCATCTCATCAGTGAAGGACATGGCCTTCAGGGTATTAGAGATGGTTCAGAGGAGGCAAGGTTAATTTGGCAAAGAAGATAAACAAATATGTTGAGAAAATCTGTTATGTGACATTGGTCTGGAAAGCAATCAGTTTAAACTGTTTCCATTCCTTCAATAAAATGTCTGTCATATTCTAGCTTTTCTCATCTAGAAACATTAGATTGAGTTACAGCTTATAAACATAAAACTATGTTACTATACCCACTACTGAGATTTCTTCAAACCCCAAGTGCAACTTTTCTTGTAAGGTCTTACCACATTATGAAAACAAACTGTATAGCATAATCAAGAACAGAAGTGCCAGGGATCAATGTTGAGTCAAATATAGGACAAATAAACCCTACAATGATAGGATACAAGGTGGGATGATGCAGATGTTCTTATATATAGGACTTCAGTGTAGTCTTTAACTGCAGACAGACCATTCCCTCTCAAAATGCCCATTTGAGATCTCTATCAAGAGGATATGCAACCTGTTTGGATTTTATGGCTTGTTATTGATGCTCCTTTAGACATACAATTTCAGAACACACAGAGCTTCAAAAGCGTCATTTACTTATTTTTCATATTTAATTATGTGTGTGCAATGATTCAGAAAATTATTTGCTGCACCAGTTTAGAACAATATAATGAGATTTTTTGACTTATGTAATTCCGAGAAAAAAAGCGAAACGTTTCAGTTTTGCAAACTGCCTGAGCATCTCATGGAATTTAGCCAGAACTAAAGATTTCATGTTTATAAAAGTCATTGGAAAAGTAATTGAAAATGTCCGCCACTGCTCAATCTTTTATTTACATATGCTACCAGCTGAATCGTGTATATCCTCAGAGATGACAAAAAGGGCTACACTATACATCTGAAATGTTTATAAAAGAAGTGCCAATTCATCCAAAAAGGAATTGGACTTGGTGCACCACAGGACAATTAGGAAATTTAACTACATCAAGATCTTCTGCAGATGTGTATTAAATCATCACTATTGAAGGGCAAGGATTCTAGATTGAATTTCTTTTAGATGGACATTTTTCATTAACACCCACCCATTGCAGTAAAAAAAAAAAAATGTAAAAAGTGCCAAATTTCTGTCAAATAATTTACTTTGGCTGCAATTCCAGGTGAAATGTTCCCACCTCTTTCCTTCCCTTTGGCTTTTCATTCTTATTCTGGACTGCATTTTGCCTTCACTTACACACCACTATAGCATTTCATGGAGTTTTAGTTCAAATGGAATAATTCTACTAAAAAAATAATCCTTTTCTGGGATTTGTTTTTAACTTGAATCAGTTCAGCGTCTGGTTTATATTTGCAACAGATGTGTACAGCCATTGAATGTTAATACAGAGATAGCATAGAAAACCAGAGAAATGAACATTTTTCACTGTCAGAAATCATTATACCTTTAAACATCCTGGGATTTTTTATTTCTGCTCCCATCAATATTAGAAAAGTAAACATGGAATCCATATTGGAAACAGACTGACAATTTAACATGAACAGCTGGATGAATTCACAACCCTTACAAAGACAACTAACCTAACCATGTAGTAGCTGAAGAGAGTTAATTTGAAGTTAATGGAATATATTAGTGCCAGTATTCTGGGTAAGTATCTCAAGGAAACCAATAAAAAAGAGAGAGGGATATGAAAGATCTCAATACCTAATTTAAAGCTTCTCTTCATATAGCATAAAATCGACTGAATCCTTTATGTTAAGTTTCTAGGCTCACTCCTTTAAGAACTGAAGAGGGAGTCAATTCTTTCTCTTCACAGGAAATTTCTAAATGAAATATAATATTCCTTGTTTTTACCTCACAATTTGGTATTTAATTATTTTCTCGTGGGTTTACTTCCTCAGGTTTGAGCTACTCAAATGCACATCTCCCATGAAAAAAGCATCCCCTGCAGAATGTGATTTACATTGGAAACTTTAATCCCTGTATTTATCATAAATTGAAAAAAAACAACTGTAATGAGGATTCTCATCCTAGGTGCACACATGAAGTAACAAATTTTCATTGTTGTTGTTGTTGTTGTTAAATGAGTTATGTATTGCCATCTGTATGTTTTAAATGGTGATGAGTACACAAAGGTGTTCAGTAGAATAGAAGGAAACATTGATGAAGCAATCAATGAAACACAGCACAATGTAGAAAAATGGGCCAAATATTCAGCTGATATAAACCCTGTTATTGTAGCTATATTGGCCAGCTCAGGATCTGTCTCAAGCTGTATTTCCACCATATTTTCTTGATCTATTTAGGAAAAAAAGGCAAAAGCTATATGCCAAAAAAAGAGAAAATACTAAATATAAGGTTTGTCTGCATTCGTAATGCACAGCGTTTCCAGAGAAATTAGTTGTAAGATCTAAGTATTATTTTTGAATTCTCAAACATGATCTGACACTATGAAAACATGTATAGATACATATTTATGGAAAAAACATTGATTATTTATTTTACAAGCATATTTGTATATGCTTTTCAGTGCTGTATAGTGGCAATCTTTCCTGTTTTGGTTCTAGTAATTTACTAACTTTGAAGATTGTTTGAAGACAAAAATCTTTTAATATAGACCAAATATCTAAAGCAAAATTGCATCTCCAAGACCACTAATATACTGAAAACTTACAAGATGTGATTTTCCAAGGTGCAATAAGTAGAGAAAAATATTATCATGATGTGGACCATTTAAATCTTAGAGTACCTTGCTAAGTTAGATAAAACAAAGACCTTTGACCAAACAAACTCTGTTAACAGAAATCTAGGATATGCACTGAATCCAATTAACTGGATTTTATCTGAATTTTGTCAGGAAGAATGGCCTATAATCCTGTTTCCATGCTTTCCTATAAGGGTTCCTTCGGATATATGCATGTGCCATTGTCTCATGTAGAAACAGCAGATGATAAAACCTGTGGATCATACTGGAAAATACTAGCTGACTGTAACAATAGTTATAATTTACCTTTCCTTTCATGGATAAGACATAATCTGATGTATTTAACTGAGACAATGCTTCTAATGGATTGACTGAAGGAGATACCTGAAAAAATGCATACTGTTCCATGCCTTCGTTTTGCATTAGAATGCTGGAAGGTCTTTCTTAGAGTTCTTTAAAGAAATTATATAAATTTAATTTGAAAAAATCCCAGATGGAAATAGGTATGGAGAGACCTCTGCCCTTTTCTGAAGTTAACTTTTATGCATTTCTGTAAATAGTGTTCTATTTCTGCTGTACCCAATGGTGTAACAGACATGGTCTGGAACACACTCAGGGCTACGAAGACATTAATAAGATTCTTTCTCAGACCTTTTTTTAAAATTATAGTGCTGTAGAAAAAGTAATGAATGCTTTGCATTGCTGCTTAGATACAGCAAAAACATATCCTTCCATCATTACCTCCAGTAAATCTAGTAGGTTGAATTAAATGTTCTGTTCTTCCCACTTCCAGAGCCCTTGTCTGTCTGATAGAGTCTTAATAATGTTATTAGAAGACAATAATAATCTCTCAGTGTAAATGATTCTCAAATGTGCCATTAGCTCATGACTAATGTTAGTGGTCTTCAGTTATACCTTTTCTGTAACTTTTTGTTTCACTCAGATATGAGATTTCACTACAGAGTGTTGCAACTACAGTGTGTTACTCATGCAGAAAAATGTTCTGTTTATCTTACACAACAGCAGGAAATCCCCATTCAATTTTCTGTCCAAATTTCTGAAAGTGATTTGAAAGACCTGTAACAAAGTATTCCTCAGGGTTCTCAAACTAAAGGGCTCATTCTTGCTATATTTCCATATTAATTGCTTTAGCTATTACAAATAACAGTTCTAATTGGCTTTTGAAGACTTTTTGAACTTTGGTAATTAAGTCCATAAGGTACTTTTAAAATTGTTGGCTCTAACCCGCTGTCGTCTCCTTGTCTGCCCACACATTGGGTAATTAATGCAGACTCTCCATGCAGTCCATCTCTTCATTTTCAGTTCAGTATTTGGAATGCATATGTCCTTCTTGCACAGAAGTATATGCACAGGCATATGAACAAAATAAAATCCAGAGAAGATTTGAATTTGGGAATAAATTAATAAGCTATTAAACAATTTTAAAAAAGAAAGAGGAAAAAAAAAGAAATATTCTTGTTCTGAAGGAACTTCTTTTTTTCTGTAACCGAATTACTGACCCTTTTGTGGTTCTTAGTAGGTTAGTTTTGATGGTACTCTGGAAAAAGTTTTCACTGAAGCCTCAAGCTATACCAATCTTACCTATGAGAAGTTTGAATCACTAACAGAAAAACAAAACTGGTTTTGCCAAGAAGTTCTCGATATCTTTTGATCTGTTCAATCTGATTCAAGCCGCTATGATGCAGCTGTTCTCTGATCTTGGAAACTAAGCAGCTCTGGAAACCACCTGAAAAAATCTTATGAACTATGAACATAGAGTATCACAATCTACCAGTTGGTGAACACCAAGTTGCATGAACAAGTATGTATAAGGTTTTATTTATTTGTCACTGACACTGAGAAATTCAGGCATCAGTAAGAATGTTTCATAGAAACCCTACAAGCAGCATTCTTTTGGTGTCAGGCTGAGCAGATTGCTTAAGCAGAAAAGTTTTCATTGATAGTTGAGGCTATAGATATCTGGGACATGATTTGTACCCTATACAGAGACATCTAGTCCTATGTAAGTTGTTCTGGGTATCTGAGGTCTAGAAAATGAGGCTGGAAAATATGAATAACGATTGATGAAGTAGAAAATAAGGGTCCATTCTGTCTGTGGTAGTGACCTAAATATACATCAAGTGAAAGTTTCCTCACATGTTTTTTGATCACATTAATAACACACATTTTCCATAAAGGGGCTAATCTACTCTCTTCGTATTTTTCAACCTTATAATTTCCCTCTATTCAGTTAAAAAATAATGTGCAAAGCAGTATGCTTAGTCTTGAGGAGAAACCTACTCTGAAATACCTAAAACCATTAGCAAAACTATGATACTTCAATGGTTTTTTGTATGGTTATTTTATAAATATACATTCCTTTTCAATTCTATATAAACAGATGTTCTGTCTTTATATATAGACACATAGACGAATAATAGTAGGTAAACAAGCAATCATGCCAGGATAAAATCTAAAGCAAATTAAATTGCAGATGTCTAAATAAATCCTTGAAAAATGGCGTCTCTAATGAAAACAGTTCATTATAAAAATATAATAGTGTCAAAGGAGGTACCCAGGGATGGCCTACAATTTGAAAATGACACTTTGAGCTGAAAAAAGCCTAAAGCCTTTTCCCATCATTTAAATGAAAAAGGAAGGAGGAAAACACCAGAAACTAAATGAGATTTTAGACTCTTGAAAGCTCAACCATCTTTGCAAAAACAATTTAAAATAGATCTTCTGTTTTTTCTACATTAATATTTTTAGGGGATAACTAGAAGCTCGTTCTCAGAGAGACACCATACTTGCATCCTGGTATTTTGGGATGGAAAAGTGGCTATCCTCATTAGTTCAGCTAGGCAACTCTCAAAATGGGGAGCAAGGCATCTTCAGTGGTCAAAGAGAAGACGTTTGGACACTTTGTCATCTTACCAGCTTACTTTAATATCTTCTGGTGCATTTGAGCAAAATCAAAGACTGTCATCTACAGTTTCAGATGTTTTAACAAGAAGTTAAAGAAGTTGTCATTCTCTCCTAAAGCTAATTGTGGTTTTACATGAGTCCCTGAAAATTAGACTGAGTGAGAGACCAGCCTTGAAGTTCTTTATTCTACTGACAGATAAGACAATCCTCACTGACTTTGGCAGTATCAGACTATCATGCCAGAAATCAGGCAGCATGGTTATCTTGTATTTTAAAACTACTTTGTGACCAGACCACGTAGCCTGAGAATGCAACTACAAGAGAGGCAAACAGTGAGTCAGAATCATAGATAAAGATAGCAAAGAGGATAAAACCTGGAAGAATGTAAACCCTGTACCTTGCCCATTACCAGAGATGGATATCCATATTACTGTTTAAAGAAAGAACATTCTTCATCAAGACTTATAGAAGTGAAAACCCAACAGCACTGAGCAGTCAGCTCTGTCACAAACTTCTATTTGACAAATTATCCCATTTACATGTATCAAAGTTCATCAAATTAGGGATATTTTAAGCCTAGTAAAACGTAAGTATGTATCAGGAAACTAGGTGAAAAAACCACAAAATTAAGTTTGGAGTGGAAATGTTCTTTTGAATGGAAAAGTAAAATCTAATCAAACTTAGTGCACTTGTATGCTTTTTCTACTGGTTTGTCCTCTCAAAAAACTTTCCGTTTCCTTCTGCATTTACATTATCTTTCCTGTATTCACAGAGTAAAACCACAAAATTAAAATTTGTAATGGCATGTTTGAGTTAGGGACCATTTCCTTCTTTGTTTTTAGCAATATATAAACCCTCACAGATTTTCTTCATAGTAGCAATCATATGAATAGAACGAAGTGACTACAAAATCTCTATACTTTTTTTGGTCTTTTCTACAATCAATGTAATGTTATTTTTCCCCTAAAAAATTCTGAAAATATTTATAAACAAATATTTGATTTGTATTATAAATAAGGACTACACTAAACTATCATGAAGAAACAACTGAATGCATACATTTCTAAGAATAATTACTCATTTGCTATGGGGATATAGTAACTGTACAAGACCAAGGTTGAACTTGTTCTTTCTGTTAACTTGAGCTTCAGCTTCTAACAATAACTAGGCAAAAAATATTATAAAAGAGACTGGAAAATATGTATCTTTTAAAAAGTAGAGGAAGAATTTTTTATAGAGGCCCAGAGTTCTCCTCAATATAATAATTTTGGAGCTGGCCAGCAGGTATTGTACTCAAAGCTGGGCAAGGTATTTGGTGTTTATTTGCAAAAATTCACCTAGATACACAAGCAGGCATAAATATGTCTGTGTGTCTATCTACCAGCCTAGCTACCTACCTAAAACCACTCAGAAATCATATCTGAGGTTCTATCTGAAAAAGTGTTATGTAAGATGAAAAGTTGGCTAAGTATTTTACTGTAATTAACAATGGATATTTTGTTATCAATAGATATAGAATCTTACATTTTACAATGCAATAAAAGTTATATTAAGCGCACTGAAACATCCAGAGAAGTTAAAGATTGATCAGTGAAACAAGTATCCTTTGCAGACCACTTTTCCATGAAATTGAAGTTTGTGATATTGTAGGAATATCTGGTTATAGGCAGTTGCCAAAAAGTTTTAACATACTTCAAAAAATTATAATAGAAGTATAATCTATCTTTATTATTATTATTATTTAAATACTTGTCATTGCAAAGTTGTTTGTCTTGGAGCATGAAATAAAGAACCATTAATTTTGCCCATGCTAATATTTTGATAAAGTAGAAGAATTTGTGGCAGTCAGCCACAAAATACCTCTTACTCATATATTATTGCAAGCAGCAAAATTTTCTGAGTGAACGGACATAGAAGAAACAGTACATCAAATAATTATTCAACCATATTTGAAGAAAAGAAAGAACAGTTATCTGAATTTCCCAACCTTTCCTTAAAGTGCTGGAAGAAAATAGAAACATATGCTTCTAGTAAACAGAACACCTTGTTTCTTAATTGTGTAGGACAGCCCTTTCAAAAATATCTTTATCCATGTATTTTTGATCTATAACCTGTAATTTGGCTTCTGGTATACATTCAATTTTTTTTTTTCTTTTTGTGGTCAGACACAATAATTCCTAAAAGATATATTAAAAAAACCCCAGAAATATTGTTTTGAGATATGTCTATAAACTCATAAAGACAATATTTCAACTATTACATTGAGAATACTAGCATACTAGCTATTATTCCGATTTTATTAATTTGAATAGGATCTAAGGTTATTACAAAAATTTTCAAAATAAAAGTTCAATCTGTGATACAACTTTGATAATATGGATATATGAAGTTGTGAGTACAGGAATTATATAAATTGCTGTGTTTAGTCTGAAGTATGGAGAGACTTTTCCTAAGGCTTTTAGGAGGATAATTTTGGGGGGTTTTTGTAAGGGCTAGAATTACTTTACATATTTTCAATTTCTTAAAAGATTGAATTGTAGTGTGAAATGGAAAGTGGAGAACTAAATGTTAAAAGCTGCCTAAGGGATATGGAGAGGCCCTTAGTAGCCAAGGTTGAAGAAAACATGAAATATCTCAATAGTTTAGGTACTTTTTAAAAAAATCTCATGAATTGTTCTCACTTTGCAATCTCCATATATTTGCTATTCTCTTTACTGCAATTTTGTGAAATTCACAGGAAAAAATTTAAAATTGTGGGAACTGCACTTTTAAGTCCCTTAACAATTGTGAAAATTGCAACATTATTCTTCACTTCATAACAGGGTTTCATTAGGACAGCTAGATGCAAACAATTTAAAATAAATTGCTTTCAGTTTTTAATAGTTTTTAAAGTACCATAATCTTTACAGTTCTGATCCACGACAGATTTTCAATAACTAAATATATAGATCCTGTCCTATCAGTGTGGCTTTAAGAGTTTTTTTAGAGAAAATCCTTTGGATTTAAAGTTTTAATATAGAGGCTGAAATTTTGGTGAAAAAAATTGTCTTCCCTTATTAAGCTTTGGGAAGATAAATATCAAACATCCTGCTTGAGCAGGGAGGTTGGACCAGATGATCCACTGTGGACCTTTCCACCCTCACCCATTCTGTGATTCTGTGATTCTCTAAATAAGATTAGAATTAAAATTTAGATTTCCCTCCGACAGGAATTAGAGTTCTGAAAATATTTATATAAGAATTAGCGTTCACCACTTTAGTCCTTCATAAAGTGAATAAATCAATTTATTTCCTTCTTAAATTTTCAGCAGCAACTTCCATTTAGATTAATATTCTGCATGTAATGCAGTGATGGGTTAGCCAGATGTCATTATATACCTACATTCACAGCTGAGATCAACCATTTTCAGCAGTGTTATACGAGTTCATTTATCACCAGCCTGAGAGTAGCGAGTTTACAAGTCTTCATATTGACATTTTTGAAAATATTAAGCATGATGCTGAGGTACACTTAAATTCATCATAATTGTAACATATTTATTGCAGAGTACAACCTAGCACAATCCTTTTACTGGCTAAAATCCACAAAAATCAGAAGATACTTGCAAATTCATTGTCCTGGAGGCCGTTTTGCTAAACATATTACAATTTCATTTTCTATTGATAATATTACATTTCCTCCTGTGGGAGATTCTTAATTAAGTAAAACTCCAATATGACAAGAAGAATGTTGCTGACTGATGTAGTGATCTGGAGCACTTTGCATCTACAGAATCCCAAAGGTCAAAATAATCCGCCAAAAGTAAACAACTGAACATCAGCTATACCCATCTCTGAATTTGTTTTCTTGCAACCAATGATTAGGGAGAGTTGAAGCCCACAGAAGTTATTTTGGCATTTGGAAGCATTCCTAGAATGCTGGTGTGTGTTGTATCACATATGGGCTCTGATGTTGCCTCATCGGTCTTGTTATAGCAGTTTAACAACCAAAGCTGCAATGCTGCCACTGAGAGCTGCTGATATTGTAGGGCATTTTAAACACAAGGCAGGGTGCTGAGATAATTCACCTTCCAGAGGTGGTGAAAGCTTTTCTGGCATAAGCAAGGAAGGTGTGAAGAAGCAGCAGTAAGCTGCAGTGTATGTGTGAAAAATGGGACTGCATCTTTTTGATGAAAGTTTAAAAGTGTAAGTTGTATAAATCTGAACTGCCTTGCAGCATGCTTCTGTTGTTGCCAGTAAAATTCTCTGTGGGAGAATACTCTGGGTCTTCACAGCATAATGAATATTTGCACAGAGCAGAGAGCAAAATTAAAAATAAAAATAAATACAAAACTGTGCTATGAATAAATTGAAAGAAGAAGAAACCACCTCGAGTGACCTATTTTCTTCAACTGAACTCTTTCTACACTATTTCTGTTTACCATGTAGATTTAGCTTAGCGGTTTCAGCATTATATTTTCATGCCTTTATTTCAGTTAAATATACACGTTTTTCTTCTTAGTTCATGGCAGTTTTCTTTAAAAATATCACCGTCTTTACAGCATATCAAGTGTGCTTGAATCTTAAAATATTTCTAGCCTTTTCTATTTAATGCTGTAGATGTAGGTCCATGCAATCCCACTAGTGATTCATGACACAATTCCATCTGGATCATAACTCAGAATCAAGGGGAGATAGGAAAAGAAGAGGGCACATAAAATTCAGAAATAAAGTGTTTCTTTTCACAAATAGAAAGCCTGTTGTCCCCAGTTGTCTCCAGTTCTCATACTTTAGCAGCTGTTTTCATAAACAGCAGTCAGTGATGAAATTTTAAGAAGTAGCACCTGCTGCTGAAAAGACCATCTTCTTCCTGCCATCAGAAGCTTTTCTTACCAACAGTATTAATAAAGAACTGATTCACATCTGTTGCTTATTCAAAATCTCTGATCAAATGTAGTATCTGTTTTTCAAATGTCCATTCACTCTTTTTGTCTAAGTCACCTTTTATTTTATGTAAATAGGGCAAAATTTGAAATGGCTCTCTCATTATTGTCTGTCTTCCCAATTTAATCAAGGTGGTATCTGTTTGTGACATAAAATTATCCAAACCTTTAACTTTAAAAATTTTATATCTGCATGAAAAAGGCCTATTTATATCTTATTTATATTTATATCTTATCCTAGCTTTTATTCCCAGAAAAAAAATTAAAACCAACAAGCAATTTGATATATAAAGTAGAGGCATTTTTTTCCTTTCATGTATCTTTACTATCTTGACTATTTTGTAATTTTTTGTCCTCAATCCAACTGATATTCCTAGTTGAGAATGCAGTTGAAAGCAATGAAATGACCAACATGCAAAACTGTTTTTCTCTGTAGGAAATATTTAAGGCTTCAAATATACTACAGCATTGCCAGCAGAAAGGGCAGATATCAGGTTACTCCAGGACATTGATAAGTTATGTTGAGTGCTCTCACTAGATTCAATATTTTCTAGCAGAAGAGTGGTGTGCATTCACATGTCCCACACATAAAGCACAAGTACTTAACAAGAAGTGTGACTTTGTCTCTTCATTGCCTTCATTCAGTCTTTCCATGTGCTTGAGAGGACCAATACTTGCTATCCCATGCATTTATGTGCTCAGAGACTTATTAGTGACTTTCTATGTTTTTTCCTCTGTTCTTACGGATACAAAAGGAATGCCAAATAGAATACATATCCATACATTACTTTGCTTTTTTTTTATTCCCTCTTTTTACATATTAGGTATGCTGTCTTGGCCACGTTCAACTGGCATAATGGAACAAATATTTGTGTTTTAATCCCCTTCTACCTCAACTAAATTCTCATAAAAGCAGGAGGATGAAATTGTAAAATGTCAGTTGCTGGTAAAATCAAGTTGGGCTGACTGTAACTAAGTTGAATACAGGCCCTGCTTTTCAAAACCTGCTGCTGAATTGTACAGTCGGTCTCTTGGTATCTATGCTATTTCTAGGCTGTCTGTGTGCACATATAATACTTGAAATGGTCAACATATTGTACAAATACAAAGGCAGATGTCTAGAGTCAACAATAAAGTTTCCATTGAAAATGTGACCTGTTCTGTACAAAGCTACATTTGCAGAATGTATTCTTAAACTTCACTTCCATTTTACTTCCCAGATAACTTTCTATTTCAGTCATAAATTGTATATTCATCATATCCTTTAATCTTCTTAACCTAAGTCCAGTAAAAATAAGCAGATTTTTAATTAAGAAAGCTGCAAGCAACCCAATCATCTATAGCTGGAGAAAGAAAAGCAAATGAAGGTTGTGTGGGTATAATAATGTGCTGTGATCAAGACTGAATCATAGCTGAAACCTGAAGCTGATTGTCCCGCTGTGAGTTGAATGAAATGTGAAAAAATAATTTAATGCATGCAAAACCTTTACACAGATTCCTAAGTGAATTACAAAAACTAAGGTAGTTGCCTTAAAAATAAATTATATTTCAGTGCTTCCACATGAGTACTAATCTCTATCCCTGGACACTTTATCCTTCTATGGTGGAAAAAAGTAAAGCAAAATATAGAATCCCGAACAATTCACAGTTTTACTGGTGCATTAAGAAAATAAAATAAAAAGGATGCCTTTGTTTTAGTATGTATTACTTCTATTTTTCTTGTAATATCCAGAGATTTTTAGCAATTTATTCATTATTAGTTTCATTTCAAGAATCTCTGATGAGAGACATGCCTGGGCAATATAATATTAGATGTGGTAAAGAAAATGACTAAAAAAGTCCTTCCCAAAGGCATCCTTCCTTAAAATTGAAACAAAGAGTAGGAATATTGTTAGAATACAGAGGTACATTTTTCTGCTTTTTCTGGTTTGTCTTGTTTTGGTTTGTTTCTTTTTAAGCATGATTATACCATATTGATAATGCAGCAAAGTATTTGTTTGTTTGTTCATCTGAAGTGCACTCTCAGGAGGATCCTGAGGAGTATGTTTTTGGGGAGGAATAAATACAAGTCTATAATTTTAGAGTATAAAATTAAGCAAATAAGTCTTTACAAAATTGACAGTTAACCCCACTCTGCATTGACATAGTTTGGAGTTTCACATTAACTTCAGCAGAATTAGGCTAAGATTCTTCTGAAGTGACATCCAGATAGGCTCATTCACAGGTTTGATCCCAGAATGTCTGAAATGCACATGGTTTCCCTCTTGGATGGAATGCTCTCATGAAAAGCCCTGTGAGAATGTTGTCTTTGGATCTAAACATGGAGAAACTCAGACAGAATATGTAAGTATCTCATTCACTTATGAGCACATTGTTCACTTCAAAGAGAAATCTTGAGTTTAAAGCTTTGCTTTAAGAGCTGTGTTTACACTGAACCGTATGCTGTGTCTGAACAGATTGTCATATCCAATGCTTAAAAGCTGAAACAGCATATGGAAGAAGTATTGGAGGTATTGATGTTGCCTAATGTTTTAACTTTGTTTTTATGTTCAGGAATGTTAATTGGACCCACACAAATGCTCTCCCATGCAGCATCCTGGATTTTCCCCCTATTTTAATTTCTATAATTTATTGAGTTTTTTTATAACTTAAGTTGCTTTACATGTGAATGTGTAGTTTACATTTCACAGATCAAAAATAGTGCAATGCAAAACCTCGTGAACTGATAGAAGCAAGAATTGGTAGACTTTTTCTACAATTATTTCCTGATCTCTAGAACAAAAGCTATGAGTGTCATCTGAGAACTCTATATAAAAGTCTCCTCCACTAAAGGCATCTTCATTTAGTGTCTTTGCAAAACAGCAAACAATATAGTTGCTACAACATTTCTATCTCTACATAAATCCACTATCTATCCAATAGACTATTTTATTTAAAGATACTGTATTAGTTTAAGCCTTAAGAAACTTATATTCTTTTTATAGCCTGCACTTGATGTATTTGCATCCAAAGAGATGAACAAGGGTCAAAATTTAGTTCAGGAGATATGGCTGAAATCTCTCTAGATCTTCCCCACAAACTAATTTTAATGTCTTAAGATGTATATTAGAAAACTAATATAATGTTTAAAATTTCACTTATTTCTGAATTGTTAATCATTTTACTATCCCTTCAAAGACAAAACAAGCAAAATTTGGGTAAGGATAGTATCTCTAAAACGTTTTTGAACAATTCATGGTAGTGGGAAAGAGATATGATTTCATTAAACTCATTAAACCTCGTTATAAGGATAACTTTAAAATCTCCTTTTTTCTCTTTATGTAACCCTTCTAGTTAAGAAGAGTAAATTAGTTCCTTGTGTTTTGTAAACATTCTTTCAGACATGTATATTGCTTAAGAAAAGATAGTTCTCTTCATTTGAGAGGCTGTAAAATGCAGTACTTTTATAGGCTAAAGTTACCTTTGCCTTTAAATTCTGTTCTGCTAAATTTCTGTCTGGAAAGAGATCACTGAAACTCTAAAACACTGTTGGGACTGAAGTACAACATAATTCTTGGTTGCATGAAATACAGATGAAACTCTAGATACTCAAAAAACAGAATGAAACATGTAAAATTTTGTCAGTGGAAGATGTGTTTTTCATTGGACCAACACAGTTTTTCAGCAGCATCAGTCTCCTTGATGAAGGAAAAAAAGCATAATTCCAAGGGCATTCCAAACGGACCCCAGATGATCTATTAAGCAACCAAATCCATATCTTTCAACACTGGGGAGAGAAGCTTCCTGCTGTTCTTTCTTGCCTGATACAGCCTGCTGGCTCTGGGATCAAATCAAGACACTTATGCCTTTATCCTTTTTAGGAGCACATTTCATCAAGTGGGTATCCTAAGAATAATGTAAAGCTGTATGTTAAGAAATACAGGAAATCCAGACTTTCTGGCATGTTAGACTCAATGTTTTAGAAGTTTTCCATACTCCAGACAGAGGAAATTTCCAAAGGGCTAACATAAGCATCTAGAATAGATATCACCAGTGTAAGAAAACTACTGGTCTACTCTTCCTGAAATTGTTTCTCAATTTTTTTGTGTTTCTGGGAGCTTTTTCCCCACTCTTGAAGCCCTGAATACAATACTAGCAATTGAAAGGCTCACATTTTATGCAAAAAATATAGCGGCAACATAAGGTTACCATAATAAGATTTTGTTCAGAAATATGTTCACCCCTTATCTTCTGAGCTTCCAGAAGTGGGTAAAAGGAAAAAAATTATGCAGGAAGCTCAAAGTAAGACAACAAGAATATAACCCATCTTGCATTTAAGCACAACGTGTGAGGCTTTTTCTGGTTACCAAGGTTAGGTTCAGGCAAAAGAAGTCACTGTCCTCTGGTGCATCTTATTCCTGTAAAATGTAGAGTGCTGACTTCACAGGAGCTGCATGTCCCGGACATCTTTCAGGAGCTGAGTCCTTAAGTTCACTGACAGCAGAAGAAAAAGATGATTTTAAGCCAAACAGTTTGTAAATCTGTATTGTGGAGCACTTTATCAGCAATAGTGATCTGGTACAGCTGGGAAGGCCACAGAGCAAAGCTGCATCACTTCAGAACTTCTGTTTTTCTGGGCCACTGAAGACATGAATAAAATTTCTGCAAGGGAAGAGGAATTGCTTTGTAATTAAATGACAAATCTTATTCAAGAATATAGAAAACAGTCATCCTGTCTTTCAGTGTCTCCTCTGGAGAGTGTTTAACAGAGCTGGTCTGTAAGAAATTCCTTACGGAAAAGTCTTTGCAGCGCGTGTTCCCAAGAGAGGAAGAGGGACTGTGGAAATATTCAAATACTTCTGAAATTCTTTAGGGTCTGTATATCCTCTCTTTAAAGGCACAAAGCTCAAATTGCTATGTTCTTTCTTATTTCCATGCTAAATTTAATTTTGAGTTTTCTGGGCAGACAGTATAACCTTGAGTACTGTTAAGCACATGTAAGAACATCTAAAGTCTACTTTATTATTTCTAAGGAAAAAGACAATATGAGACTTTGCTAAAATGTAGGAAATAATAAATAAATTAAAATTAAAACAAAGAGCTTCTAGTTAATGGAAGTAGATGATAAATCTCCTATAAAACCAAACTTTCCATTTATTTTTCTTGTGGTGGGATATGACACCAATAACAAATGACTTATCATGTAACACATTTAAGATATTACTATCTCAATATACAATAAAATTGTCTTGGATGAGAAAACAAGAAATGTCATAGTTTATAATTTGGGAATATGAAAGATATTGCTCAAAAAACCTCACAGTATTAAATTTTCTTACACTAGCTGTGATGCCTTATAAAGATGAGAATTTTACGTGTAAATTTAATCTCAGAGAGGACTTCCAATATGCTATGAAGCCACAGAACTTCAGGTAAATGGTCTGAAATTCTGGCTTGCTGAACTGGACATTTCTAGCATAGTTATGTTTCTTCCATTTACTCCATATAGTAATGCAAAATAAACATCCCAGAATGGGGTGCAATTAACACCTGCTGAGCTCTCTCAAATTTCATAAGCTGAACAGAGTTGAGCCACAAGAGTTCTCGGAAGATGTATGTGCTTTCTTATATATGGCTCATGAGGAAGTAAGCAGTTACATTTGTTGCTTTTCTGTCTTTTCTTTCCATATGTATGAACAAGGGAATTGTGTTCTTGTCTTCTCTAAATGCATTAAACAAAAATGCTAAAGCTGTTTGCCTTAAAAAAAAATTATATGTTTACTTAAATTTTAATCTGTAGAAAAATTATGAAAGAATACCTAGAACTACAAGCGAAAGGTTTGGAAAACAATGTTGTTTAGGACATTATGTTGTTCGGGGACTCCTAAAAAGAATTAAATAGCCATTTTATAACCTTGCAGCTATTAAAATTTTATCACGTGAAGATGAATTTATAACAGAAACAATTTTTCCATTAGAAATGCCATCCCACAAGCAATTGGGAATCCTTGGTAGAAGTGTAAATTATAAGAAGATTGGTTTCACGAATCTGGGCTATTTTTGCATGGCTATGTTTCTTGTTATCTCACAAGTTGAACTTGCAGTTACTTGGAAGATATTTTATTTTTCCAAGAAACGCGATTAGAGACTGATCCAAAGATATTGGGTCTAATTGCAGAAATTTTTTGCACCTGGTGTCTTCTATTGCACTCTATCAGACTTAAAGCATTTACTTGAAGGAAATTTGCTAGAAAGGATGATTGCTGCTAAGTAAAGTATGTTTGGTATGGATTCACAATTCTTGCCCACACAGTAAAACCATTTGAATTAAAGTAATCAAAGGAAATAGATTTTTCCTTCCTAGTTTCTTATTATGCCTGGAGACTGATCATTTCCCGTCCATCTGTGCTTTCAAGTTCTGTGGGCAATTTTCTGTGATTTAAAGCAGAATGCAACCAGGAAAATAGCAAGATTTTGAAGTAAATTTTGCCATGAGAAAATTCTGTCAGTGGAATATAAAAACACACTATGCTTTTTATCAGTGCATTAATTGTATTTTGTAGATAATCAAAGAAAATCACCCTTTTAAAACAATGTTATAATTGAGATACTGCAAGAACAGAAATACATCCAGTTCCCAAAAATAAGAGCTCTTTTTATTCTGCAATGAAATTCTTCCACCATTTTGCATAAAATAAACTGTGTTATATAGTTTCTAAGGTAAATTTCCAAATCCTGGAATCAAAATCTAACACTGCTCAGCGGTTGGGTGAGAGACATTAACCCATCAGTAGGTGAAAGTTGTACATTAGCTGAGAATTCAAAGATTAATGTTCTGAACTTGTATCCTTTACCATTACTGAGCATCTGTCTGAGTATATACATGTACAGATAAAACTAATCTCTTCCCAGACAGCTGTATTAACATAGCACTATACTTTATGTACTTTATCTTTAATTTCAGGGCTCAGTAGTAGGGATTTTGATTAACTCTTGGCTTTGTGATAACAGAGCTGCAAAGTTTTTATCCAAGCCTGTTTTATATCCAAACAGCTTAAGGAATTAATGCTCTCATCTCACCACAGTTGTACAGAAATACACCAAATTATATTGATTACTTAAGAATTTTTTTATTTATATTACTATGTTTATACTCAGAAATTTTGGAAAGCTGTGGGGAAAAAAGTAAAATTACAGACCAAATACTAATATTGCATTGATGTGTAAATGTCTTCAAAACTTTGAAAAAAATCAGCTTTCTTCCCTTTTGTCTGTGTGTGGGCAATTAATAGTATTCTTAGTAATGTTCTAATCCAAATCTCAAAAATTATTGAAAACTTTAAAAGAAATTTTTTGGCACTAGTTCTCTCTTCTGTAATCGAAAATGCTGGAAAGGATGATGGAAATCCGTTTTCTAGACATTTTCATTTTAGCATTACAAGTACAGTAAAATGGCTAGCAGGTTTGAGAGCCAGGTGACAAAATCATCAAATAATATAAAGCAATAGGATTTTTAGGAAGGGGTGGTAGTTAATAAAAAAGAAACATGAAGTACTTCACAAAAACAACAACAGTATTTTTCTTCTTTTTTTAAACTTAGAAATACAGTATTTTCATTATAACATAAGCAGAAACTGCAAATATCAGAATATAAAAGAGGACTATTCAAGTCTCATCAGAAAAAATAAATTAAATATATTAAGTTCCCGTATTTTTACTGTCAAGTTTTGCAACATCTGATTTGTTTGACAATTATTATCTTTTTTCTGGTTTTTAAAATAGTACAGCATGAAAAGGTAAGAAAAGGTGACACATTTAAATACACTATCTTTGTAAGTCCTTAAATAGCTTCAGGCATTTCTTAGTGCATGAGGAAGGTACCTGAAACATGGGGTAAATGACATTTTCTTTTGTTAAAGGCCGTCTTTGGGATTTTTATTATTTTGGCTGTCCTAACACTTAATCAAAAATCCATTAAAATAACAATATTCATTCATATTAACTATTATGAGTGCTGAACCAGGTCCCCAGCAATGTTCTCACAAAAACTAACTCATTTACAAATAAAATAAAGCATTCAGTCTACTCAGTCCGTATATTCCTTCTTTGAGGTGGCAGACTCCTAGTGAAGTTTAGCTAGTCTCATCTGGTTTTGTGGCAGTTTCAATGAACTTCAGTCTTACTTCCTGTGTGGAAATGCTATAGAGACAAATGCTTCCATCTCAAGCTAATACATCAGTGTTCAAAAAGTTGTAATTTCGCCCTAAAAACTGGTATCTTCTCAAGACTTAACATATCTGACACAAAAACGAGCTTGAGTTAAATATCCATGCAAATGGAAAAGTATCAGTGTTTAAACAGATGTCAACAATTTCTTAGGAAATGGAAATAATGTTACAGGTGATGATGAAAGAAGAATTTCAAAACAGCTCTGTTGCAATAATAAAAAATAGCATGTGAGAAAAAAAAAGAGATTGCATTAAGAGAGAAGATACTGGAAATTTAAGGCTAAGAAACAAAAAACAGGAGTTGCACCTCAGGCTCTGAGACTCTTAGTTCAAAACTGGAAGCTTTTTAGCTAATACTCATATTTTCCCAGAAAGATAGAGCTTGACAAAGTAGACTTTAATATAACCATTCTATCCAGGCACAAATATCCCAAAGCAAACCTCAGCAGGCTAGTCAATTTTAGGAAGCAGTGTTTTCTTACAGCTCTAAAATATTGAAGTTCCCAATTGCTTTCCTGTGAGATGGAGCAGGCCGAAGGAGGTATAAATCAGTATATTTTGTCTTTTTGGTTACTTCTACAGTTCTAGCCCTGCTTAGTTATTGCCACAAGAAAAAAAAAAGGAAAGAGGAAAAAAGTAACTGTCCTTTGAGGCCATCTCTTAACAATTTCATAACTCTTTTAATATTTGATTCCTTGCATTGATTTCAACAGCCAAAGGCAACATGTGTTCAACCATAGGCCTTGCCAGTTTCATTTTTCCCATTACATGAGTTAAAAGGCAACAAATACCAGTGACAAAGAACAACAAGGGGAGTGAGCCTCACATTCGGACCCAGGTAACCAGGTGCCTATGAGCAAGGACATCTTTCCCCTGGAGTGCAGAGCCATGCCTTCTCCATGGGCTGTCCCTGAAAAACAGGAACCACCACATGCAGTCACAGCATGAGAGGTCCTTCCATGACACAAGAATGTACAAGAAATGTGTGCAGTTATCTCTTGGGAAATAACAAGTATACTGAGAAATGTCCAGTGGGTGCGCAGGTTAGCAGGCTGCAGGATGTAATAGGAACGTGGACACAGTTCCAGAGGTTCAGTGTGAGTTAAGTCTGAAATTCCTTTTAGGTCGCCAACTGCAAGGTTTGGCTTGGATAAAATTCTAACCTCAACTCATTTCATCCTTCACTATGTAGCTCAGTACTAGCTTCCAAGTCTTTCAGGAAGTGTTTCTTTTTCTTTTTTTGTTTTTTGGCTTGTTTTTTTTTTTTTTTTAATGTGTTAAAACAAGAAAAGAAAAGTCTATTTTAAATTTCCGTAATAAACTATGAATTATTTCAGGAAGTGTTTCTTTTTTGTTGTTTGTTTGTTTGGGTTTTTTTTTTTTTTGTCTTGTTTTGTTTTGGTTTGGTTTTTTTTTGTTTTATGAGTTAAAAGACAAAAGTCTATTATAAATTTCGGTACTGAACTATGAATTTCTGAGATTCATCCTAAGAAATTAAGTCTCAGCAGAGATTACTCACCAGCTCTTTGTACAGTCATAGCAGCTCTGTTGTACTCATATCTGGTCCATTATTTTGGTTTTGATTAAAAGTTGTAAAAAACCTGTTGGGTTTCTATGAAGGGTAATAAGTATTCCTAACCTTTGACTTTTTTCTTCTCTTGTGCAAAAACATTTTGTGCACTAAAAGCTGGCAACAAGTTCTTAGTCATCCCTTGTCAGCAATTGGATTTCAAATGCTTTTTTTAGCACTTGAAGTACATGGTTAGAGTCCAATTTCCTACAAACTTTAAATACAAAAATAATTCCTTGAGGCTAAGAAAATTTAAAGAACTATTTGTCAAAATATCCATCAATTCTTTTGTAGTTACTGATAGAATGACTGTCAGAAAGTCTCTTGCTTGCAGAAGACATCAAGTATACCATGGTTATTTTTTTTCTGATAATGAATTCATACTTATTTCACCTTAAGCTAATTATGAACTCTTTTTTCTTTGATCTATAGTGCAACATCTTTAAGATTGCAGGCACTGAATAACTTCACAGTATTTCATTCTAAGTGAGATTTCAATCATCACGATAATGCAAAACTTTTGAGAGGTTGCCATCTTTATACAGGGAGTTTCAACATAGCGCTAACTTTATACTATGGACAGCTGGTTCTATAATTCTATAGAAATTAGGGACCTATAGGAGGGAATAACTTGAAAGCTCGTTACTGGAGCTTACCAGAGGAGGCAGTAACTGTGTCTGACCTACCACAGTGGCTGAACTTTTTAAAGTAGTCTTGGAGTGTAATGAGCCAAATTCCAGTAGGTAGTTTTTCACTGGTTGGAGTCAAGGAAGCAGTGAAATATATAAAAGGAGTGCATTCTCATGTACCTTTTCAGAATAGAATAAATTATAAAAATGTCAGACCGAGTTTTACCCTTAATCTTGTGTTATAGTACCATAGTCAGCAGGCTCGCTTGGATATAGGTGAAGGAAAACTTTTGAAGCTTAAAAGCTAAAGATGCTTTAATTTCATGGGTATAAATTATGTTAGGTACATTTGGAGGTATGTTTAATACACTTTAATTCATGTAACATACACAGAGCATTTCCTTGACTGTATGGTGGAAGTGCATTATTTTAATATAGAATTATGTTTTAAAATATTAATTTATAATATTTAAAATATTATCTGAGAACATGGATTCTAATCTAAGTAATCTGTGAAGAATAAGGTGAAACAATTTTACAATTTTGATGGTGTCTAAAGACACTTCCTCCCCCACAAAAATGAAATTTACTGAAAAACCCCAACCTTTCCTTAAAGGAACAAAACAAAAAAAAAAAAAAAAAAAAAAAAAAAAAAAGGAACAAATAGCATACCAAAATGTCCTAGAACATTATTGGTCTGACACTCATGCATTTGTTTAGTTTGCTTGTTTGCTTTTTATTTCTGTTGGGATGTTTGTGTATTTGTATATGCTTAAGGTAGCACAAATCAGTACTTTGTCCACTTTGTATGATTGCTACAACTGGATGAAACCCATCTGGGAAACAAACCTGAATATTTGCATAAATATGAGTATAAATAACATGTGGCAACAAAACTGATTAATAACTGCATTTATATGCCCATAACTAGCTCATTTACATTTTGGTGCCATTGGAAAAGGATAAAATTAATATTTATCATTCTATCACTGAATTAATTTTTTAAGAAAAAGGTACTAAGTGAACCCATTCTTTCCATACAGTATTTTTGTATGCTTTCATACAATGAATAGCTGTCTCTTTTCCTCTTCATAATGATCAGGAGAATCATAAAGCATATATGAAAATTCATTTTGAAATTACATAATTTCTCTGTCAGAAAACAAACAGTTTGCACAGAAGGGGGAATCAACTGAGCTGCCTTCAGCAGGCAAAACGCCTTAAAAATTTAATGTTCAGAAGTAAATGAAAAATTGGGTAAATATAACTCTGGAAGTCTAAACAAGGCGCTGGCTTCCGACTTTAAAAGTTTATCCTCTTTGGAGTCCTCATTATCCTCATTATATTCTTTATTATAATCCCAGGAGAGACTGCTTTGCTCCACGAATTCTGACTACACACTGGGATGATAATGCTTATGGACTTGGCAAAAAAAAAAATAATAATAAAAAAAAACTGTAAAATGCAACATCATTTCACCTTTCATAAGGAAAATTAAGAGAAGCGTAACCCATTTTGTAGATCTTTTCTCAAAATTGCAGAGGTTTTGTGCACTGAGTAACACTTATTTGAGGACAGAATTACAAGTTGCCTAGTTTTGGTATATTTGAAAGTGAAATGGTTGATTTTCATCGGGGTAGATGCTCCAAAATCATCAGCTGCCTACCTAAATTCCAGGAGAATGGATTCTCAGTGAATCTGATAGTTTCATTCAAAATACTCTGTATCAAAACGTTTAGGTTTTGACTATACAGAATGATTTACAGATTAATTGCCAAAATTCACTCAAACCTAATGCATTTCAGATATACTTACAAACTCTTGCATTTACTTTTCTTGAGGAGCCTTGTGATCAAATTTACCAGCTCAACAATTGTAGGAAAGTAATATCCAGAGCTCTGGATGTTTGGCAAAGCAATTTGAAAAGTGTAAAATATTTGTGCCAGAATAACTTGTGTACTCAAACAATGTTGAAACAAGAAGTATCACATTATATACCTTACATGACAGTGATATAAAGTCACAGGATCAGGGATTTCTTTCTAATCCTAGACAAATGTGGAAAACACTGTTATATCTACTTTTTTGTCTCTCTGGACTGTTAAGGTGTTCTGATGAAAACCTCCACCAGTCTCTCCTGACCATCTCGTGCACAGCCTTTGGAAGAACTTCAATCAGGCAGTAGAGGAAACGTTCATGCTTTAAGTGTGACAAGAAAACAGCAGGTTCAGGAAAACTAAGATAAAAATTACTATATGAATGTCTATATTCAAGTTTAGGTAAGAAACCGATGGATAAAAAGGTCCTTCACACAGTCCCAGAATCACAGGATAGCTGAGGTTGGAGGGGACACCTGGAGATGATCTATTCCAATTCTGTTGTGAAAGCAGGAGCAAGTAGAAAAGGCTGCTCAGAGCTGCCTCCAGTCAGGTTTTAGATATCACTAAAATGGAGACTTCATGACCTCTCTTGGCAACCTGTTCCAGGGTTTGATCAACCTCACCATAAAAAGATTTTTCTTTTATTCAATTCATCTGGCTTTCAGTCCACCTCACTATCTATGGTGCCTCAGAGTCTAGTACAATTTGTACCAGACACAATGTTTATTGCCCAGTATCAATTTGAAATGAGGAAAAAGTTATGGGAGACAGGTCACAAACCTTACTGAACTCAAGGTAAAAAACATCCACTGTTCTTCCTGCATTTGCCAAGCTAATCATATCTTCAGAGAAGGCAATGAGATTGGTGGATTTCCCCTTCATAATCCTTGCTGATGGCTTGCAATCACCTTCTTCTCCCTGAGCTATTACAAAATTATTTCCTTGACTCATGCCTTTTGATATTTAATGTTACATTGTGAAGGATACTATGCACTGTTATTACCAGATAGTAAGAACTTTTTTTCTTAAGATTAATTAGCAAAACATTGATATAACTGATGAGAAAAAAATAATTTAGTGTATAGACTGCTTGCCTAATGGAAATCCAGTGGAAAAAGTTATATTGTCTCCAATATAAGTGTGATATACACATCTTATGAAATTAGGTCTTTCAGAAAGATCTGTAAAGCAGGTTACACAAAGTAGAGAAGCAAATGATGAGAGTCTATTTACTGAGCCAAAGCTTTAACTTGCAGCATTTGTCACTTCTATTTGCTGAGATTGTTTTAAAATATACTCTCTTAAAGAGTGAATTGGTTAAAATTATGTCACATTTAGTGGAATGCAGTTTCAGAAAATTTATGAAAACTGGCTGTAATTTTATTGGTTTATGTTTGTGGAATTGCGCTCCAGGTCCACTAGCCCTATTAGTTAAGTGCCAACTTTGTCAAAACGATCACTGCCATTAGCAACACTGAATCCAGAATGTGCTTGAGAAGTATCCAAATATTTAGATCTACAGATGGTTCTTTGATAGTTTCATATTCTAGTTAAAGATTTGGCAGTAAAGCAGTACACAATATGGATGAGATAGTAAACTTTGCAAAGTTTGCTGCATATTCAGTAGTTAATTTTTATCTGAAGTGTTCTAAATATTGCATTAAATGAGCCAAAATAATTCTTTTTCTTTTTTTTTTTTCTCAAACCTCCCATAAAAGTCAGTGGAACACATGCAATTATCGGATAAGATAATTTTGGCCCACAGAACTTTTTGTAGAAACTGCAATAACACGAATGGCCATTCAGGGTGTATATGGGAATTCTGACTGGTTGTTCTGTTGAGCTGATGTATTCACTACAGTGCCAGAAGTAAAGAGCACTGAAGAATGATAAGATAGTCAGAGTATATATTATGACAAGGAAAGGCATAGCAAAGGGAAATAATGCTGAAGATTAGAATTTTGTCTGTAAAAGTAAGAATTTTCTTGAAGAATTAATAAATAGCTTAACTGAGCTGAACGTGAATATTATGAAGTCTAGAGCATAAACAAAAGGTCGTATATTCTTACTTTCAGGGGGAATAAAACCCAAACCCCAGACATTTAGTTTGCAAAATATAGAGACTAAAAAGTTGATTAAAATAAATACAAAAGCCAAGCTTTGTAAACCCAAACCCCTAAGTCTATCAAAAGCCTGCTAGGAAAAACAGAAATACATAGTACAGTTATAAAGGATACAATAGTGTTTATCACTAATATTTTGAAGGTATTTAAATCGATTGAAAGAAAACAGGCATTAGGCTTCTAAATTCCACCAATCCAGTAATTCTGAAAATTTCAACCTGTTTCTAATTTTATTGCACACCTTGGGTAGGATTTTATTTCGGCAAAGAAATTTCTAAGAAATTTATGTGATTTTTTTACAATTCTTATATTAATACATAGCAGATTACAGAGTTCTTTGGTAGCATTTTCAGCATCTTCTATCAGTCTAAGTACAAATGTCTGTGCCTAAAATAAAAACATTTTTTGCACTTTTTTATTTATTTAATCTCATTGCATTTCCTAACCACATTAACAATACTGCCACATAGATTTAAATATTTTTCAAAGTGGACTCAAAAAGCATACCAAGAGAGGGGTATAAGAGACAAAATGTGAACATCCTTATAAAAATATTCAGTTTAGTAAGCTGTAAATGAATTGCGTACAAATTCAACCTTCCATAACGTACTAGTATTACATCATATAACCAAGCCCAGATCATTCATAAAATAACTTTCTTAGTTGCAAATGTTTTCCTGATACCACACATGGTAGATTAAAAACCCTTCAATTAAAGGAAAACTTGTGAATCCAATTTTAAGACTTCTATGTTTTTGTTGCACAATCCACCAAGACAGGACTCATTTAAAAGTAAGAGAGGAAGAAAATCTTGCAGCCTCCCAGAGTACAAATATTAAGTCAATACATGACCATTAAACAATTCCCTTTTTTTAGAATTGAAGGATATTTCAATGTTTTCCATATTAACTGAAGGTTATTTCAATTACCTAAACATTTTCCAGGAACTCTGCAAAATTACATTGAGAAAATTGTTTATGTCCAGATGTCAGCTGTATTTGAACATAATAGAAAACAAGAAAGAGAAAATTAAGTTATGCTTGTTTCTTCCATTTAAATACCAAAAAAAGGGTAAGTATTGAAAGAAAAAAGATCATAAGAAAAAATAGTGTGCTGTGAAAAGGGTAGGAAGTAAAGACTTTGCCATCACGCAAAACTCTCTGTTTCACTTCAAAAGGATGGGAAAAGTCATTATTCCTAGGACGTTTACCAAGTTCTTGCACTGAAGGAAATATGTATTCCTGAAAAAGACAGTATGAGGAAATGTAAGTAAATAATTTCATTGTAATGTTGCTTACATAGTTTTCCTCCTTTATGATAAAATCCTAAGTTCTAGTGTGAACATGTTGAACATATTTTCGTCGTGACTATAAACTTCACTCATTTTCTGAACTGGTTACCAAAGATGGAATGTTTTTTATCTCTTTTGTAAATAGGTTTCATCTTTATCTCCTTCCTGTAAAAAGCCTCCCTGTGTAGCATGTAAACACTGCTTTCACTGTGTGGCAATTAATTTAGGAGACAATGACAGCCTTGCTGCAATGAGCTACCTTTTTGTAGGATTGCACTCTGAAATAAAACAGATCTGGATTAAGTGAAAATACAGAACACTGTGCAAACAGGACCTTGAGGTATTGTATCAACAGTAAAGAAAGAAGAGTCTTCTGAAGAAATATTTCCTTAGTTTTGGAGTTACATTTTCAGAAAGACTGAATGTTCTAAAACCTTTTAGTGTATTTTAGATGTTTATTTAAAGATATAAAAAGTTTCCAAAGAGTTTATTTTTTCAAATCAAATGTTTGATTTACCTCAGCATTGTCAAGTATACAAAGAAACTAAAATCAAATCTCTGGATTTTAGGTTCAAGTAAACTAGAGGTAATCTGGTAGCAGTTTGTTGTAATACAGTAACATAAATCCCTAATAGCAATAATGAACAAAGCTGAAGTATTCTGAATTAAGAAATGTCAAATTCTATATTCAGAGTAGGAAATTCAGATGGTATGTATTTGTCTATCTATTTTATTATGTTACATTCTAAAATTATGTGCTTTTTAATGATGGAGATTTCTATTTGTTTAGCGAATATTCTAATAATGTAAAGCAAGATAAACACTGTTGAAAGCTGAGAAATATTTGCATGGATTTAGGTTGTTTAAGGTGTTTATTTCACAGCTTTTCCCCATCTTTTTATTGTCACCTGAAGAAGCAAGACTGCATTTCCAATGTTTAGAAAGAGCTCATTGACTTTCCACTGCTGTGTTTGCACTTACTGTCAAACACTGTCCAGAAAAAAAGATGTTTATGGTGTATTTTTTTTCATGTAAGGGAGCACTCTGGGCAAGAAGAGGGAAAAGACTGTCAGCAGAGAAATAAATACATGGATCATTTGTTATTTAATTAATGTTGCATTGATTCAGATGGTTAAAAATAATCAATGCAAGCCACATTTTTAGATTTTGAAGAGGATGTGTTATTAGTGTCATCACCAAAACCGCAAAGGCCATTACATCTACAGAAATTACTGATTGTATTAAGTATATCCATGCAGACAGCAGAAGTGCTCTCAATAGGCCTCGTTTCAATATGGAAAAGAGTTTACTTTTTACCTACCTGAGTTTCCAGGGTGGAAGCTAATATAGAGTGAACCAGAGTGAAAATATGTTATATGGCATAACTATTACCACTCCAAAGCAAAATGAATTCATTTTCTTGATTTTACTCATAAGAAAGGATGCATTAAATTAAAAGTTTATTTTTGGCATCAAGATAACTTGCTTTCAAAAATGATGGTATTTTTTGCTTCCTCTGAACTGGAATCTTAGATGAGCTAAGTTTTAAAAAGATTTTGACCTGAATGAAGCAATGAATTTCAAGAAATCCTGAGCTCTCTGGGAGCTGAAAACCAGAAACACTTGAAAAGAAGGAAAGTCTTTCTTCCTCTGAAGAAAAATTGTGATTGTCCACATTTGGGAGGAGAATATGTGGGAGCAATGAACCTCAAAGGGCATCTTAGTTACAGTCACTCTGGCTTAGGAAGTTGGAATCATAATTTGTACTTAAGTTCTCAGATAGGAAAGTTCAACACCCCAAAATATTATTATTACTATTATTATTATTTTTACTATTATTGTCATTATTATTGTTGTCATTATTATTATTGTTGTTGTTTTGTTGTTCTTGTTCTTGTTGTTAATATTAATAATAAGAATAATAACGTCCTCATTATGATTTTAATTTGCATACATAGAGTCAATGCCTACAGCAAACCGAAGTGCCATAGACAGCAGTCCTGAGGATGGCATCAATATTAATAAGTTAAGCAGTGTCAGAGAATGTTCCAACCTCTGAAACTTGATTGTCATCACTATTAAATCGCTAAAACAGCTCCTAAAACAGCTTCACCCTTTGCCAGGCTTTGACACAAACAGTTCTCAGGCACAGCTCAAGGGTTAGTATGGGTCATGGACTAACTACTCCCAGCAAGCAGTTTCAAAAGACCTTTATGACATGAAGGTTTGCCTGTCAGTGATGACTGACATCAGTGCCACTTTACAGTCTCTGACACGTGTAATTTGCTAATTAAAACACAGCTAAACTTGTCCCTCTGCTTAGGAAGTTTCTGAGGGTGGTGAAATTTGTTTAATTGCTTTATAGCACAGTTTTACTTGTGAGTTTGAAAGACAGAACCTTTTAGCAGGAAATCAGCAGTATTATAAAAAAAGCTATTGGGAGAGAGATGAAAGTTTTTGTTCTTCTTCAATACAGTGATAATTTCATTCAGTATTGGGAAGTGGTGCATGTCACATGAAAATGTCCTTGATCACTATAATTGCAATGAATGGTATTTTTCATTTATATCCCACAACCCCTATAAGGTCCTTGGATTTTGTCAGGCCAGGAGATTGAGTAGTTAACTGAAAATAAAGTTGCATTGTTTATAGAGTCTCTCATTCCTTTCATTCTTGGTATTTCCTAAAGAAAACAATTTGTTTTTCCTCATGGAAATTAGTGACTTCTGTTGTCTTAGATCAGTTGAGTCCTTTCAAGCATTTAGGAAAGAATACAAAGAAATAACCTAAACCCAGAAATTATTAGGCAGTGATAGATTAAAGTAGGATTAGGATAATTATGGAGAATAGCATTCCTTTCACTGTCATTCTGATGCACATCCATACTCACTTCCTGAGGACAATGCAGCCGTTTGAAATGATGCAGTTCAACCCAGGAATTCAATCGGCTGCCAGCCCAATGCTGTGCAAATATTACCACACAAGACCCAAGGTTGGACACCTGTCTTTGTCCTGCCAATGAGAGTAAAGATTTAATACACAGTAAAGGCCATGCCTCAGGGCAAGCTGCCAGATTGACCAAAGGCACTTAAGAAAATGACAAAAGGAGCTATATATATATAGCAATTATGTTTCTTAAAGGGTATTTTAGAAGCTGCACTAGGCAAAAAAGGTGTTGCAGATTTTCTAATTATAAGTTTGGTTTATTTATTATAATTGTATCTTATGCATTAAAACAATAAATAATCTGTTTCCATCAATTTTACACACAGAGAATGATCATAGGTCATTGTACTTGCCTTTCATTTGACCGTGTTTTAGTGCTTATTGTATTTTGATCTTTATATTTTGCTTAGGCTTTCTGGTTAATAACTAAGCAATTAAGCAATTGCAAGTAAATACATGCACTTGTGCATCATTTTTAATAGATAATTCATATCATAATCATTTTAATAGATATGTTTTATCTCACTTTTTAAATAACAAACCAAAGTATATTCTGGAACTTAAGACATACCACAGAGAAAATCATATACAATGCTACATTACACAGGTATTTATTTATCTGTGGCCTTCATTATACCCAAACAATGTGTTAGATGAATACTGGGGGGGGGGGGGAAAGCAAACCCAAAGACCTCAGCAGTGTTTTTAATTAACAGACTTCTAATTTTATCAATTAATAGATGCAATTAAATTTATAACTATATGAACTGACATTGAAAATTCTAAATAATTTTTAAAAGCAAATAGGTTGAACTGAGTTAGCTGCTCAAATGCCCTTTAATAGTATACATTAAATAGGAATGCATAGAAAGAAAATTGTAAGCACTTTATAGGTGAATGTGTGAAATCAACTTAGTCTCAAAGTAATTCAAAGATACACAAAGATATATTATTAATCCAATTCTGGCACTGACAATTATTTATGATGCTTAACTTTGCCAAGCAAAGATGCAAGTCAGATGTTTTTTCCACCTCTTACCATTCATTCTTCTGACCTAGTGCAGATAGCAGTGAAGCTGAAACAGCCTCTGGTTCACATCTTGGGCAGGTTAATAGGTCTTCAGACTTCATTTACCACTAAGATTTCAGACCATCGTAAGTTTAAAGCATAGTTTCATGCTGACAGTTTAATGGTCAAATAAGCAAAGAGTTAACTTACTTTTAACATCTAAACCTTCTGACCTTACTTACCGGGCCACAAAAATGAATTTCAGCATGGATTTTCTGACGTGTCCTTGTGCACATGTGGCACTGTCTAAACCAACTACTTGTGTTTACATTTTAACTCTTTCAAAATATTTTTCTTATATTACTACTACTACTACTACTATTACTATTACTATTATTATTATTATTATTATTATTATTATTATTATTATTATTATTATTATTATTATTATTTTGCATGGCCTCTGTGAGACAGGGAAGGTAAGCAAACAGATTCTCCTTTTCTTACCTTTTTTCTGTTAAGTCAGCCTTCAAAGTCACATTATAAATCATCTGAGGGGAGGGCAATCTCACACAAGCTAAACATTCTACTTTGTCTTTTGCCAAGAGAAGGGTCTGGAGGCTGTTTTATTTTAATGTGTGTCTCAGACCTGAAAGTGTTCACCATACAACCAGCTCTTGCCAACAGTAGGTCAAAGAATTAAATCATTGTATTCATGAGACAGAAATGTCATCCCTTCCTTTTACACAGAGACCCTTCACCTTCTAGCCTTGTAAACATTCTATTTGGCTCTTTTCCAACAAAAGCAAATTAGTTGCTTGACTTCATTTTAACATATGAAGGTAAAAGAGAAATTTGCAATGTGTATAAAACCCTGTCAATATCAAAGGGGTTAGACTTTTATGGTAGAAAAAAGAACGTTTCAACTTTCAGATTGTAAACAAAGTAATTCTCTTCATTTTTAACTGTTAATAAGTTTCTTTATTTGTTATTAAAAGTCTATAAATATTAATGGTTTGAATTTAGACATGACATTTATCAAAATAATATTAAATGTTTTTGATACATGCTGTTAAAAGGGAATGATTCTTCTGAATCCTTTCAAGACCTCAGAGGCCAGGAAACAAAATAAAATAACAGTGACTAATATTTTGCATTTTGTGCCCATAAAAAAACAAATGACAAATAATGTGAAAGTAAAGAGTTCAAGAGCTTTAAAATAAGTTCAAAGGAAGGAAGGGATAAAATTAAGCATACAAGTGACAAGTTTTGGGACAATATGACAGTGTTTGAGCTTTTTCACTATGGCCCACACTGTGCTGAGTACACTGGAGTGCATTAGAAATATTTTTACCATAATTCATACAATAAATAAAGCATCATTGGCATTAGTGAGGCCTGATGGGAAGAGCTGTGGGACTGGAGTGCTATTATGGGACGTTATAGGCCTTTGCCATGGTCCCCCAGAACATTCTTCTCTCTAAATTGGAGAAAGATAGATTCAGTGGGTGAATCGTTCAGTGGATGAAAATTGGCTGGACAGTCACAGAGGGTGATGGTCAATTACTCAGAATCCCAATGGACATCAGTGACATGTGGTGTCCCTCAGGGATCCATACTGGGATCACTGGTACTTAATACCTTCATTAATGACATAGACAGAGGGATTGAGTTCACCCTCAGATATTTGTGTCCAGATGACACCAAGCCGAGCAGTGTGACTGACACAGCCAAAGTTTGGAATGCCATCCAGTGGGACAGAGACAAACTGAGAAGTGAGCCTATGGAAATCCCATGAGGTTTAACAAGGTCAAGTGCAAGGTGCTGCATCTATGTTGGGAGAACTCACAATATCAATCCGGGCTTGGGGATGAACAGATCAAAAGCTGCTGTTTCTTCCCCTGCTGAAGAACTCTCTTTCCCTTGACAATGCAAACTGAGTGGATAATGAGCTCTAGGTGGAGGAGGAGCTGATCCTTCCAGTATGAAATCAAGGCAAATCTCCCTGTTAACAACTTTAAAACCACTTTTACCTAACTTTAATCTTTACCTAGTCACAATTCCTTTACATGGAAGCACAAACAAGTAGAAGATGGAAGAGCAAACTGACATTACAGATTCACCGGTTTTAAGAGCTATGTCCGTGTGATAAACACTATCCTCTAATTTGAATGCCAACAGCAACGCCAGTATATTGATCAGAGAAATTGAGAAGTCACCATACTAGACACATTTAAAAACATGCTAGACACATGCTGAGAACTGGCTCTTGATGCACCTGTTCTGTGTAGGGGCAGGGGATGAGATGATCTCCAGATATTTCTTCCACTCTCAGCTGTTCTGTAATTCACCATGTACCTCATTTCAGTGATTTCACAAGTGCATGCACCTTTGGCAGAACAACATTGATGCTGCACAGTTGCAAGGAAAATGGAGCAACACATTTATTATGACACTAAAAATCTTCAAAATTTGCTAAGGATAGCAAATTTTGCTTTTGATCGAGAATCTTTCAAAACACAATGGTTTCTGAAGGTTAAGTGATTTTAAAGTAGCCTTTAGCACAATGTTTGCTTCACACTGAAAATGTCAAATAGGTGCTAGAAATGCTTTTCAGTATTCTATTCAGCAAACTGGGTGCCAGTGTAACCTATAAATAGACAACACATTGGTAACTCAAAACCTGTTATTAACAACAGATGAAGGGAAGAAAACAGAGAGGAATTTATAAGACAACAACTGAAATGTTAAGTAGAAACCCTTTTCTTATTTTATTTTAGATTTTTTTCTTAAAATATCTTTTTCAGTAAATATAGAATGCAAGTAGCAAAGACAGCAGTAGCCCAAGAGACTCTGCAATGTCCTCTCCATGCGCATCAATCAAGACCTCACACATCAATACTCTAATATTCGTGAACCTGATTCCAGTTTTCAAAAAGTGTATGTCATGGAGCCACAAGAGCTGCCTAATTAATCCTCATATTTTCTCCAACAGGAATGTCTGAAAGTATAATCACAAACAAGTGAAATGGTAAAATAAATTTTTGAATTTTACACAGGGTTGCTTTACATTCTAAAACTAACTGAAGACTTTTCCTCTCTTGCATTTGAATCCTATTATGTTGTTTGAATTTAAATTCACCTGTCTTTCAAAGAAATCAGTGACTGGGTATATAAACTATTTCAGCTGAGAAAAAAAGAAACAAAAAAAAAAAAAAGAAAACCAAACTTTTAACATGTAAGTCAAACAAGAAGAATAAAAAGCAATGATCAATCCAGCTGTTAAAAGAGTGGCCATAATCTTAAAGACATTATTCTTTTTATGTTTACTAATACTTCTTTAAATAATACATTTATTTTTTCAGAGCATTTTTATTTTTAGAAAATATTTTCTAGTAAAAGAATATTTCAATTTTTCAAGCAAGATATGCATTTCTGAGGTTAACAAAATAATACCTTCTAAATTTTACGACTAAAGTTTGCCTCCAGTACATTCTTCTAAGTTTATTAAATCAAATACCCACTTCATAAATGTAATACCAAAGACATAAATCCAAAGTAGCATCCATTATTGCATTCTGATCATCTTCCTATTAACATTTAAGAAGAATATATCACATGTGTCTTCTTCATACTCCATTCTGTAATCCTTAATTTTTATTCCCATATTCCATCCTTTTACCTCCTGCATGCATCTATACTTATATTCTCCTCCTCTATTCACATCATCATGTATTCCCATTTTCTCCAGACCACACATACAGGCATGGGCAAACTCCATTCATTTTCCATTTTTTTTCACATTCTCACACCCATACATAACACCACACAGTCTGGTTTCTCCAGACTTACCATCAGCTCAATTTATTTTAATCGAAAAAAGGAGAAGGAAGCTGGAATGAATAGTAACCAAATTCTAACTACAAATACATTAACATGGAATTACTTCCTATCTATGTCACTTATAGCTTCCATTTAGCATGATCTTTCACAGTGAATAATAAAGGAATTAATTGTATACTACTTTAAAATGTATTGTCAGTAGATACAAAAGTTTATAAATTAGTAATACGATCTACTTACAGGAATCATGGTGAACTCCTTTGGTTTTAGTGAGAATGTAAAATAACATGTAATCCCATAGTCTTTTCCATATACATTGGAATTTTGCAGCATACTGATTTACATCAGAGAAAGAAAACAGACGGAAAAAGAAGGCAAGGCAAGGCAAGGGTCTATACATCAAGATTCTTCCAAGAATAGTGGTTGATGAACATGTGAAAAATGAGTAAATAGTAGTGAAATGATATGTGGAACAGCTGAAGTTTTAAACTTATTTGATATTCATCTTTGGACAGACAGAGTTATGAATATGCTGGTAAGAAATCTTGAGTAATGTCTAGTACAATATATCATCAATCTGAACCTAAACAAAACAAAACCCAAAACACTACCCCAAAATAAAGATGAGGAAAATAGAACAAAACAAAAATATATCAGCTGTAATAAAAGTGTTGGAATGGACATTTCTGTTCTGAAACAAAGCAAGCAAGGAAAACACACATTCAGACTCTTCAGAATATCTAAAGAGGTGGGAGAGAAAAAGACATCCAAATTTAAAAACTGATTTTTATGTAAACAAAAAGATTAGATCTATTTTCTACAAAACAGGCATAAAGGAGAAGAGAGAAAAATCTGTAGTGAATTCCTCAAAACCAAAGAGTGTAGAAAGATAAAATGTGCTCTTTCCTTGTATTAGAAAATATCTTTCTTTGTCAAAAAAAGCCATTTTATTTCCCCATTTAATGTTATTTCATGACTTTGAAAGCAATCATGTTTCAGCATCCATTGAAATCAGCTTTTTCTTCTAAGCTTCAAATGGAAGCTTCATTTCTGTCCACTTATGGTAAATTTGCCTCATTTTTCTTCATTACAGACAGCATGAATACACTTAATGAAAAGTGAAGTTTTATATGCATACATTGTTATCAACACAGTATATAAATTTAGTGGGTGCCAAAGACAGATAATAGATACACTGGACTCTTAGGATTCTATTTCAGCTTAGTAAGCCTGTATTTTCAGCAGTGCTGTATACACAAAAGAAATAATCTGTTTTTTACATTGCAGAGAAGCATTAGATCCAACACAAAACTGACCTTTATATTTAATGGTGTTTAAAAATTATTTGGATACTTCAGTTTATCAGTGAATTTGACTTGTTTCATGATTTCTATCCTTTTAAAATTCTCAATACAAATGATTCCATAGGAATTTCCTCTAAACACTCAAAATTTGCAGCCAGGAATTATTGAAATTATAATTTTAAAATTAGGGTTTTTTCATATTTTAAAAGCTTTATCACTAATAAAATTCATTTTTATCAATAATGTATCTCACATCACTACTATCAATTGATATCAGTTTCCACTGGAAATTTATTCAAATATATTTATACATCCTTGCTGTAGTGTTTGATAAACAGATTTAAATTGCAATGGAATACAAAGTTTTGCAACACGCACATAATCAGCCAATATATAATATTGGCAATATCAGCAATATTGCCAATTTTTAATAGCAATAATTAACAATAATTAAGTGATACTATTCCTACAGGACCCGATGAATTTTGCTACAGAAGTACAAAATAAGGAAAATTATCTCTATGTTGTTCATAAGTTAAAAAACCCAAAATACACACAAAACCCCCAAACCCACACAAACAACAAATATCTGACTCTATCGTGTATTTAATAAAATAGGACAATACTGAGAGATTTGGCATTTGTGTGAATTAAAATTAAAAGTGGATGCCAGAATTTCAGAATTATTAATTAAAAATGTGAAGTACCATCTGTTTCTTATCCTTTATAAGCAGCAAAGACACGTGCACTGTGTTACATGTGGAAAGAGTTTCTATAAGCTTGTTTTGCTTCTGCAGAATCTGTGCCACCCCAAAATCCATTGCTCCGCAATGTCTGAGCTATATTAGTACAGTAAAACTGGTGTTTTAAAGGAACCTGCCTGACAATAAATTAGGGCTTCTTCCCCATAGTAGTATATCCGACAAAAAATGTATTCTTCTAACGTTTCTTTTAAGCAGACTTTAAGTCCACACACATTGGAATGAAAGAAATAACCTGCTCACTTATCCTTAACAGCAACAAGGCGTGAAGGAATGGATAATATGAATCTTGGATTTGGCTAACATTTGCAGAGCCAACGGGAAGGAGATGGAATGATACTCAACAGGAAGGAGATGGAGTGATGCTCATTTATTCATTGTATAATAAAGCAATAAATGACTACCTATTTGGAGGCAACAGATGAGGGAGTTAAAAGGAGAGTGCATACTTCAAATAATATTATGCTTTTGGATGGCGTCTAAACTGCTACTCTAGCCTTTCTGTACCATCATCTGTAAGTCATTTTTAGGCACACACTATCCTACCCTTACAGATAGACTTAGCAGAGAGACACTGGTATTTCATTCTTGCAATGAAACAATTTACCTCACAAATATTGCTGATTGTTACAAATTGCATTGCAAGACAGATGAGATGGTCTTTGGCAGTTCTCTTTTGCAGCAAAAATTCTAAATATACTCTGTCTGACTGTAACTTTTATTTTCTCTTTTCAAATCACTTTAGTATTCTTGACTTTTCTCCAAAATTCAATAGCTGTGGGGATTATTTCCATGTTTGCATTACAAAATGCAGGAGCAACTATAAAACAGCTCTCTGTTTGTTACATCTGGCTCTATTCATTTGACACTTAATCCTGAAACCTGTCTCACAAAGCTATTATTCTTGCAATATTGGGGGGAAGCTGTTTTATTTTCATTGTTAATTATTATTCATTTAATTTGATATTTATTTAGAATACATTTTGAGCCACTAAATAGATATTTTATTTTCCATCTTTATGATGGGAAAAAGATCCACTACTTTGACATTTGATTCTGACTGCAAGAAAATAATAAAGGGTTAGTGCTGCTATAATTTTCATAATGGTTTTGCTGTTATTGCCTGCGAAACTATGGAACATTATATACATTTGCCATCAGAATTTTTCTGATTCTCAGAAGGTGAATGAAAAGTAAGATCCTCAAGTCTTAAAGAAAGTACTGTATTATTTACTCTGGGTTTGGATATATAGAGAGATCCTTCTAAAGTTTCTCTAATGAGAAATGCCAGCAAGGATTTTATCTTAGGAGAGGACTTAACCATTCCAGATATGGTTTAACAAATAAATTCTGTCAATTGCTTCTACATGGAAAAACCAAGCAATAGATCTATGAAACAGCAATTAAACAAGAAGACATGTTATTACAGACACAAGTCAATAATTATTATAAACCCTTTTTCAGGACGTTTTGCATGTTATGTTTTTGTAGTCTCTTTTAGTAAGTGCACCTAGTTATATTTAGCAGCTGTTTGAATATCACTGCTAAATATATATAAATATGTGTATATATATATATAAAAAATTATTGCAAATATGCATCAAATAAATTAATTTTGGGATTTTTATAGCTTAAGCTTAGTTTGCCACATAGTTACTCATTCAAACTTCCAAAGAAATAATAGAGAAATGGAGCAGCAAATTTCTTTTTGGTATTTTTAATCAAATTTTGATAAATTAACAACATAATTTACTAAAATCTGTAATATATGCTTTTTAACCAAAGCCACAATGAAGAAATATGAAGATATTCTCAACTTATTTTTATCAGATGTTGATTAAGTTCTACACATGTGAATGTGAAGTAACATTTGAATTCTCAAACTCTTTTTGAGTAGGCAGGCAGCCTCAGAATGGGCAAGAGGGGAATTCCAGACAACCCCAGCTTTCCATACAAAATTTAAAGGAAGATAATAGTAATTATTTTGCTCTTAGTAGGTGCATAAGGTTTCTAAGGGCTATAGAAGAAAGTGAAGATTATGAAAGGATGAATTCTACCCTAAGATTCCATTTTTCTTTTGACTCATGCAGGCATGGATATGCAGTTCATCATTCATATTTCCCCAAAAGTGTAAATGTACTGAACTAAAGCAGAGTACCTCTGTGGATTGCATGCACAGTCTCTCACGAGAGGCAGTAGGCATTTTAGAGGTAAGTGATCTAGTGAGGTCTGCTTTAAACATTTAGGATTTCACTCTTCCAAATCTCCTCTGTTCTTTTGGAATCTTATATCTTATAATTTGCAGCATTTCTACTTTACTTTTTTCCAGTTATTTCTACTTAAAAGGCTCAACCATTCCTACGATGTGGTGATTCTTCACTGTCCAGCACAAAGCCTAGCTCCCAGATTAAATATTATCTGTTTATTCCCACTTGTTCTTTAATTCCCATTCCAATTCTATGTTTATTTCCCCATCTGTATTCTTCAAACCCTGCAATGTGACATAATGGTACAAAACTTGATCTGCAGCTAACTCACAGAACCCATATTTTTGATAGCTGTGTTCAATGTTAAGTGCAAAAAACATTTAGTAAAACCATTTTAAGGAAAAGTCATTTGTCTTGAAAGTAAAGTCACTTTCCTTTGTCAGCTGTCAGACAAGATATTATAACCTAGGTCTTTAGCTCTCTTTAGTGAGCATACTTAAAAGACTGACTATTTCTGTGGGAAAGTAATCTTGACTATGAAATTACATTTTACAAGAAGATAGTTAATTCAGCTGGAATTCTCACTGACAATCTTCGGAGCAGGACCCTCTCATCTGAAAAACACAGCAGCTTAAATGCAATAACTCATTTACTATTTTGAATAAAGTTGAGTACCAAATATAAAAACTAAGTCTACAAAGGTGTTTTGCATTCTTAAATTATTCACATGATTTGAAAATGGTACCCTAAAGTTTTCATTAAACTTTCAAAAAGGGCATACTGCTTTGTGGATGTCACCTTATTATTTTTTCCTTCACTTTTAATAAAGGAATAATTCCCGGGAAGGCATTCTGAAATTAGGTGCTTGTTTTGGCAGAAGAAAGAGACAGGGGGGAAAAGGCAGTAAAATTGCTACTGATATTTGTATGGATTTTGTCATCTGCAATGTCCTTATGTATATTTTCATATATATAGGGACATTCAAGAAATCTAAAATCTCTGCATATATTTCATCATTATGTACCATATAACAACGAAAATTTTATTTGAATTCATTAAATTAATGACAGGTGTCTCATAAAAGTTTCAGAGAAAATTGTGTCAGTAATCTATACAAAAATCTTTTCTTTTCCCTCTACAAAGGCAGCCCTGTGTCACCCAACCAGCTCATTCCTTTTAACCCAAACGCATTCAAAGAAATTGACTCCTTTTTTGCAATACACCTGAAAGAGTGGGCCGTTTAGTGATTTAAAAAGAAATAAATGAAAGCTTCTTCAGTTCATAAGATAATACTTTTACAATTTCATTGCAGTTAACTCATAAGTATAATGATAAACAGAAGGTCTTGCTATTTTTCTAGGAGGAATAACTTATAAAAAGATATTATTTCCCTTGTGGTTTTGTTGCACTCGATGGCTTTTTTCTAGGAATACTTTTAGCAGGCTAAAAAATTGACTGGCTACCTCACTCACAGGTAGCTAAGATATGCTATTACTGCACAGCTCTTCAGATTTCTTTATGGTACAGTTCCTGTGATTGTAAGCATGGTGGTAGGTTTTAATGGAACTGTTGCTCATTTTACCACTGTCTGTTATGATGAGGTTTTAGTTTCTTTCCATCTCCTTGCAAAGAAACAAGGCCTTCAAGCACAATCCAGACTTTTATATTAAAATATTTAATAGCAAATATTAAGTCTAAGGAGTGGAAGGAATTGGCAGAAGTAGTTAAGGATTTTCATTGGATCACATATTGAATCTTTTTAGAGTTCTTATATGGAGATCTACTACCTTACAGTTTTAATTAGGTTTTGTTCAAATGCACACTGATAACTTTTTGTAGACAGTTTGTATGCATTAAAATGCTGATACTGCCAGACAACTCTTATCACCAAAATTTGTCTGCTTGTACAATGGTCCTCTGAAAGCATCCTCTGAAACCTACAATCCAGTGGATGCTTATATTGGATGTAAGCATGTGGTGCACTATCATTAACATATACATTCACATATTTTGTAAGATCTATACAGAAATATGGAGCAACAGAGAACTGCATTTTAATGCTGTGTGAATTCAAAATAAAATGTCACCACCTCACAACCAAAGCAGCTTTTACAATATACTGGTCTTTGACAAAGTCCAATTTTTCAGCTCAATTAGGTACAAAAACCAAGTGTTGAATAGCTGAATTTCCCCAAGGAACAGTAATTTTAATTTTTGCTCAGCTCCACTTAATGTTACCTCAGTAACCTTCTTTTTGCCTGTTAGACAGGTTTGTCTACATTACCAGTGGGAAGCCATCCTCATTTATGAGGTGGGAAAGCAATCTCTGCAGAGCCATTACTTCCCCTTTCCATAATGGTGTGAAGAGAGTAGACTGAGCCTTGATATTATTTCTTTCCCCAAGAATGTAACTGCACTAACACAGTGGCACCTGGCCATACACTTGCATGAAGTATGGAGCTCTTGTATTAGTCTGCTCTACCCAGAGGTGATGGCAGAAGGTAGATTGTAGCTGAGTTACAATCTGCATCTAGGGCACTGCAAAAAAATCATCTGCTCTCTTCTCTATGTGCCATTGGCAAAGTATTTCTACAAAGTCACAGTTTATCTATTATCCATAGCCACTGCAAAGACTTTGGTCTAGCAGTATATCACCTGAATGAATAATAGTTTGGCTAGAATAACAGTGTCATTAACATCAATAAAATTATCATTGTACTCTAGGACTGAAAATAAATTTTCTTTTTGAAAAGTGATCTTTCTACAGAGAAAATAATCTACAATTACAGAAAATTTCATATTTACTGTATATCCATGTACCATTTTTTAACAGTATTTTTTAGTTTCTTAGAAAATATACGGATATTATTTATTATTTCTTGCCTCAAAACAAATAATTTTAGAAGAAATGAAATTCTTTTCTGGAGATGTACTTCAACATTCATTGACCTGATGTCTACACAGCAATGCAAGCCAATACATTTGTATTGTACATTTCTGTATTATATCATTTAACATCTCCCGTGTTCAAGCTGAAAATTAGGAGGAAATAGCTTTTTGATACTCACCATATGTTGCCTTTAAGGGGAAATCTAAGACATGAATTCACGAACATAAGGGTGTTTTCTTCTCTGTGAAATTCCACTGAAGTTAGCAGGACTGTCCCAGGACAGTTCTGCTGCTCAAATTATGGACCCTGTATTCCAGTCCCAACATGCCTCTTTGTTACCTGTGTGTATGCATACATAGTATTGAAGTTACCTAAGACATTAACAATACCCTTGTAACCAAATTCAATTTATTACAATTTTCACATTCACAAAAGTGTTTGGTTAATCCATCCTGCTAATTGTGTTTTAAAACTATTTGTAAACCTCTGAATGGATCAAAATTCATCTTCTTTTATCATGCTAACTAGGTGAAGAGGCACGTATGCCAAGCACGTTTAGGTACAACCACATGTAAATTCATAAAACAGTCACCATTCCTCTTTCTCTGCTTTCTAGGAGAAAGAATCTTACAGTAAACTGAGCACACCATTTAATGAGAAGCAAGAAACTGAACTTCTGCCTAGTGTTCCTAGCTACAGATACAAGACAATAATCTTTGTACCATGATTTGTACCAGTGCTTTCAGGCATGTAAGGTTCATTGTTATTTCAGGCAAATCTCTGTGATAAATTATTTCTGACATGATAATGCTATATTAAAATCAGAATAATATACCATTTAGGAAATGACATAAGAAAGAACAAGGGAAAGAATTTTGACCATGGATTATTGTATTTATCAAAAAAGGATTCTCATGAATTGGCAACATGAAGTGTAATAGAAGAGTGAACCCAATCAATTGTAATTATTACTTAATTTCTGCTAAATTAATTGTAATCGACATAATCAAAGAGGATTTTTGTCAGTAACTTATTTATGGTATAACGTTTTCATGTGCATTAACTTAATAAGTTACAAATGGAGTTTGCAGACTTTCACATTTAAGGGATACATCTCCAGGAAAGGCATTTGCTCAGAAAAGTGGAGTAACTTCAACATTCTTCTCTTGGCCACCTGACTGTCCCATTGGCACATCTAACTATTTTCTAAGAACAGATTGATTAACAACACTTTGGTGTCATCAGTCTCGTTATCCTTTGGAATTGAGAGCCAATGGCAAATAAGAGTATTGTAAACTCCCTGAAGAATGTCCTGAAATCTAAAGGACAGGTGAAAACTATATTTTGTTGAAAACGGACTTAGAGATTTTGTCTACACAGTAAGAAGAGAATTTAAGTACTTTCTGAAAACAAAAAGAAAAAAAATAGAGAGAAAAAGCAAAAAGGAAAAAAAAAGAAAAAAAACCACTGGAAAGTGCTCAATATATCAAGTTGAGCACTGCATATGGCTTTACAGGTTCAGTATTCAGAAGATGAATGAGCAGAAACGTATTTCAGAGATGAGCCAAATAATTCTGCCAAGTAAGTCTGCCTAGAAAAAGAAAAGTCTGTACTGATCTTCCACATAATAAAAGCTTGATTTTTCCTTAGACCTTTGGAAAATGGGATACTGTCAGTTCACACTAATGTAAGCAGAATCAATTGCTGATAATGACTTCATTAGAGGCAATAATTGCACATAATTTCCATTTATGCTTTGAAATAAAAGTTGAATGGAATTTAGCAAATTTTAATCTTGGGAAATGTTAGACTTAGATGTTTCAGTTAAGAAAAGTGTTTATTTGCCTTGTGTCCCTGCAATTCATACAATAGGAATCTCATTTAGTTTTGTTTTTCTGAAAAAGAATCTGCTGTGATCTCTTGCAGCCCACTGAAAAATATTTCCTTTTTTAAACATGGAGTTACAATTCGCCTTCTTGAGCAAGTATAGCAAGTATGTGCATCTATTTGCTACAAAATGTATTTATTTCAGAAAAAAAGATTTGTGTTTTAAGGTTCTTGTTCTGCGGATCCTTTTGCAGTGTCATGGCATGGTATATCATATGTGCCATGTTATTTTCCCCAGGTTATCTTTCTTTAAATACAGGTGATTTTCTTTTATTTCAAAACTTACTTAGACTTTCTGATTTACATTACTGATAGTGTATTATAATTCTCACAGAGTAGTTGTCTAGTAATTTAACAAAGAGAAAAAATTTCCATATAGTTTGATACATCTCATTTGTTTTAGGGCAGACGGATCAGATGAATCAGCCCTGAAAAGCATTATCCTGACTCTATAAAATGTAATTGCTTAGACTTCAGACAGCTCAGTGAAGCAAGTCATAGTTTTCCCATGGTGCTCAGTCACATATTCAACCCACTATACTTGGCTTAAATCTTAAACTAGGAAAGAGTTAACTACACGCAAGAACTCTATCATCTTGAAAGAATCAGGCCATTATCTATACCTGATGAGAATTAATTATTATAACATGCAATTTAATGACTTCATAATCAGTTCTTCAGCTGTCTCTCTCACTGAAGTATTTCTTTGTATATGTGTCCTATAAACGGTAATAACATTTTAAATTGTGTATCATTCACAAATAGTCACATATTAATGAACCATCAAATGCAGTAAGAACATCCGATTTTTAACTGTTGTGTAAATTCTATGGGGCCTGTCAAGACACTGACAACTACTAATATGAAAGAAACTTAAAATAATCTCTTTCCTATAATAGGAAAAAAGAAAGCAAATCACAACAGCTGCTAATTAGACACAGGCAAAAATTAAATACCCGTGGGCAAGAACAAAACAAATTTGTTAGTGTGAAAAATTCATTAATTCTAAGGAATTAGTTTCTTCCTGTATGTGTTTCTAAAGAGAGCTATACCATAAAGTCTTTCTCCTAAAACAATGTTTTTCTGTGCAGTTAACAATGCAGAATGATGCACATTTATGACAAGTATAGACAAACACTAGCTTGAAGATTATTCTGAAAAGATTCCATTCATCTCCATGGAGTGCTAAATGTGAGGCTTAATTAGCTGAATCTGCTCACCATTCTACTGTTAATCGTTCTACTTTAAATATACAGCTAAAGCTATCTATTTTGGTTAAATGGCATTGTTAAGCTTAGAGCAGGGGGAAGCCATAAAGCCAAAAGAGCATTCAGGGTGCAGAAACTCAGCCTTTGAATGTGCTTCTTTCGTTCTGAAGTTAATTTTTTTACTTAATTCATTTCATTATTGTATTTTTTTCCAAGGTGAGACATTAATTCACTAAAGAAACTGCATCAAGCTATGAACTACTCAGTAAATAATGTCAAAGGTTTTTAAGCTACCCAATCTGTGAGCATACTGAGGTTTAAACAATATGGTGACACTGCTGCTACATTTTTCAATACGTTTACTGCAGTTAAGAACTGGCTAATGTATGGGGGTTTTAATCTATTTTTTTCTAAATGCTACATGCCTAATCAGCATGGAAAGAAAACTGTGGAGTGAAAATGCAGTGCAAACTCAGAATGCTCCTGAGAATAAAAAAAACAAGTCAAGCCTAAGTTTAAATCTTGAGACAACAAGCTACATATGCTCACCACATGAGCAGGAGACATGACTCTAGTGGGTGTGAAAGCTATTCTGTATCCTTAATATAGACTTTCATGCACTTCCTTTGAGCATCTGCTAACATTTTATGTTTTGAAGTGGAAGTTTTAAAGATACTGACCAGGTGGCAGCAATATCTTAAAAGCTGTGAAATGGAGATGAATTAATAGGTAGATGGAAGTTGGAGTAACAAGAGATCTGAGACACCTATGTGTTCTTTACACTCATGGGCAGTAGGTGTCTGAGTCAAAAAAGCAAAAAATAGCCTTGAAAACATCCTTAATTCAGTATGATTTTCAGTATGCTGATAATTATGACAAGGGATATGGAGCATGGCACCTCAAAGACAGGAATCCAGGATGGAGAAAAATAAAACTGTAGTTCAGCTCATGACTGGTGTCAGCCAGTCTGTCTAAGGGGCAGACAAAAAACTGTTACATCCATGAACGTGGAAACTTTTGGATATGTTCTACTTTAATTCTGAGTAACACCTCTGATAGCCAGGGGTCAAAGAAATTCTGCTCTTGAAATCTAGATATACACCTGTCACAGTCAGTCTATAATGTTTACCACAGTTTTCCCTGGTATAAAATAGGGATAATACTACTAATCTAATATTTTAGAAAATTATTAACAGATTTAAACAGTACACTTTTTACGAATGAGATTTCAGTTACTAGAAAATGCATCAGTTAAATATCTTCTTGAACTGTAAGTCTGAACAAACCTTATTTGAACATGGAAAAGTTAGCACATTGCAAGCCTTGTTTATGCATATGTAAGTTTGATTCAATATCTCACATTACTAAGCACCAGAGTGTAATACGGCTATATATATATTGTGGGCAGGAGAAAAGGAAATACTTTTAAAAACAGAGTTTGAAGAGATGAAATAATCTGACAGTGGTAAATTTTTTCAAATTTTCAAAGTGGAAAAAATTTTCAAAACCTACCTTATGGAAAATATTTGTATACAGAGATTAATAAATACTTCTAGCAAGAAAACAAGTTTTCAAGCAAGGATTATTTTGACTGGAGGCTCCCATTACTTTAGTGTATAGTTCTCATAAACATTTTCATGCAATAAGAAAGTTTTAAGAGAATAGTAAATCAAAACATTTTGAAACTATTTTTTAATGAGGAAGTCACTGAGTATTTTCTACATCAGTCGCAGTGCAATGCTTCTTAGTAAAATTGCTTTCATGTAACAAGGAGTCTGATGTTGATCAAATCAATTACAGAATGCAACATATTAGTAAAGCTGGTTTCAGATACACCTCCCTTCTGTTTGCATTTAATTTGCATAATAGTCTTTGAATTGAGGAAAGAGTCAAATGCTCTGAGAGACAGAATGCATGTATCTTTCTGAGATATTTAATCAGTGATTGTCCACTTTGATTTGGGTGGAACATAAGCCCAACTTCTAACTTCTCTTATTACCCTTTTCCAGAAAACTGTGTTATTCTCTTCATTATAGAGCAGGTTTATGGACTAGCAATTTATCCAAATCCATAAATCTTTTCCCACAGTTGTGTTGTTAAGCTTTGTTTTTAAGATGGGTGTGGGAGTGACGGTAGTCAGGCAATCATCCTTACCCTTTCATAACAAAGAATTTTTTTCTACTCTGAAACCAATTTCATTCACAATAGTCTAGAACTAATGCTATGGTTTCTACTCCAGCAGAGTTACATGACCTGATAAATCTGTGTTAATCAAAACTGTGCATCAGCTGTTCTGTTGCACAGATCATTATGTTCCACAGTTCTTCTGTTACACAAATCTGTATCACAAGCCAGCTGTGAAATGATATACCAAAAATTCCTCAAGGACCTTTAAAAATTATGTGTATGTTGTGTTCCTTGATGCCATGGGTAAAACATGAGCACAGAAAAATATTTTGTTCACTAATAAGACAACAGGAAATTACTGAGATTTAATGCCAATATGTTGCGTACTGAAGCACTAAAATATCTGCTGTTTAGTGTTTCTGGTGAACTTCAGAGATAGAATAGGAGCCCTGTGTTCTAGGGATTAAAGTCTAAGTTCTGTTTAGTCAAGATAGAGAAGAAAGAAACCTAAAAGGCTTTACATAATTATCTAGTGTGGTATCTTAGCAGTAAATTTTTGGCAATAGCATAGCAGCAGATATGTTAACAAGGTTTTAAAAGAACATTTGAACTGTTGAATATTTTATCACATCTGTTTTAATGTGGTAACTAATGTGCTGCATCTATTGCAGGTAAGGATTCTGCTTATTTAGACTACATTTTAACAGTTTTCAGATTTCCCTGGAGTCATGCAGAGAAGAAAAGATTAGGGGGAACAGACAAGGCATTTAGCAAACACACAACTGTGAGGTGCTGTAGGCTTACACTCTAACTTTCTGCCTTTATACATCTGGACCTGCAATTAGCAGAAGAAACCAATGCTCAAATACTTGCCCACAGGTACTGTCCTTTTCATAATCTAAAGCCAGTCAGACTCTCAAAATAACAAGATTGACTTGAATTTTTTATTCAGATAACATGTACATTTTTCATTTCTTTTGGTTTCCATTCTGGCAATCTCTAGGAACAGTTTATTTTCTTTTTCTGAAGATAGTAGTGTAGGATCTTAAAGGAAAATCTAAAGATATTTTCTATGTGGAACGTTTCTGTTTAAACCTTAGTTCTTATAGACTCGATTTGGTCAGAAATGCAAGCAATTAAGAGTTATCAATGACAGTGGGGATAAGCTGTGTAAATATCTTATTCTATTTGGGTTAGGAAAAAAAGAAAGCTAAACATTCATATACTACCAGAAAAAAAAGATATATCGATTCCTAACATAACAGAATTATGGGTGATAGAAATTAATTACTGAAAAAGAAAATGTATTCCCATGAATACAGAAGCATGGATCTTTAAAAAAGCAACAAAAAACAACCTCCAAAAAACTACATCACATCCCAAGATTCATGAAAAACTAGTAGGCAAAACAGGCACAGCAACAGACACAGCTCATCACTTCTGCTGAAAATCTATGGCATTAATTTATAGTAGTTATTCCAGCCTAAGCAGATCTGGAAATACTCAGCACATTCCATTCTTTCTCTTATTAAAAAAAAAAAAATAAAAATACTAAATTTCCAGCAACTGGTCACAAAAAATACATGGTTAAGGAAATATTCCTTTGCATGGTTCATTTTAAAAACACAAATAACATGCAATGAAAAAGTCACAGCACAGAGGAAGGAAATTCAGTCACGGAATGCAAAAAGGCTGAGTGATTCTAAAGATGCAAGTGTAATAACATGCAAGATCCTATTACCAACAGCTGGCCTGCATCCAAGTTGAGTTTGGGAAGGAGGTGTGAAAGATACAGCCGAGACTTTATCACACAGCACTATTTATGTAAACCACTGAAAGCATGACTTCACATTAGGAAGTATTAGGAAAAATCTAAAAAATAATTTCCTGGGTTTATATGCATTATTTAGACATCACTCACAAATCTGCTGTATTACAAATGGGCTATCTTTCAAATGTAAGTCACATCTATATCAGAGCTTTCAGGTATGCTTTCAAGAAGGAAGTTTGCTGCAAGTGTGTACATACGTGGTGGTTTCAAATTGAGTGCTGTCATTCTGAACTTCTTCTGAATTTAGGTGGTAATAACACAGCTACTGCACCATTTCATGTGGTTTCTCCAAAACAGAAAAAGGACTTGCAACAAGTTATGCTCTGCTTCAATTTCCCCATAATGTATTGATAACAGTAATGTAAGTAAGCAGAACTTGCAGCTTCGTCGGGTTTCTTCTGAAACAGCAGTAAATTTGCTTTTCCGTACTTTGAAGAAACGGTGAAAAATTAAAAAGATGGACTATGGCACTAAGTCATGGTCTTTCAAAAAGACATTAAGTAACTCATGAAAATCTTATCATAGACTGGAAAAGGCAGGATCTACATATTGTTTCTTTTTGTTCTTTTTTTTAATAGACTTGTTTTTCTTCCTCAAGTTATGTTCACTGTTGATATTCTAAGTAAATGATTGTAATTTCTTTTTACCTTTCTGATGAGCTGTTGCTCCTATGAATTGTTTTATTTATTGTCTACATATGAAACTTTTTTATTTATGGTCTGCATGTGAGATTGGGCTGGCCTTTTTCAATCTTTGCAATATTAGAACTTTCAGAAGTGAATTCTGGCTGTTTGAAAACCCTAATAAGAAAGAGTATAGGAGGGTAAGTAGCAGATTGAAGATGTTTACATTTCTTTTTCTGCATACTTTGTTCAGAAATTCCATCATTTTTTCCCATTGTCCCATGTCCATTGTTAGCTATTCTTTGAATTGTAGAATCATACTGACTGGAACTGACTTCCATGGGCAACCAGTGCAATACACTTAAAACAGGTCCAGTAACAGCCAGGGACTCAGGGCCATGTCCAGGCAAGCCTTGCGTGTCTCCACAACCTCTCTTGCAGTCTGCTGCAGTGCTTTACTTCCCTCACAGAGAAAGATATTTCTGCCTTGATCCCCCCAACACGAGACTCCATCTGCCTGATTATCTTGGTGACTCTTTGAGTGACACTTTGAGAAGATTTTAGTGATAGAAACTCACTTCTTGGGTGAGATTGTCTAGCCTGTATTTCCCTGCATTCTCCTTTACACCATTACTGAAGATGTCTCCATTATCCACGTTGCAAGCATTCACTTCATGAGTCTGTGATTGCAGATGAGGACCTTCAGTAGAAATCTTTCTGTGATTCAACTCCTACCATGTCCCTACCAACATTATTTCAGAGTAAGAGCTTATGTCTCATGCCACATGAAGCATCGAATTGCTGGCCTTAGAAGTAGATAGACTAAAATATTTACAGAATATGCAGAAGAGCAGGGTTTCAATCCTTTACTGGTCATATTAAGATTTCAAATAAGAACATTGATTTTAATCTGTTGCTAAAAACCAATGATAATACAGACACTGTTATTATTTATTTACAAAGTTATTTTTATACATGGACTTACAATGCAGTTTGACCTCAGCTTCTTGACCTCTTCTATGAATTCTCTCCATACACTTCACAATTGTTGAGTATAATGTTCACAGCGATCTTTCAAACACTAATTGTAATAGGATTAAAAACCAAAAAGAGCTGTTCTTTTTTTTCTAATTTCCAGTAAATTTAGATTGAAGACAGGCAAGTTGCAGATAAAACAAAACATTTAATTGGAAATACATGCTCTGTTAAATCCTGCTATATGTAGTTGAGAATGTTAAATACTTGTATATTTTCCAAATCTAACATGTCGTTATCATCTTCAGGATTCCTTCATGACCCTGACTGAGCTGATGTCATGAAAGAATTAGCACTTTACCTCCAGGTTTTCCACTTCATTCCACATGTTTATGTCTCACATTATTTTCAAATATATTTTAGGTTAAGTATCTATCCAACTGTACATTACATAGTGCAAATGCATGTATTCCCTTCTTGATGTGCTCACTGATTTCTTATTAGTGCTAATGGAAATTAAATGCATTTACATCACTCAGAGATCCCCATTACTGTAAACAAACCAACAGAATCACAAAGAAGCAACTGAGATTATTTTGCCTACCTTGTGGAAACTTTATATGATGGATAATTTAATAGCTGTTTTAACATCTCTTCTTGAATCTAATCGTAGAGTTGTACCTGGACAGTCAGATTTATGGCCTGGTTAGGTTCCATGAGGTTTGAATTCTGGAATCATGCCTTTGTGTCATTGGCACTAGCCCTAGCAACACATAGAAAGATATAAATGGATCTTTATATCCATTTATATCCAAATCCCCATGTCTCTTCCACTCCCTGAAATACACTTTATTTGTACCAGACATCTTCAGGATCTGGATTATTATCTTTAGGGGAAAACAAAAACCAAAAAACCCCACACCTGTATTATATATAAACATAGTGAATAAAAATAATATGTTTCTTAAAGTTTGCAGAAGGAACACTAGAGGTGCACTGAATCAGAAGTCTCCATTTATGATGTTAGTGATATTTAGAAATACTCTCTATATATAATATATATAGTATATATATGTTTTATATATACATATATATATATATATATGTATATATAACTTTCATACATAATCTGCATAGATTCACATGGTTTTCTGTAAAATGTTCCCAGAGGAAATATTCAGCAGCCATGGTTTATCAAAATCTCATATCACAATGAGTTGGTAGAATATTTTAAATGTGATTCTACTTTACAGACCAAAATGGCAGACTGAGGAGTTCTACCTTTATTAACTCACACTAATTTAATCTTTTAATGAGTCTAGTTTACAAGAGAAATTTTTTATGATTGCCAGTCCTAATCACTAGCCTGTGGATACCTGGAAATATCATCCTTACTATCTGGAAGCTAAAAGATGCTTTCAGTTTTACCTATTCAGTCTTCTGTTCTTCACTGTATGACCTCAATTTTACATAAGTAAATGGTCAGAGGTGGAGTCCTGTATCCCTGGTATAAACATCAGCATTTCCATTTCACATACTCTCAAATTATACCTCAGCTGTGCACAAATATGGCAGAGATTTAATTGCCCTGTGCTATTTAACCAAATAAGGAAAGTTAAATAAAAGACTTTCATGAACACACTTGTCATACATCAGTAGGGAACTAATCTCCATATAGTAACAGAGATTTACAGTGGTTTAACTAGAACACACCAAACTGAAATGGAACAACTAGTCCCCACATGACTAAAATTCTGTGGCTACAGTAATATATTCTCATTTTCATGTGTTATGCAAGAGAACTTTTATCAATTGCGTTTCTTGATCCACGACTGTGAGAACACATTTACCCTGTTTGAAGTGGGGAAATACTGTGTTGGCCATTTCAGAAATGAAGAGATATATTAAGAGCTAGTCCCTTAAAACGATTTTGGCATGCTGCCACCAGTGTGGAACTCAAAGATCCAACTAAACTTTCTATGCCATGCCTAGAGGAAATCACCCCTTCAAGAAAAAGATTCATAGCAGTCAGTATGATGAACCAGGGATATGCTTAAGCTGCAGAATAGAAAATGATGGAAAGAGCACATCATTTGACTCCTGTACCTCTTTTTGACATGGATGTATCAGCTCTGTAGACTGCAACAGAATAGCAGTGCATGACCTAGCTCTGTACTGAAAATATTTCAGCATGAAAAATAATCCAACATTTTGCTTCATTGATGATGATATACTGCTTAATCTGGACAATTGAGGTATTTCCTAAATATATAGATTAGAGCATATACTTTAAGCTAGAGTCTGAAGTCCTGAACCTTTTCTTGAAGTAAAAAAACTACGCTATTTCCCTGGGGGAAGAGAAGACAACTTCCCTTTCTTTTAAAACATGGATAGTGATAACGCTGTACTTCATTAAAGTGCTTGACCTCAGGGCCTTCCCTCAGCAGTGGAACATTGAACCTGAATTCTCTATCTCCAAGATGTGTGCTTTAACCCTAAGCTTAAAGGATAAGCATTCTGCATTAAAATATCGAAACAAACCTAGGAAAGGCAACTGGAAACCAGGACTCAGATTTTTATTGGAGAGATGTAGTCACTAATAATGTGTAATTTTTGCTTCACAGAGGCACCATGTCAATGTGCTGGGCAGAGTGTTCAGGCCTCATTACTAAACTGTATCTTTTCCTACATCTGGCAATGTATTCTTTCTATACTTCATGTATGTAGAGGGAGATGTTGGATTTTAGAATTTTGTAGTCATGGAGCTTGAAGGAAAATCCTGGAATACATTCCCCCTCTCTCCCTCTAAATCTGTGGTAAAGTACTTGGGGTAAAAAGAACCACGAAAATTTCTCACACAAAAAAAATCATTTTATAGCAGCTACCTGTACCCAGATATCTATATATTTGTGATAAACAATATATATACACACCTATATATGTGTTTCCAACTTTTACGGACAACTATATGACATGTTCAGCATTCTTCTATGTTCCCATTAAAATGAAGCTTGGTTTTTAAGAACATGAACCATAAAGTATTTACTTTTTTTAAACACACAGTACACACTGGTCAACCACAGAAATACAGGGAGAGAACTAGGCAAATTATTTTACTTCTTTCAGGAAGGCACTTAAAGTCTTACACAAATATATGTACTTATTTGAAGGCTTAAGAAAGACTACTATTTATAGAATCTGTAATTCCATTTTTCATTATTCCTGGCATTTTTATGAACTGTTGGGTTGAATGGATGTCTTTCAGACTCACAGATATTATGCAATGACATATGCTTATATATGTGGATTTGTGTGCTGAGAATATTTGTACTGCAGCTTTTTAGAAAACATTTATATTTTGCCCCTAATTTTGACTGATTCTTTGCAAAATACACTAGACCATAGACAAAATTTTGTGTATAAGCAAGTACACAATATTAAATCACAAAAAATAAATATCTGAAGTATTTATAATAGTACAGTATATATTATGAATTCCCTATTCAACATTATTCTTTTTTGTGGGGATATGGACATGGTTACTCTTGGTACATCTGTAAAACCATTCTCATGGAGAAAGTTTATGTGATGGATAATACAAATGTGTTTACATTTTGCTGTTTCCTAGTGTTCCAGGATTTTTCATCTATTCACACACAAATAAAAGTAAACGAATGTCTTGATATTTCTTTTTCACTTAGCTGTAATTCAAGTTCTCTCTGCTGTAATGAGAAGAGTTTGATTGACAACAGGCTTTCTACTGAAGAATAGTGTTATCTGGGCTTCCCAAGCTGTTGTCTTTCTCAAAGGCAGATGGTAAATCTGTCAGCAGTTGCATTCTGCACAACAGCAGCCCAGATGCTTTTAAGCTTTCTGTGTGAAGTCTCTCCACCCCTCAAGAGCACCAATGGGCTACTTGCCAGAGAAAGGTCCCCACGGCAATTAGCTGTCTCTGAATTCAACTCCAGCTGTCTGGAAAGTCAAATGAAGGCAGCTTGTTTGGTCATACACCATTTAATGTGAAGAGTCTGCTTCTTTATAATTAAAGCAGCCTTCTGTATATCAGTCCAGCTGTGTCCAGAAAAAAAACACCTATGTGACCTTCATTGTTTGAAATAGTAACTTTCCATTTGCTATACCTTTTACTTTTTCTTTAATGAAAGCCATAGTTCTAAAGATTATTATTTTGCACCTTTTCTGAATGTATGTTTGCCAGTCACTGGATCTTGAAGACACAGTTTTTGCAAATAATTTAGTGTACACTAAAGGATGAAAGGACAAAGAGCACTGTGTGAAACCTTTTTCACATTATTCTTCACTGCTGAAGGCTTTGTACTTCAGCTTTCCTGGATCTCTGGATCCATCTCTAGTATGATTTGGACTTATGAAAAAACTGATAAAAAAGGAGAAATTGATGCTAACAGTTACAAAATATATGAAAGTTGCACTTTTGCAAACTTGACTTCTTTTTCAAACTACAATCACTTGTAATCGGTTCATGGGAGAGAGAAAGCCCTCTGCAAGATTATGGACTAAATTTTACTTCCATCAAAAATACTTTTAGAGTTGTTTCAGTGTTTGAAACCTTCATGCAAAAATAATGACATTTCTCGATGCAAAATTGTGCTACATAAGCTCATCCAAGATACAAGAAACAAGTAGATATTAAACTATGGAGGAAACCAGGTGACAATTTGAAATATAACTTTAGTGACATTCCTTCAAAAGCAATAGGAATCCTTTGATTTGATACCAGATGTTTCCACTGCACAAGATTTTATGCAGGCTAAGATGAAAAAAAAAAATAATGTGACTGTTAAAAAATCATATTGTAGATTTTATAAGAGATTATGTATTAGTGTTACAGGTATGAGCTGTTTAAGATTAAGAAAATGGTAATGAAGACTGAAAAAAAAAAAAAAAAAAAGCTAATAAGCTAATTCCAAAATCATTGAGCCAGAAGATGACCAAAAGGTCACAGCTGGAAATAGGGAATAAAAATTATGCAAATAAAGATCATTCACAGGAATGAATTGCTGTCAGTTAATAACCAGATAAACAATTATTCCCTTTCTCAGAATGGAAGATGATAACTCTTTAGGCTTACGAGATACTGGAGTGACAGCAGTCATGCAAAAAAGTGATGTTAGCAGAAGTAAAAAGGAGAGAACTCAAGTGAGCTCTCAGGCTCTCTTCTCTTCCTCTATTCCTGTTAGGACAGCACAACAAAGGCACTGTTGGGTGTATTAGCTTGGCTGCAGCCTAACACTTGTTATGGAGTCAGCATGAAGTTGAAGCCTTGCAATACAAAAGCCAGTTACTGAGGCCTGGGTTTTGGATTCAGTGCAAGTACAGTCTGAGACTTGTTTGAAAACTAATTTAACAGACTCTCTGCAAAAGTGATGGCAAAAATAGTAATCAATGTTACAAAAATGGCAACCACATTTTCCAAAATGTCTTAGTAGCCTTAATACACTCAACGCTGCGATCAGAATTATCTCCTTTGCTTTCAATTAATCTCTGATTATTTGAAATCCTGTCACAAGCTTTCATTCACCTAGCTACTATAATAAGTAGGGTCTGCTGTCCTGGTAATGGGAGAAAAAAAAATCCAGTAAATCAATTCACAATCAAGCTTCAGTCTGTACTACACCCAATACAATATCGATTTTAGAAGCAGAAGCTATTTCTGGTCTGCAACAATTTGGCAAGTTGTATGCCACAAGAAAGTTGGAACTGAGATTTACAAACTACTTTATGAAGCATTTGCTCCTTTTCTATGTCTTATGTGTTTTTGACATGCATTCATGCCAGGCAGTCAGAATGCTGGATATCTACATATAGAAATAGATGTTAAGTAAAGAAGAGATATTAAAAAAAAAGATACCTTTCATTCCATCTATGTAATGCAGTCAAATCCTACTTAATTTAGAATTAAGTAATTCTATTTTTTTTAACTGGAAATACTATTTGAACATCTCCTCTTCTGTAGAAGACAAGGAATTCTATGTAAGAGACATCCTTTTGTTACAAATTCAGTCAACCGATTATCATGCTAGTTTTTTCTAACTTTAGCCCACCAGATTATCCATTAGAAATCTGCACATTTTTCTCAGGAAATCCATGTTTAATTTTCTAAAAGTTAACATGCATCAAAAAACTATCCGTGTAATTAATGATGCTATTCAGCCTTGAGAGAACACAGCAATATTCAGGAAATACCCTTATATCACTAGCTATGGGTCAGTGGGCTGGGAACGTGTATGGTTCTGTTTGGTGATTAGGAATATTGAGCTTAAGTGGAAAGATTGAATGTGAGAGTAGTTTTATTAAAAACCAGACATGGAAGAAACTGATCAGACAAGATATCTCATAGTCCATCTAAACCTATTAGCTTTAAAGAAGCTAATAGGTGTATTGTTTTTAGTTAAATATGGCAGCAAGAAATGGCTAGTAACTCCATCTGAATGCTGAGTTTATCTGTAAATAAAGTATTTTAATGATTTTTTTGTACAAATTAAACATACACACCAAATTTCCCTCTTTCTTTTCCCCCATTCAATTAAAGACCATCATATTTCAGAATAGTTCTAAAGGTTTCCAATCTACTTTTATTTCATGATTTACATTGTCAATATATTGCTTGGATATTACAGGTTGCTCATGAATAATGTTTCTGCTTGTTGCATGCATTGGCAGTTGGGAAATAGCCATCATTGCAATTCAGTATGTTAGTGTATAAATTAAGATTCATAAATGACTGAACTGAAAGAAACACGTGGTCAAAACATGTGGCTAAGTCGTTAAGCTATCTTAGGACATGTTTTAAATCATTTGTATTGATTAATTACCAGACCTTAAGTGAGGTAAATCAAAATAATGTTGATGACTTCAATGCCACTATTTCTTCTCATTGACAGAAAAAGGAACTTTTCCTGGAAAAGTCATGAGGTTTTCCACCATTCCTCAATGTAGGTCCTCAGCTAGAGTATTTCATTCATTAAGTCCAGTGAACTTTAAGATGTTGTCTGCTGAAATGCAGTCCAGAGGGGAAAAAAAACAATGAAACAACAGCCATGATAAAAAAGATCGAATATTGTCCAATAAAATAAAAAAAAATATTTATCTTAAACTCCAGACATTTACAGTTAAAGAAATATCTTGAGTGTTTTCTGCACTTATTGTGTACCAAAAAGCAATAGGTTTAATTGCAAAATTTAAAAAAAAAAAAAAGGAGATTGAACTTTAAAAAAGGTATTCTAAAAACCTAAAAGAAAATGAAAGCATTAAAATAGTTGGCTGAATGTCTCTAAATACATATCACCGAGGGCTTTAAAAAGGAATTAGGTAAATATGCACTCGAAATCATATAAACATAAAGAATCCTGTGTTGTATCAAAAGACTGGTTGAGGTGACCTTGCAGTGATCCTTTCAAGGTTTTTTCCATCTTGCTATTACTGTTCTTATTTAGCTATTTACTCTTACAAGCAAGTTTGATTGATTGAACTGGAAGGAAATTTTTTCCCCCAATTCCTGCAGACATAAATACAGAATACAGACTTTGAGAGAAGTTCTCATGCACTTTGGCCTTTGTAATCTATGAAGAGAAACGCATAGAGTAAAACAGAAATATTCCATATATCAGATGAATGGACATCAATAATTCTTGGAGGAAATACTGCAAAGGTGAGCAATGGCAATCATGATGAACCTGAGAAAACCATTGCTACCTGTGTTACATCATTATTAGACACTAAGTTTTTTGTAAACTCAAATGTCTCTTGGTCCTCTTGCTGGACACTGCTGTAAATTCTCAACTCCATCCTCTTTGCACCTTTGCTTCAGGTATTGATGTACTCTGATAAATTCTTCCCAGAACTGGGCTAAACAGTTCCAGTTGTCTAAGTCTTTTCTCATAGAAGAGATGCTCCAGCCCCTTAATCATCTTCAGGCCCCTTCATTGGTCTCTCTCCAGTTTGTCTGGGTCTCAGGTACTAAGCCCAAAACTGGATAGAGTACCCCTGGTGTAGCCTCAACAGCGTGTTGGCACCTACAGCCAGTACTCTGCCTAATGCAAGCCAGGATATCATAAGCCACCTTTGACACAAGGGCACAGCATTGACTCATGTTCAGCCTGGCGTCCTCCACAACCCCCAGGTTCTTTATATCAAAGGTGTCATCCAGAAAATCTGCCCCCAGAATATTTTGGTGCTTGGGGTTTTTCCTCCTCCAGTGCTGGACTTAATACTTCTCCTTCCTGAACTTCCATGAAGTTCCTGCCAGCACATCTGCCCATTCTGTTGAGGTGCCTGTGGAAAGCAGCATGGACCTCTGGTGCATCAGGACTCCTCCGAGTTTTGTGTCATCAGCAAAGCTGCTGAGATGTATTCTGTGCTCACTCATCCAGATGATTAATGAAGATATTGAACAAGACTGGACCCAATGGCACTACTAATTACTAACCTCCAGTTAGACCTTGTACCACTGCACCATCCTCTGGGCCCAGATATTTGGCCAGTTTTCAGTCCAACTCACTGTCTGTACATTCAGCCCATACATCAGTATCTTCTCTCTGAGGCATTTATGGGGAAGTGTCAAAGGCATTACTGCTGTCACAGTAAACAATATCCATGGCTTTCTTTTCAGTGATTTTTTAGTCTTTATACTACAGTTTGTGTTGGGTATAATTTGTTGTACTGCTGAGTCAGATGAAACACCCAAAGTTGCAACAAGTCCTCACCGTCTGTGTATTCTCCTCACCTTTTAAACCTTCTAAAGTGCATTCAGTCTCCTACACATCCTGTTTTGGATCTATGCATACTCTTTTAAATCTGTGTGTGTGCTAGTGAATAGGATATAACATGGACTATGAATATTGCTCTGCTAGATTCTCCAGTACTTTAGATTTGTTGAGCTATGTTGAATTCAATATAAATCTTTTGTTAAACTGTTTCACTTTAGCTGTCAATTAAGTGCTGTTTTAAGTGCTGTTAAACCTTTAGGCTTCAGCTGTTGGTCAAATCTGGGGCTCAGTCTAGCAAGGAGGTCTAGTCTAAACTTCTGATTAAATAATTAATTCCACCCTCACCCTTTCCTCCTCCCTGCACCTCCAGCTGCCACATAGATTTTTTAAATTGATTTTGGGTTTAGATTGATTGATTTTAGGTTTTAGTTTGTTTTTTCTCTGAGTGCTTTAACCTCATAGTAAGCAGTAGAGTGAACCTTGCCAATGAACTTTGTCATGTTTTTGCTTGTATATTAAAAATGCTTTTACCAATACCTTTAATGGTGATTCTTTAAGAGACCTTAAAACATAGATTCATGACAGCATTAATCAGAAACAATCTGCACATGATGCCATTAATTCTGATATTCTTATTTGTAATATGGTAATACCTAAAGACTTTCCAGTCATCAACTAGAATTCTACCACATAATACATGGTAGTCTTATTCTGTGGGAGAAAAATCTAAAGCAAAAAAGGGAAAACAAAGAGGGGAAATAAATTAGAAAATAGACAATAGAAAATCAAGATGCAAAAAGAAAAATGAAACAGAAAGGGGAAAGGGGAAGAAGGAGAAAGGAAGAGGAAGAGGAAGAGGAAGAGGAAGAGGAAGAGGAAGAGGAAGAGGAAGAGGAAGAGGAAGAGGAAGAGGAAGAGGAAGGGAAAAAAGAAAAAAGGACATATTTTATATTAACTGATAACTTCTAAATCAACCAATGTACTTATCCTTAAAGGAGAAAGTGTTCAAATGCAACACAAAACCAATCATTTTCTGGGATTTTCTCTGTCTTTATATAGCTGTCTTTACCCTACCAACAAAAGGTGAATCTTCATCTCAGTAGCATCTGCACAGAGAATTAATAGCACAGAATTAATTCTATTTTATTGAATACCAACGTGGCATTCAGCATTTGTAAATTGAGGTCGTTATGATGCATGCAAGAATAAAAGTCACTACATAAGTAATGGACAGAGAAAAGCATTAGTACTACAAGAATTATATGTACAATTTTATCTGCAGTTTTAATCTGTTATTTGATAAATATAACCCTCAGAAAATTGTCACTGAAATTTCAATCTGCACCAGGGGAAAAAAAAATCATCAGACTGAAACTTTCATTCTTCTAGATTAAGAGAAGCAGTTTCAAAACAAATATTTTTGTTGATGTTCATATTCTAGTGACTTAATTAAATTTTCTGTTGGCCAGAAATGATATAACAGTCACAGTTATGAAAAATTAGACTTAAAAAAGGATCAGGTTTCATCTATTAACATTAAACTCTAAGCACTGGACTTCATTCTGAATCTTTCACAAACCAGATTGTACCATCCCTCCATTTCAGATATTTAGTCACTGTCTCCAATGCTCTACACAGTGAGAAAACAGATATAGGTTTAGAAGAGCCCAGGATCTAGTTTAGAATAGCACTTCACAAATATTTAATTCACAGATGTGTTTCCTTAAAAAGGTGTAAGCAAAGTATGTGTGAGAAAGCCAACTATTTTCTCTTGTCCCATACTAGACATTTGTAAGATCCCTTGCAGCAGGAGCCAAGGAGGAGTGGGGAAAAGGCTTAGTATTAAAATGAAAGCTGCACAATGAGACAGAGGCCTCAGTAAGGTGAATTCAAAGCTGAGGTAGCAATAGCATTTCCTTCATAAATGACTGATATCTAAGAAAGCGTTTTTTCTTACAACACACAATATTTCCCTTCCTCTTTTAAATTCACAACTGTCTTATTCAAACTGTGTTTCTGTTGGACACTTACTGTAATTTCCCTCAGCAATAGGTTAGGAGCTTTTTAGAATTCAATCTTACCTTGAAAGTGATTATTTAATTCTCTGTTCATTATGTCCCAATGATTCCAATAATGAAACTGCTAGCAGTGAATATTACAAAACTCCCCCTGCCAGCCACACAAACACAACCTGGAAGTCAACCTGCTTCCTTCCTTTAATAGACTAATAAAGAATTTGCATATCAAATTGCACCTCAATTACAAGTGTGTAGCTTCATTGTCTTCTGATTATATTTTCAATGACACCCATGGCATTCTACTGCCATCAATGCTTTTATGCATGTATAATCTTAGGTAACTAACTGGAATCTGCTTAACTTTGTCCTAGCTAGTCCTCTAAAAGAGGACATCATGCTACTCTTTTTTAATACTTCACAAAAATTAACACAGAGAAAAATAATTTTAGAAATCCTACTATTTTTTGTGACTATTATGCTGGTTTTGGCAGAAGCAGACTAAATTTTTTTTCCAGTAGTTTACATATGAGGCTGTGTTCTGGATTTGTGATAATATGTTGATTATTCAGTGTTGATAATTCTGAGATATTTCATTATTGATCATTACTGACCAATGCTCCCAAGAGAGATGCACAGGGAGCTGGGAGGTGTCACAGCCAGGACAACTGACCCCAACTGACCAATGGTCCAGACCTATGGCTTCATGCTCAGCATGTACAGCTCGTACAAGGAGGAAGAAAGAGACAGAGTGATGATGTTTTTCTTCCCAAGTTACTATAATGAATTATGAAGACCTGTGGAGGTGGGTGAGCACCTGCCTGCCCATGGGAAGTGGTGAATTAGTTCCCAAAGTTTGCTTTGATAGCAGACACAGCTGTTGCTTTATTCATTAAACTGCCTTTGTATCAACTCATTGGTTTTATGTTTCACACATTTTATTCTTTCCCCCATCCCAACAGGGCAAGGGAGCAAGCAACTGTGTAGGGCTGAGTTGCTGGCTGGCATGAAACCACAGCACAATTCGTAGTAGAGAATACCCTTGGTCAGAAGAACAGTAGAAATGTTATACTCAATGGCAGTATACCCAGAAAGTCATCAAATATGTCTGCATTGTTGAAAAAAACTCCTACTGCAGGTCTTCGAAATTGAATTCACAGAATAATGTACATTCATGAGAAGGAGGAGCAGCTTCATGGACAAGAACAGACTTGAGCTGTCCATACTCTGTAAATATAGTTACAGTCTGAAGTCTAAGTTAATAAACTATCCTTCAACAAAGATTTTCATCCTGTAGTCATGCTTTAGTTTTTAGTATTCAGTGCTATTTCTGTCCTAGAGAGGAAGCTATTAGAAAGCCATGTGATCCAACTAACTGATGGATTTTAAAGGAACTTTGATGCATAAAGAAAGTGGTCTATTAAGCACGGCTTTTTAGAGTTTCAGTTCTAAATTTCAATTGGAATCAGCTGCTAAGCTCTTAAATGCATTTTAGAAGGCAATAGCTCTAAATTTCACTTTGATCACTTCTGATCTTCAGTTCATTCACTTCATCCATTTTTAGTAATATTTTACTCATAATCTGATTGTAATAAAATAATCTATGGTAAATGCATGCATACCTGAGGGAAGCTTTTTATAAAATCCCTTGGAAGAGGAAACATCTTTGGAGTCCATAATTAGAACATTTAAGTGCCACAGCAATGAAAACACCTTTCCCAGAACAGTGCTAGAGAGCTGTCCTAAGAGAATTAGCATAAGCTGTTCAACATAACTGCAGCAATTCATTTAGGTTTATGAATTAGTTTATATAGATTAGTGCAGCAGTATCCTTATATATTGTTTTGTTCACATACTCCTGCTTATGCTTTTATGTTGCTTTTAAATCCAAGATATAAATGCAGTATCTCCAAATTAGTTTGTATCAGCTGTATTTTAATGTGATTTGAAATGCTTCAAAAGTAACAAAATAATGATTAAATTGTCAAAGGATACGGATTTAATTTTCAAAACAATAACATATATAATCCTACTTGAATGTTTTCATACAGAGAAATTCTCTGTTTCTTTCAGATCAGTAATCTAAAACTTCACTATATAGTCCTATCAGCATGAATAAAATGAGGAATAAATATAGTAGCTCTTTAAAAATCACCTTATAAAATGGAATAAATTTTGAGGATAAACATTTCTTTTCAAAATCATTGTTTCAGGTAGATTTTTTTTTTTTTTACTTTTGTTCATTTTTACTCATTAAAACCTTTTTCTTTTTTAAGAAAACAGTGGAAAGAAGATTGGGGGTGCCTTTTAATGATAATACTTTTTCTTTTTTTAACAATAGAGTTGGAACAATTCTTGATTTCAATGGACAAGTGATTTTTTTTTAAATTTACATACTATTTGTGATAGCATGTGTTCCAGCACTGGTGAATGTGTGGAACCAGAATGACATAAACTCTAAATTTACTCATAATATAGGTATAAATTTTTTCTCCAATGATAAGACATTCTGACATCTGCTGTTCCTCAGAAGGAGGAGAATGACTAGATTAAAATAATAAAATAATCCTTATAGGTCTTCAGAAGTGCTAAGGATAGTTAACACCTGAAAACCACATTCATACAATACAATTAATGCAAATCTGAGTTTTTATTTTAAAAAAATGTATATTTATGTATTAATTTAAGACTAATTGGCTTCAAATTGTAAATCTAAATGGTTTCATAACAGTAAATTAAAGATTACAGAATCACAATAAGTGAAAGTAAAATATATTTGGAAAATAAGTTTCAAAAACTATTTTGCGTCTTGCCAGAAAACACTTCAATAACAATATCTATAATATTAAGTTGAAGTTTGCAGTCTTAAGCAATCAAATCTATTGTTCAGATTTCTTTTAAGTACCTCCGTTACCATAATTAGTCATTCTATTTTACAGCTACTCCAACAAAACAGCTACATTTCTGCTTTGGTAGGTCTTGAATTCATCACTTTAAATACCCTATCAGCTCTAAAACTCTCTGAAAGTCTAATTTTTTACCCTTGAATATGTTTTGCCTCATGCTTTGAAATAAAGTCTATCTTATAAAATGAGGCCTGAAGTCTAGCTAAGAGCAGCTATAAACACAATGCAGTCCAACCAGATTGAAGAAACTTCTTTTAGATAACCATTTTATTAAACTTGGTTTGCACAAACAAAACAAATATAAATCAGGAAGATATTAACATAAAGGTATTTAATTGATGAATTATTGCATACAAACAACCTCAGAAGTATTGAAACTGCCTCTGATCTGAGTCTAATCAATATCTCCTTTTAAATAGTCTATTCTACACAAAATATTGAAAATATAAATTCTGGGTGAAATTTATTTTAATAAGCCCCATCCAACCTGGCCTTGAATGCTTCCAGGGGTGGGGTATCTAAACTCTGCTGGGCAATATGTTCATGTTCCCCAATATTCTCATAGTGAAGAATACAAACCTACTCTCTTTCAGTTTAAAACCATCTTCCAGCTTAGGATGTTTAAGTTTTCTTGATGATCATCACCATTAGAGAGAAACTGTCATACCTTTGCTGCTGTGCACAAAATGTGAATCAAAGTAATTTGATATGCAGAATACTCACTGAATTTTATTAAAATAACCAGCATTTTGGATTCTTACAGAAGGGTAGAACCAGATATAGGCATAAATTTTCTCTCTCTAAACTCTATTAAATCATCATTCACTTGCTGCTACTAAATTCTTTTCAGTAAAAAAAAATTAACTATTACTTTACATCCTAACTATTTCCTAGTTTACTCTCCAAAACCTTAGTGAAAATTAATTATTAAGAAAAAAAGAAAAGCTGATCTGAGAAAAGTAATATTAGACTTAATTCTTAACTCATGTGATTAGACTATTTTACCTAAACTGCATTAAAATAAAGTATCCCAAAATATAATCAGTTATCACAAAAAACATGTCAACATTATATTTAAAGACACAGAAAGAAATTAATTCTCTTCCTCTTTCTTTCTCTTTCTTCTGCCCCTGAGTATTACAAGGTCCAAAATGTTCTATGTCTTGGAAAAAAAATATGCACAAAACCATCTGCAGCTTCTGAGAAGAAAACTCAATTAACTTGCTGCCATATTTGAAACTCAGAATAAATAGATGATTCTCAACATTATACAAATAAGGCAGCACCAGGAAGTTGTGAAATGCATCAAAGAGAGAAAAACTTTGAGAGAGATATTTAGATTAAAAAATAAGAATTAAATTTGGCTGTTGAAGTCCCATGCGCAACAACAAATGAAAAATGAAGACAACAAGTGAATTGTGGCAACCCATCCTGACCCAAGAGGAAGAAAAATGAGACTGTTGAAATTTTATTCATTGATTTCTGGAAAGCTACCAAATATAGTGCAGTCAGTAGGATACCTCTACAGCTGCAAAGAGGTGCTCAAATGCAAATTCAACTCATATATGACAACCATATATTTCAATTCAAGCAAGTTCGATACTTAAGCTTTCTGTCACATGTTTGGATATGATACACAGTGAATAAATAGCCAGTGATAAGCAGAGAAAATTAAAAGTTTCTCCAGGCTGTTAAATAAAAGAATGAGTCTATTTACACTTGCATAGTCCAGATTAATTTTCTGGTTGCTGTTGTTTTATCAGTTCATAGAACATCCTAGCCATCTGTCTATCATGCTTTTAACAAAAGAAAACAAGCAGGAACAATTACAAACTACTATTTTAAGTTTTTCAGCCTATGTTTTCCTAAATGTCTCAAAAAGTGGCCTGACTGTAAAGTTTTAAAATTGCCTTTGAATCTTTCAGCATAGTCCTCATCAGAAATGTTACACTTCCAGAGGAAAGTAAAGGAAACATTTTTTCCTGACCGTAATTATTGAATAAGTTGTGTTCTGAAACTTGATTGATAGCCCTTAAAATGTTATACTCGAATTACCAGGATAATGCTTTTCTCATTTTTGTGATGCTGAAATATGCTTTTTTAATTACCAGGCTGCATGCCTATCCTGTGTTAATGGGCTCCACGTAGTATCTCCCCATGTAAAATTTTGCTGTTCTCTACATTTTAAAATTAATTGTTTTGACATTTAAAACCGTCCTATGCTTTTACTATGGATGGAAGTAAATGCATGCAACTGATTGACTTATCTCTGTTATCTTTCATTACTATGGATAACATCCCAAAGTGATTTATTTACTAAATATTAAAGTATTATGCCTACAACATTTGAAAATGAGAACTCAATTCAAAGAAACTGAGTGAATACTCAAAAGTGCTTAGTCAGTCTTGATCTCCTCCTTTGAAATCAATGAAGGTTTCCCTACTGATCTCTGGGGAGAACTGCTAAGCTACAAAGAGCATAAATGTATACACGGAGCATAAAGATACTGCAAGCCACAGACGGATATGAGGTTGTCTACCATGGGATGTCTAAAATAAATAAAAACATTTCATTTAGGGGTTAATTTATAAATTATTAATATTATTATTTTTAATTTTTGTTATTGTTATTGTTATTGTTATTGTTAATAAGAATTTGAAGAATTTTTCCATTATGGAGAAATTTTTGTGTTTAACCATACTCTAACACATTTTAAAACATATGCTCTGACTTTTTACCTATGAGGCATCTAAAAGAGAAATCAACATGCTCGGATCAGCAATCATATAATTATCTATTTAAGGTATTGTAATTTTTAAAAAAAGCTTTAAGCAGAAATTTGTATTAAATGTCCATAGAATAAAATTACTCTCATTGAAAAAATATTCTATTAATTAAACTGTTTTATAAAGTGCATTTCTGTTTATTGATGTACACAGCTGAATTATTTAGTGGGATGTCTATTCTGTTATAATCACTCTCTGAAGATCACTGAATGTTATTAAGTGACATGGTTTATTTTTCCAGTATACATATTTCCATTCATACATACTACTTCTATAAGTCACAATGAAGAATGGAAGTGATAATTCTAGGAATTCATGTCAGGTTGCATTTTGAGTATTCCAAACAGTCGTACAAACCAAAGACAGTCATCTGAAGAGTGTGCACCCTCTAAATCTAGCCCTGGCAGCAGTCAGTGAGTGTCATGCCTATGGCTCTCCAGGCTGGCCTAGTGCAAAGCCTCAGAGCTTCAGCTTCAGCTTTGGGGGAGTTTCCCCAGGTACACCTCCATGTGCTCTACTCTGGTGAAATAGAAAGAGAACTGAGTGCTTTAAATAAACTTTCTCCAAAGAAGTCATTCCTAGCAGTGATAATTTAATATGCCTTTACCTTAAAGTTAGGGATTAAAGATCAACCTTAACTGTATGTCATACTTACATATCTGCTATTTCACTTAAGTCTGAAGCTGTTTTTCCTGCTCCCTATCAAGTTACTGTTCTATAATTATTCACATTACAACACCGTCTGCAGAAATATTTTTCCCCCATGTTAAGCTATTGTTTCACTGGCTGCTGTGTGTGTCGTGTTCTCTCTTCTCAAGGCAGTGGACCTGTGAGCCAGATTCAGAAGTGATATGTAAGGTGCTGTAAGATAGATCACATAATATTCACTTGAATTCCCTCAGTGTTTCATACTCTGCTCTTCATAATGTGAAAGGCAATGTAATACAATATAACTCTCATACAAAGTAGTTGAAGGAGTTGGGTAAGCTAAAGAATCTATTTCAATAAATTATGCTTTCTCCTAGCTGTTTATTATGTGAGCTAACTGATTTAAGTACAGGAGGTCTGAGGGAGAGAGTAAAGTAGTAGACACAGATACGAGGTAATTCTGCTAGTTGTGGTTACACTGGCAAGTTCATAGATAAACCATGTAAAACTATAGGCTCTGTGTGAGCTAGTTCAGCTCAAAGACAGTTTAGCTGTGCTAATTGCAGGTCTGCCTGGCTCCATATATTTATGAAGACATTATACTCCCAAATCAGCGGAATCAAGCCATCCAAAAACAATTTTTGTGGGAAATACAAATGAGACACTTATGCTGACTCAAAGAGGGAAGAGTATTAAAAAAACTTACAGAACTCTCTGGATTGTTTCCATTATTTTAAGCATCTCATCTTCTGAGTAAATAAAAAGTAGTTGCTCTGTAGTAGCATTACTCTGCCTGCATTCCTCCTCATTTTTACCTTGTGCAACACTTCTGAATTCCATCTACCCTTCAATCAAACTACATACATATGTTTAGAGAAGCACAAGTGTTTTGACGGCAGTCTTACCTATTAGGTACAATAAAACATCCTCTTTTTAAAGCTAATTTTGTATTAAAAAAACAAGTTATGGGGTTTTTTTATTATGTTGGGCATTTTTTTCGTTTGGTAAGTTTTTGGTTTTGGGTTTGGTTTTTTTTCTCAGAGACAGAAAGATGTTTATTTTCTGCAGTGATCTAAGTGAACCAGTCCAAATTCTCAGGACACAGATGACACTGTAACACACAGTGTCTGGTGACAGAGAGAACAAAATGTGAATCAGGGCATTCAGAACCTCTGGATAAAATATAGAAATAAATAAAAGTAAATATATTGGGGAGTAATAGTGGAAACAGATTGTGAGCTTGAAGTTTGAAGGAAAAAATAAAGTAGATAGTTTCTCTGAAGTGTATTGGTATTGCTGCTGCTGAGAAAACAAGTTCAAGCTCAGACAAAGCAGCTAGGTACTCCTACTTCAAATGTTACAGGAGGGAGTGGCAGGAAAAGGGAATCTAATTTTTAAAAAGAAAAACAGGTCTGCAAGGGTGAGTTTCTGCAAACTCCCATAAGACTAGTTCCTCAACCCCATCTGAATATTTCCCCCAGGTATTCATTGCCTTTCATGATGCTTTATTGTGACAACTCACATTATACTGCAGAGTAGCTTATGGGAACTGAAGTGTACATTAACAGGCTTTCCATATTCATTTCTCCAGAAGGTGGATGTGTTAGAAATAAAACCTTTGCACTCAATCCTCTTTGTCACAAGAAGATTGCAACATGTCTTGACAAATTCTAACACTGTTGTGGAATTTTCAGCAATAAAAATTTCAGCGTTGCCAATATGACTAAACCATGAAAGAATGGATAACAAAGAAAGAAATGGCACTATTGATCCATGCAAGTGCTCTGTATCTGAGAACTTCGTACCATTATACATATATATATGTGGTCATAGAAATTAATAGGAGACATGCCTTTTGTTTTCTCTTGAACATAAAAATATTTGAATGCAAAAATTACTTTGTGTCTAAATTAATTTCCATCTGCTTTGCTAGTCAGTTTTCACTCTCTGATAACAGAGAGCTCCTGCAATAAATGTCTTGAACAAGCCTGCTGTTGGCTTTGCCTAACTTGTAATAATTTCTGGAGAAGTATTAATACATGAGTTTAACATGCAGTTTCACTCCTAGAAAACATTACTTTTTTCATATTTTAAACTTGGATCAAATATTAAAAGGACAAACACTTGCATCCTGCTCAATTTCAATGCAAGCATTAAAATTTAAAACAGTTTTAGTGAAGCTTCAGTTTTGACTACATTATAGAAAAAATATAGAATTATATAGAAATAATATGATAGAATTAATTTTTTCTTGTTTTCAAAGGAAAGAAAAAGAGATTGTGCAATTACTTTGTGTTGTGGTTCTTTATTAAAAGTCTACATTGTTTGCCAACTTCAATAATTTATTGACAGTCTCTTATCTGTGACAAGACACAAAGTACTTATCTGGAAGCAACATCAGACTAATGAGAACTGACATTTTGTGCATAGAGTGGATCTAGAATTTCACAAAGTCAAGAAGATGAGAAATTCCATCTCCTTCACTGAATTGATCATGTTGAAGGGAAAAGTCTGCAAGCCACATAAGTACATGCATAGTTCTAATAGTCCTGTCAACTTCACTTTCTCCTTGCATGTGTATAATCCTTATAGTTATTCCATAACAAAAATACTAAACCATCTAATATTTTACTACCATAGGCATTTGAGCTCTGTAATTCTAAAAGCCCCCTTTCTCCTATATGGCATTCCCTTAGTGTGTGTTAAGTTCAGCAGAGGAAAAACCCCATTATATGCTCTGGTTCCTATTCAATTAGTATACACTCAGGAGTTATTCTTCTGTGGTAGACCTGCCCATAATTGAATTTATGTCAAATAAGATGCTGTACTTATACATCCTCTGGGAGCAGAAATGAAGACATCAGCCATAAGGCACACAAAGATTTTACTTCCCTATAATCTCAGTGAAACACCTGCTATTTGTGTTAGAGTTTTGTGCACATGCTGAAACAACCAGGGGCGGCTTGACCTGACTTCTTCTATTCAGTCATTGCTCCCGGTGACAATATATGAAGTCACGCCCTCCCATGGCATGAAGATGATAGATGACAATGTTTTGCTAACTTATCGTTAGCATTGATGTCAGAATGACCTATGTGCTATTTCAGCAACTACAAATGTCAGAACATTTACCTTTACCAATGGGTTTGGGGCACTGTTAATCAACTTAGACAACCACTGACTCAAGATCTTAATTGGTATATCCCTACCAGTTTTTCATCTCAAGAGGACTGATTTCTTTGCAAACTTACAAGTCATTTTACATTTCTAAACTGAGAAATACAGAAAACAATTTTTTTAGTAGTATTGTGTCATTTCCTTTTCTGGTTATAAATTTCATTCTGAATATATCCAAATGGAAAAAAAGATGTTACTATTAATAAATTATGTGAAAGAAAGCTAGCATGTAATTGAGACATGTTCCTTTCATAGGCCCTTAATCTCTAACTCACACAGACTGAATTCAACTGAACAAGTTAACACTGACTTGTACACATGTTTCTCAGAGAAATACAATATTTCCTTGAGGCAAAAGAATCACCACTTGCTTTTCTGTTGTTTCTTTGCAGCCTCTTCATACAACTCTTTTAGTGCAAAAGGGCAACGAACAAGGTTAGAATCTAGTCCTTGGTACAAAAGGTGATGTACAAACAAAAGTGAAAAAAAACTAAAATAAAATCCACTCAGATAATTAAATTATGAAATAGCTACAGTGGCATTACAACAGGGCATTCAGCTAGCACCCAAGGAGGTAAGTGATTAACAGATCCATGTGGTACTGGGTCATTTTTCTTGCATAAAAAGAAAACGATGGAAAATGACAATGTGTCTTTAATACTTACCATATTGAACAGTTATATACTTTCATATTCTGAAGGATTTATTCAATTATGGGAAAAGACTCGTTAAAATAAATAGAGCATTTTAGCTCACCCTGTGAGAAACTCCTATTATGGACAAATGCTTGAGTCAGAAAATTTCTTAAGCTTCAAAAATAAACTGTATGGCTAAAGGGGATTCTTCAAAACGCACACTGAAAATGTTTGATTCTTCTTCTGTTTTTACAGATGTAAATCGTATTTCATTTAAATTGGCAAAAGATAGTGCAGAATTCATGCCACACTGTTTGACCACGGGTACTCCAGTTTTCAATATATAATTCTTTATTTTTATCTTTATTTTCATTTTTTACTCAAGAGAGGTAGCATTTACAACAAGTCTCAACAGTTAGAATCATAAAGAAATACTCTATATTCTGTGACTGATTATTCTTTGATTAGATGCTCCTCCAGACTGCATTTGTTCACACCACTTGTTTCTTTCTATTTTCAGGATCCACAATTGCAATCAAATCTCAGACATAAACAAATAATCACAGTCTACTTTAGCTGAAAAGAGAGGTCTATTTACACAGAGGGGAGTCCTACTGCCTTTTTCAAAGCAGAGAGAAGGGGGTTTTGCCACACGCATAAAGCAAAGGATCTGAACCTTTAATTTTTCATTATGACTTAGTGCCACAAAGCCAAGAGGGATCCAGTTAGATCAAGTGTACAATGTGAAACCCTGCAATATCAACTCCCATTCTAATTTTCTAAATTCTAGTTCATGCCTGCTCCTAAAGAAGCTTGGCCAGGCTCAAGTGTCACCGGCTTGTAACATTACTCAAGGGTGGTCTCCCAGGCTGATCTGAACCTAAACTAAGAAAAGATAAGATGCTTTGCTTTATCTAATATTACTGCCCAAACCAAACACTTTATAACTATCATGAAAATCATCTTCTTAAAGAAATTGGCTTTTAATTTTTAGGACATTTCAAATTGTTGTAGACTATTGTCATGGTTTAACCTCAGACAGCAACTAAATACCATTGCAGCTGCTTGCTTGCTTCCCTTGCCTCCTGCTTCCATAGCAGGGAGGAGAATTTAAAAGGAAAGGTCAACCTCACAGGTTGACATAAGAACATTTTAATACTTGAAACAAAATATAATAATAGCAATAATAATGATAAGGAGAGGGACAGAGAATAACAGAACACAAGAAAAACAAGGGATCCACAATAAAATTGTTCACCCCTTGCTAATGGAGATCCAGACCATCCCACAGTCATCCCTCTTTATGCTTAACTTTTGCAGTTTATATGCTGGGCATGAAATTCTATGCTATGGAATACTCTTTGGGCTGCCTGGGTCAGCTGTCTTGGCCATGCTCCTGCACAGCTTTTTATGCAGCCCTTTCCTAGCAATGCATGAGACATTGAAAAGTCCTCAACTTGGAGTAAGCACTGCTTAGCCACACTAAAGCAGAAGTGTGTTATCAACATTTTTCTCAAGCTAAATCCAAACACCACTCTACTACCAGCCACTAGAAAGAAAATTTACTTTGTTCACAGACAAAAATGGGAAAACTAATGCTAGTCCAAAATAAAAATAAATGTGCTTCAAGTCCCCTCCCTCTGGCTACAGTATAATTTTAATACCCTTTCTTATGCGTGAAATAAAGTGTGTTCTAGGATGTGAGAATTTTACTTAATTAATACATTTTATTTTCCATATATTCTTCAATAACTCTCCAAAGCTAAGACTAATCTTTTGCTATGGGATTAATCATCATCAAACACAAACCCATCAGCACATAAAGTAACTTGTAGAAAATTAGCAAGGTCTATAGACTTAGCAGGCAGTACCACAGAATTAGTAGTAGACCATCTTTAATGGCCACATGTCATTGTAAAGGCATTCAAATGTTGATGCCAAATCTATGATTGATCCATTTTACAAAGCAGCTTGCTTGGGAGATTGACAGAAATTAAATAGCAGATCAATGAGTTAAGAATTATCTTGTTCATTGAATGTACTCAAATAAATATGGAATTGTCATGCTCATAAAATCCATTAACTTCAGTACATAGCCTAGTTAATCATGGAGCACTTCCAATATTGCTCATTTTCTGGGCCCAGTCCAGAGAAAGAAATAAGATGGAATGTCTCTTCTTTCATGTACAGATTTTCAGACTGTGCCCATATTCTGAAGGAAATCAGACATTTCAGAAGCATATATAACATAATCTGCTAGCAATCTTGTTAAAAATTATCTTTAAGGAAATTATGGTACTTACCTGCAGAGCACTGTTACATTTCCCAGGCTGCCAATTATCCTTTCTTGTTCAAACACGCAGTAAAAGATTTTGGCCAAGATGCTGGTTCCATTTACAGCATATGCTGAAATAAAACATCACACTCTTTCCATACCAGCAAAAAGGCATATCAATAACAACTTATTTGATAAAAAACCTCGGACCACGATTCCTTTAAGGAATAAGGAATATGCAGTGGAAAGTGCACAACTGCAGATACAGAACATAGTATTTCTATCTTTGATGAATAAATTAATCAGAATCCTAGAGCCATAGAGGCAGACCACAAACAGCTTGGTCCCCAAGGGAGCGGGGACCAGGGTCAGCCGAGAGAATTAGCCACAGGAGAACACTGAAGGCAAACATGGAGAGAGGAAAGAGCATGCAGGAGCAAGACATGAACGGAAAGACTCTGTAAATTCAAAGGGCATGAAATGAACTGCATTGTAGTGAGAAAAAGAAGTATATTTTGCCTATTTTGGCAGATTGTATCTGGATGTGTTTAGCTAAGTATTATACCAGTAAAGCGTAACTGGAATTACCGTCATATGCTTTTTGTTTAATATTTGTTTCTGAAAAGTTGACCCATGCAATCCAAATTTTAGAATCAAGAGGTTCATAGATTTCAGGGGGTATTCATAGTCACAGGTGTCAATATCAGGGTCATGGGTTGGCAGCTTCCGAGCAAGGATTCACCTTCTGTACCTGACAACAGGAAGGCAGGGATGCAGAGAAACAGTTTGAGAGCAATCACAGCAGCCTCTGAGGTATCCAGCAAGGGAGGACTTTGCCACAGTTCTCACAGGGTCCCAGTATCCCCAGATGCCTTAACACATGGTGCTTGGGAAAAGAAACAAAAATAAAAGGAACACAGGATGGCCACAGAGACTAACACAGTGGATACCCTTTTACATGTCATTAAATTAATTCTACGCAAATCTATTCTTACTGAAATTACATTTATCGAGCCTCCTGTTCACTCTCCCCTGAGCAATAATCCTATTTCCTGCTATTCTCAGTGACCCCTGGGATAATAATGCTTGCTTTGCTTGCTCCATACATCTCTTGGCAGTAATGAGTTTCCCTGTGCAGGTGCACTTTTAAACCCAGAGTTAATAAGGCAGTCACTAGTTTATAAGAGACAATCATATTTGCTCCTGTCACTTGATGTTGTACTGTGACATATTTCAAGAGATAAATTTCTTTTCCTAGGAGTAGGTAGAATTTCAGTCTGTTCAAAAGTTGTGATTCGTATATATCACTTAGATTACCTAGTTTTAGTTCATCAAGGGCCATAGGGAAGGGGCCAGATGGTATTTATTTTGTTTCTCCAGATCCAGAAGGATGTCTTTTGAAGACCCTGCTTTTCGAGTTAGAGATAGAAAACTGCATTGGAAGAAAGGGATTAAACATGAAACAATATTTTATGGGGCAAGATATACAATCTCTGTGTACTTCTGGTTTATGGATGTGAGACAAGCTTTTACACTATAGGTCATCTGCACGTTGAGGACAACAACACATTAACATTTGATGTCAACAATTTTTGTGTTAAAAGAGGTCTGCCGTGTGAATCTTAAAACTCACGGATTTTCTTTACTGGACTACAGTTGTGTTAATTGATTTTAAACATGTTATTCTTTTCTTTGTGAATTCCCTTTAATAATGATAATTCATAATTTCCCACCTTAGGCTGACAACCTTATAAATAGCCTCAGAAAATAAGCCATCAAAAATGCAAACAGTTCTTTTCCTCAGAATGACATGAGAAATCATAAGAACCATGGACTTTCACTGAAAGAAAGATAGTCCCTTTTTCAATGAGCTAATTTCTACTAAAGCATATGAAACATAGTTGCAACACCATTGGTAAATTATTTGTATAATGTGCTAGCTCTGTTCATCTAGACACTGGATCAGCAATACAGAAACAGTTTTCACAGTCTGTAATATCTGTTCTGTAAGGCAGAAAAAGATAAAAAATGTTCCTTAGTCCAAATGACTGGATTATAGACCAGGGCAATGTTTGCTCAGAAAGATCAAGGATTTGTCTTTCACTTTTCCTTTTCTTTCCCTTTGCATGTAACAATTCAAAATTCAGTCCTTATTCATAGCTATAAAGCCCTACATACATACTTATGAACAAGAAAATATTATTTTTATCTTTTCTGACTTAAACGGTGTACCTACATCGTTACAAGTATATTTCTAATAGTTAAAATGTTATTTATTTTAAAATTATATACATATTTAAATATATATAGGAAAATGCTAAGACTTCCTCATCTTGAATTTTGCAAGTCTTCTTCACCCTTTAAGGCAAATTTTAAGCAGTTAGACAGAAAATACAATATTTGACCTAAAAACCATTGTTTCTCTGACACATTTAAAGAGCAAAATTATTTTTTTTTAGTAACAAGATTGTGCTTGCACTTATACATAAACTGTGTAGCAAAATACAGTATTTTCCTGTATTTCAAGATTTTATTATAAAATGGTTCATTTTTATTATAACTACCGTTTCCTCTTAATTTTCCTCTGAAAGATACAATAGAAAGCTGAAATGGTATGTCTACAATAGGAATGTTGAAGTGTTACGCCAGCAAAATTCCATCTGGCTACAATTGGATCTGTCCATAAAATAAAAATTTGAAAACAACTGAGTTGAAAGTCCTGAGAAGAAAATTTACAGATACTTCAGAGTTTTTAGCATGTGAGTTGTATCTGCTCATGTAATAAGAACCACCAAGGAAATATAAGTTCTAACTTAAATCCAAAATTACAAGATAACCCTATTATTTCTGTCGTTGCATAATATGTCCTCTTCTCTGACTCTGATAAGGGAGCCAGAGGTTTAAAGGTCCACCTTTAAGTTCACTTTTGTAAATTTTCTTGCAGTATTAGGGCTGATTTTCTGATAAAAGATTTTTTCTGTTGTTTAGCAAATGACACTTGTATTACATTGCCAATCAAAATAATGATCAGTGACAAAGGAAGAGATTACTGTGCAGAAAGGAACAGAATTTTTTTTTTTTTACACTGAAATTTTAGGAGCTTAACATTTTTGGCAAGAGGGTTTTTCTTTCTACAGCAGTATCATATTAATATCATTTACAACATTCAGTAAATGCCATAGCACACATCTCTAAACCTATTTAATTGAAGGGTGGGACTTACAAAATTTTCATGGAAAATATTTTTTACTAATCCCAAAACAACAAAAAAAAATTGGTTATTCATGGTAAGAATGCAGAGAATATTCTGTTCGTGTGGATCATAGGGGAACATATCCCAGCCTTCATTACTACAGCTTAAAAAAATTTGTATACTTCCCGAAACACCCACCCAAAATCAACAGAATTCAACCCTATATAATCATACCTTTCTTTATTATATAACATTTGGTCAGAATTAATTTTTTTCTCACAGCACAGCAGAACACAAGCCATATTGATAACTCATTATAAACACAGTGAACCACTGATTTTTACTTTGGTTTTATATAAATAAATTGCTTCTACATCTTAACATAGCTTCTAGGCTTGGCAATCAAGCCTTCAGCTTAGAAGGACACTTTTGATACACAAACAGTCATCAATCATTGGAAGTAAGAGCATAAAGGATACTGGAATAAATGATGAATAAACATCATCATGAGCCAAGCTCTGACTTTCTTTCCTCAGTTTTCACTGAGACTTAGGTAGACATGTTTTGAAGACTGGAATTTATAAATTAATCATTACCTACAGCTCAGTGTTTGGTTTAGCCTCTGCTGTTTGTGGGACAGTAAGACTACCATTGTTTCCTTCCTCACATTGGAGAACAGTTGATAGGACTTGCAAGGGTAGGACTTGCAAGACTGTGTCCTTTTCACATGAAAGGAGGGTTTCCTCAAACACTTCGGTTTTGGTTGGTCTGTCAATGCCCCAGGAAGGCTGAAAACCTTGTGCCCACCCAGTCTGTCAGTGCCCCAGTGTAGGGCCCCAGTGAACAGCCTGCTGTACCCAAGAGCAGCTTGACCAACTTGTTCAGCACCAACAGCATGTTGGAGTGAAATCTTTATTGCCATTTAGAAAGAGACATCCCTCCTGCATCTCCCCACTCATAGTCAGGTATGCTCTCCACTGCCAGCAAGAGCTGGTGCCCTTGAAGGACTCACTCTAAACACTTCACAAAATTACCCACCTTATTAATAAACACACTGATACTAGAAAATTGTGACAGGTTAAGGTATAAAGATTGACAGTAATAGTGATGGACTGCAAAGACAAATCTAAAGCAACATACAGAACAACTAATTATTACTGAAATCTAGATCAAGATAATAATTTAGCACCCATAGAATATGGTTCTTACCCAATAGGTGTCCCTATGTGGAAGAAAGTGAGTTCAACCAATCAACTGATCCCTAAAGTTACAATGGAGTCTTCCCTAACTTCTCGCTATCCCTAATTCATTTTCACACTACATCCTTACATTTAGGTGGAGCTTTAGTGACTCTGGTCACACATACTTTTATTATTGATTGGTGTAAAATTCTCTTGCTTCACTCTCAAAACTACAGTCAATAAAATACGGGGTGCATGCCCAGTGGGGTGGTCATACCTGGGAGGTGGTAACTTTGGCATGGAGCTGTGTGTTGGTGTTGCAGTCAGATTATAATGGACCAAGTTCACCCAAGGAGAGCGATTTCACCCCAGCTGCTGTTCAGCAGCAAGACATCATCTCCCCTCTGCCTCGGGTGGCAGCTGCTGTGCAGTTTATTGGCTGCACGGCACCGTTGGCTTCCCATCCCTGCAAGGATTCCAAGAGGGCCTGGCCAAGGTGTCTCCACTTTGCTCCACCCTCCATTTCATCCCTCTTAGCATGTGCTTAAGGTTGCAGGCTCGGTGTGTGGTGAATTACCATGGAATGGATTTCCTGCATGCCAGTTGCAGTCCATCCTGGAAGTAGCAACCGCATTTAATCCTATAATTTCCAGGTTGTTATAACTTCTGTTGGAATGTGAATATAACATTCCATGAACTTCCAAGTTTTCTAATTTTACTCCCAATCACATTCCCACTGTTCCAATTTTTCTTGGTTCAGATTTTCCATATTAAATAAAAAATGTTACATATGTTTTCCTCAAAAATGTTATGTATTTTAGTTCGAAAGCCATCTCATTTTCACCACATCTCATCCCCACCACTTATGTTGGAAATTACAAAGGTTCATAAGTCACCTTCAGCTTCCCTGCAACCTCAATTCTGTAAAAGAGGAGGGTCAGGTGCAATAATTCCCTCTGCTTATATGACAGGGTTTGCTCCTATTGGTCTGCTGCCAGAACCACAAAAGACACATGCTAATAACAGGAAATCCAAGAGCTAATAAGATGTTTCACTCATCAAGGATGTGACATAGGATCATTCCTGGCATGCACAGTGTCCTTAGTATGGGGATTCAAATCATCAGTGGGACAGACTTCTGGAAAAAAACACACCCAAATGATATAGGCAGCAACTGTTGAAAGAAATAATGAATCCTTTTCCAAATCAGCAGAGATGAGTATATGCCTTCAAGAATACTCTAGTTAATCCATCCAAGTGAAATGCAAGATATTTATATGGAAATATCTGCTGAGTGCTGGCTGCTGACAGCAGACTAATGTCTGCAAATATCCCTGACTTGGAGGTGATACCTTAATGCAGGCTTTCTTCAGCTCATATTGTTGGCTATTCTCAGGTGGATTTCTTTTCTAGAACTGTCGCAACCTGCAGAAATAATTTCAGGAGTATTGCAAGAAAGATTTGCTTCCAACATCCTGTGTTCAAAACTCTGAGGTACAGATTCACCCCTTTTGGCCTAAACATTAATTACTTGTGCAGCTCTGAAAAAAAGTGCAAATAGAAAAGTAGAGAGACTGTCACAAAAATATGTGAGACTTTGGTAACTTGTCAATGAATGCTGTAGAAAATAGCAGCAGAGAGGGAATAAGATGGTTTCAATACAGAGTAGGCAAAACAAGAGATCTATTTTATGGACTATTATGATGTGGGGGTTTTAGATACTGTTTTTCTCTCTCTCATCTTTGCCAAAACACGGAAGTTGCATGGTTCTCCTCTGTATCTTGTTCTATCCAGATTATTTACTTCACTGAATATCTTGTTCTTTTGAATTTCTGTCTTGCTTACTTAATATCCCCTCTGCACAGTGAGGAAATGGAGAGGACCTCAGTTAGAACAGCAGCTTCTACTAAACAAAGACATTTAAAATAATAATAGTTTATTATTCTATAATAAATAACAATCTTTTATCTATAATAGTAGTTTATTAGTTCAAACTCTCTACATTTAAGCATCTATCTGACAATGATGTATAAGCATTAATTGATATGAAACGTTTCCATTTTTGGCTCCTTCTGACTTCTGGAGGGATGCAGGTGCTCAGCACTGTGCCAGATGAGGCACAGAATTCCTATTTTTTTCAGAAACTTCCTTCTGTTTCTTTAGTCACTTTTAAGGGATTTGGGAAGCCACACACATTTTAAAGGTCAAAGATGGAACAAACTTAATATATAGTAGTTTTTGCACAAAAATGGATGAAAACAAGTTTATTGTAACTTCACTATAGCTTTTTTTTATAAGAAAAGCTACCACCACATGTTTTTATACTAGAAATACATCCAATAAAAAAATCAGCTAAAAGTCTTACACTGTATCATTACTTTTATTTTTTCTGTTATTCCTCTTACTATTCAACAAGTCAATTACAGATTTCACCTCAATGAACCAGCTACAAGATTGTTCAAATCTATAAAGCACCACTTGGCTCCATTTCTGTCAAAATTGCTAAGTCACATTTGCCCAAGATCTTAAAGAGATTATAAACAACAAATGTATTGATCGGTTCAGAGCCATTTTAAATGAAAGTCTACGTCATAAAAGGAATCTCCACTGTCTGCAGATTTATAACTCCCTAGTAATGATATATTTGAACCACATGAGAGACAGCCAATTTTTTATGAGCTCATTATTCAAAGCTACTGTACTTTAAAGTGGTATGCAGAATCAAATGAAATGGTTTAGTTTTATTTGTATAACTTAAAATTTTCCATTTATCTATGCAACTGAGAGATTGAAATCATGGATTTCCTAGCACATCCCATGAAGCAAAGCCACTAGCATAGCCAGCATCTTCCCTTTTCAGCTGAGAAAGCATATATAGCACATCTGTTATATTGCAAAGTCTATTTTCTGCTAAAGTATTTCAACAAAATCTCATGTCAAGTTCAGTATATTTACATATTTCTGTACATTTTTCCACTTTTTGGAATACTCAGACGTTATTCTTAAAGTTATGACATGTATTTTGAAATACATGCATGAGACGAAGTGATCAGAAATCTTCCATTCACTCTACCGCTTTTTCTGCAGAAGAGAAGTAGCCACCTGAACAATGTGAGCAGCCTCTAGGAAACATATCTCTTCTTTTGCTGAGAGGGAACAGCTAAAGCCCCACAAACCCCTGCCAAGCCTCTGCAGGAGGATGGGGAACAGGAATCCTGTTGTATCAGCAGTTTCATCTCCAATCCACAACACTGTCAATAGCATTTGGGGCAAGATCTCCAAAACAGATCAGGTTGCAGTGGTTTATGAGGTTAATCTATGTATAAATGCTTGTATGATGGACTGATGCTCAAAGAATCTGTTCTGTGCCAGCTGAAAATGGAGGGTGGAGGGAGATTAGCTTTTTAGAGGAATGGATTTCAAAACACCCCTTGCAAGAGCAATAAATCCCTTCATACCCTGATCACCATGGGAGTTTTAGAGATGTGTGACTGTTTGGGGCTAACTAGCCAAAATCTTTAACCTTGGTAACTGAGGTTTCAGCACACAGACCTGAATATATCCTCCTTGGTTTGATTTTGGGATGTCAAGCTTGATGTGTATTAAATCTAATACATACTGAATTTGACACAGCGTGTTTTAGGTCTAAGCACTTTTAGAAATCACAGGCTTCCAAAAGAAGACTTTTCATCTAATTTAAAAGAAACTAAATGTTGTTTTAATTTCACTTAATCTTAAAACCTAACAGTTGAAACTCTACTACAAACTAGACCATGATTTAAATAAAGCATACAATTTAATTGTTTCTGATATGAATAACATCAACAGTGGTTTCACTGAGAAGGAATGCAGAATGAAGGAGAGAAGAGGAAGAGAGAGATAGCATTCAGTGGGGAGCTGTTTTGGTGAAATCATTCCTTCTATTTCTTCTTTTTGTGTTTCCCAGCTTGATATCTCCAGAAAATATTTCTGACAGGACAGATGTGGACACACACATTTAGAGAGCTAGGGAATTACAGATTGGAAATTCTTTTCAGGCCTGGATTTCTCCTGACTCTCAGGTCCGTTCCCAGGCTGACAAGCTGACTACAGCTTCAGTTAGGGAGGAAGTCTCCCAGGGTGATAATGTGGTGAAAAACAGAGTGGAATTCATAATAAAGATTAACACCTGGTGTCTTTTCCGTGGGATACATCCTGAGGTGCTGTCCCAAGGTTGTTTTTCCCAATTGTCCAATGAACTACTGTCCTGTCCTAGCTGCACGTAACACACTTTAAATACGGGCTGTCCATACAATAAAGTTGGCCTTTTTTCCCCCAAAAGAGGTCCCGTGTGTGTTGCTGTCTTTTCTCTCTCTTTGCAGCGCAGTAACCACAGACAGAGTGGTGGACGATTTCTTAGAGTTCATTAAACTCTGATTCTACTTTGATTGCTATGAAGAATATTAATTTGAAGAGCTTTGGTTCAGCACTACACACTGCAGACTAAGCAATGTATATTTTGAAAGTTTCAATAGTTCTTATATATTTGCTTGTTGAAATATTCCATTGCCTCAAGATTATTTCTTCTCTGTCCACATTTAGTGAACAAAACGAGGAGGAATTAACTTGGAGTCAAAAGGAAGACTTTAATAGTTCCAGGATATGTGATATTTGGTTTTCATTTACTTTGCTTCAAGTAGTCTACCCAACATCCATTCTATGAACATATGATGAAAAATAGAAAGCCACGAAAATAGAGAGAGAAGACCTACGAAATTGAAAAAGTTACCAAAGGAAGAAAACAAAACAGCTACTGGTGAAAATAGAAATATACTTTCTTTTTAATTTCTCTCTCTTGTTTACCCTTCCTTTTTTGGCTTTCATTCTGGTTTAGTTTATTTATTCCTGGCATCCCTGATTGTTCTGTAGCTGAACATCCCTGATGTTCCTTAGCTAACAAGAATATCATGCTCATCCCCTCTCTTGCACATTAGCTCTACTAAAACAATAATCTGCAAAACTCGGTAATATTAAAGAATAAAAAAAGAAAAATAACTTCTTCACATGGAAGCATCATGAACTAGGTTTTCACATCTTGAGCTTAATTTACTCTGAGTTTGCATCTGTGAGATTCCTGAAATGGTAAGACCATGAAGTTTTTCCCACTGATGCCAGGATTTCCATGTAGCACCTCACCATTTATTGCTCCTGAGACAGTTCTACCATCAAGTTTGTCAGACAGGCTTGAAAATCTGAATGGGATCCATATCTTGCCCACCAGAAGTCAAATTATAGCTTAATCACAGCTGCTAGACTTCACTTTCCCCATTCTTTCCTCTTCCATGATATATTTCTTCACTGAGTCTCTTTAAACATCTGATTATCATTTATAGGATTCCGGTGCTACAAAGGGTTTTCCACCACAACTGAACAACACTGGCATAGTTAGAAGGGAAACTGAGTTATTGCAGTTGTGCATTATTATGTGAAAGCTGAAATGATGACACTGCTTCTCCTCTGGGTTTGTAACCTTGAAGGTACAACTGCTAGAAAAATTGACATGTTTACTCTGGAAAGGTGGCAGTACAATTCAAAAAGCTAATTCAAAAGGTTGTTTATTGCAAAATGCATTTGTGTGAGAGTAGTTCCAAGTTATCAGCACTCCAGTGATTAATGGTCCAAATTCCAGACATATCAACAAATGGTGAGTTCTAATGATGCAGTAAAGGCTTCAGAATTGCCCACTGATAGCCTGTGAATTTTAGGAATATTCCTAACTCCACAGCCCAATCATCCAAGCAATAAACACAGCTTGTTTTCTTGTGAGTTTGGACTGAAATGGAACAGGATTAAAGACAGAGGTTATTGGCAAGTGTAGACAGTAAAAATATCAGTGCACTGGGAGGTTTTGCTGGTAGTTTACTTTTTTTTTGTCTTTTGACTTATAAAATACCTCAGAAATATTCCAGTATTGCCAATTTGGATGCATTTGCTGAAATATTTATGAGATTTATGAATTGAGCTTCTGGCCTTTAACATTCATTTTTCAAAACAAAATCAAGTGGTATTTCACAAAAAATAAATGCAATAGTGAAAAAGACCATCTTGCAAGGATTCCTCCTGCAGTGGTTTTCCTTCCTTTTCGCCTCCTTTTTAGCCCAAGCCCAGCTTTGCTCTGAAGAGGGAAATCAAGAAGAATATGAAAATGACAGTCAGATGTGGATAAACAAAAGGCTCTCTTTTCTGCCTTTCATAGAGCATAAACATTTATCACATCCTATTACTATCTCTTCTGAAGAAAATGTAAGAAAAAACTGCCTTTGCCATGGCTTCTTCTCAGGCACTGGAGTTCTACCTTCTCACAGAGACAATCATCATCATTCATGCTAGTTGACAGAGGAATCAGCTTATCAGAAAAACCAGCTCATAAATCATTTTTCCATCTTCCTTCAACCTTACACAGATAAGTAGCAAATAGCCTGGATCTCCACAAGCTTCTAGAAGAATCAAAGTGGTCAGAAAGAAATTATCGAGCTGTCTCGTACCAACAGCAGATTTCATCTTGAGCAGCAAAGCATGAGATAAGAGTAAACTTGAATAAAAGAGGCTTCCCTGTAGATACATCTGCTTCCCTTACAGACTTGGATTTTAATGCAAATTTTTGGCTTAGATTTAAGGCTATAAATTCCTGTAACCCAGTAAATACATTATTGTCATTGCTGAGAACAGGCCACAGGCTCTGTAAGGGTTATACAAGGCCTCAGGGCTAGGACTTGTCTTAACTTTGCAATTTAAATGTGACAAATTGGTGGATAATGCAGTCAACCTGCCTGCAATTTTACATGACAATTGTGTGAGGCCCTTCTAAGAATGCTTCTTGGAGGTACCAGGCTACAGCCATTGCAGACTGACCGAACATGTTCCTACTGTACTTTCAAGAATAATTCTTAAAGGATCTCATCTCTGAGCAACCCAGGATGTCAAAATTTAATGCAATAAAACAGTGGAGAATGTAGGCAAAATAGACTCTGGTTTAGGTATAATAACCTGAAGAAGACCAAGGGCCAGTTTTATTATCATACTACAAAACTGTCTAATATTATCTGTCTGCTACCATATTCTTATAAATCCAGATCCAAACTAGAGTCCTGACACACCTTCAGAATGCATAATAATTATAATTTTTTTATAAATAATTATAGAATCTCTCTAATAATTATAAAACTTCTATAGGAAGACCTGGTAGTTTTCAAGACGAGGAAGGCAGAGTAGATGTGGGGATGATGACCAGAGCTGGCCACAGCCCAGACAATCAGATAGGTCTGAAGAAATGAGGGAGGTCCCAGGTGAAGTCAGGGAGTCAGTCCAGAAAGGATGGAGGCATCAGGGCAGAGAGATTAAGAGCACAAGCACTGGCACAGGCAGAGCTGTAGTGTCACTCAGGTAGGGACCAAGGATGTAAATCATCTGTCTGCCCTCACTTCTTTCCACCTCTGAGGAACCTCTGAGGTTTTCTTGTGGTCAGAACCAAAGTTATGTGGTAGCAAAACTGGTCTTGAGCATCAGCAGCCAAGCCCTTTGAGGGAGTTACACTTGGCTACTTGTGGGAATCCCACAGAGGTCACCCTTCAAGGTCTGCAATGATTGCAAACGTAACTTTCTCTGCTTTCCCATGCACTCCTCACTTCTTCCATTACTGAGACTCTCCATCTACATAGTTATAAAAGAATTACTACAGAAAATGTGTCAATAATTAGCAAAATTCACCTGCCTATACCAATGGATATGGAAGCATTGATTTCAATGAACACCTTTGATAGCAAAACACCCTGGAAACTTTAGTGATACTACAGTATACTGACAGCATATATTGTCACAGAGACTATAGCAGTAACAATCTCTTGGCATCTTACTTTGAGTAATAAGTAATTTTTCTTACTCTATAGCTGAACAGCTAATAGCTATGAAGCATCCATCAAAAAGCTGAAATCTTGGGCTAGCTTGATTAAATCCCTAAATATTAATTTTTATCCGAAGCTCATACAAAGCTCCAGAGCCAGCAAAATTTGGCAGAAAAATGTACAGTATATTTCAAATTCTTGCTGGTTCCCATAATTGCAGAAATATGCACAGATGATAAGTTCAACATGCTAGGTAAGAAAAGGGAAATACTATGTTTAAGAACCTGAAAATATTTAGCTTTAGTATTGGTAGAAATAAATATGCAAGGGAATGACCTCATTTAAGTAAGTTTTATCAGACTTGATCTGTTTGAGTACAGATTTGCATGTATGAAAGTAGACTGTAAGAATCTGTGTTTAAACACAAAAAACTGACAGAAAGCATGGGAGAAGTAATCTCAGTTGTGTATATATTGATTAAATAAGAAAAAAATAAAATTATGTAATGAGATAGTCTTTAAAAGCAGTTCTCGTGCTAATTTCAAAGGGTTTGAAAATTGCATTGATTACTAAATATTTTAAAGGCTTCCATGCTCAGGAAAGACAGAAACTTTTGAAAACATCTATTTAGCTCATTTGAAATCAGGATTGTATTTAAAGTCCTCAAGTAGTATTGCAAAATAAAAAAGTTGATTCGACTTTCCCTGAGATCCCTCATCTTAAATTCATTTAATAATGCCCTTGATAACATACTTTAAAATTATCCACATGAAGTCACAACGTTTCATGACTCTTCAGCAGCACAGGATGCTTAATTTATAAATGGTGTTTGTGAAACTCAAATTTTACACTTCTCACAGTGTTGAGAGAAGTTCAACATGTCTTTTATCTTCAGCTTTTAAAGATGACTGAGCTAACCATCCCATGTATAAGACCAAACAACTGCAGTTCACAGTTTCATTCATCAGTCCAATCAGGCCTGTCAAACAACAGAAGATGTCTCTGCCCTTTGCAGAATGCTAGTCTAAGTCTGTTGCACGAGGAAATGAAGACTTCTATATCTGAAAAATGACAGACATCTGGAGTCACTGAATTTTATTATTTTGCCCCTCCTTAGAAGAACTTGGAAAAAAAATTACATTTAACTCTGTCTCTCAGGAATCCTTTAGAATCTAATAATATATAGCAAAAGTTACAGAGCAGCACACGTTTAAAAAAAGAAATGGAAAAAGTAAAAAGAAAACACAAAAGGGAAAAGCAATTTGGAAAGCATTTAGAATACTGTGCTCAGTAGCCTAAAGGAAAATCGAAGAAACAAGGAAAATATATCCATCTTCCATTTGTTTTAATGATATCAAGGAAAACTATCATAACTCTCTAATTTAAACCCTGAGGAATAAGACAAACTTTAAAAATAATAAAATTTTTTAAATAGTTTAGGTTTTGGTTTTTTCTATTTTAACCTATTCCAGACAGAGTGAAAAATAGTCTGCAGTGAATGAAATTAAAGAGATGTTGCTGGAGAGCAGTTGCCTTTTCTGTGCCTTGTTCATCTGATGACCCTTTGATTGAAGTTGTTTTATGTTTCAACATGAACAATAGACTGAAAATGCCGATAAAATAAAAGTTTCCAGTGTCATCTCCTCAGATAAAATTTCACAACAGACTCAAATGCATAATTTATATAAACAGCAATATCCAGTATTTTTATGCTGTTTTATAGTAGAACTAATAGGTTGGGGGATTTTGGAACATATTTATAGTCTCTAGGGTTTCTTGCTCCAATACTTCTGAATCTGTATGTTTAGGGGTATTTCTATTTTCCAGGAAAGCCCTGAATCTTACTTCATTTTATATGAGTCTGGATTTTCCTTTTTTATCTCACAGCCTTCCAATGTCAGTACTCTCCACACTTTTCTTCAGCCTTCCCAGTCTTAACATAAGGGTAAGACTTATCCTTACAGTTATGAACGACATTATGGTGATGCAAAAAAATTCCCCCTCCCCTGGCAGGATTCCCAAAACTCAGCCTCCACTGCAACAATGCACAATTCAGCCTAAATTCTCCTCCCAAACTGGAGTTAACCTTTTCTCTCTTTTTTCTTTAACAGATGTAACATTGAGACATCACACCTCTTCTTACTTTTTATGACTGAGAGGGAAAATATTCCACCTGAAATCCTTGGATAGGCAAACCATCAGACTATTTCACCCAGCTTTCTACCCTTGAACTTGGCCTCCTGTTTCCATCCAATTGTCCAGAATTTACAGGCTTTGGGCAGCTCAACCAAATCAGTCCCCAGGCTGCTCTGAAACCAGCCAAGCTCCAGGAATCCCACCTACATATTTAAGGTTTCATACAACAAAGGGGGAAAGGAGGGCAAAGTAGAGCTGACAGGTTAGCAGGGCTTCCCATTATGATTCCTCCAGGGAAGAAAAATAACACTCTAATGATTTAAACAGCCTGATGTGTGTTGTCAGGCCCATAAGTCAGCACCAAAGAATTATATGTCATATACCCTATAGCAGCTAAAAAATGCATTTGCCATAAAGCAATACTGTGTTATTCACCTAATATGCTCCACAAATCCAGCCCAGGCCCTTTAGTAGGTGACCAATTTAAATAAGGTAAAGCTCTGGAGACTGGTTATTACCATGTATTGTACCTTGCAGAACAGCTCTATGCTAATGTCTGAGAAAAATCTCCTTTGCATATACTCTTTTTTTCTCATCTCAGAAACCTAATTTCCATCCAATATCAAGCTATTTTTGAATGCAGTTAATTTTCACCAAAAACAAATCCTTCTAATTTAAGGAGTCTCCACAGTGTTAAATCTGAAATGAATTGGAATGAAATGCTTATCTCAGAGATAAGTGGCAATCAAAATGACATTGTTTTAATTACAAACTAAAAGCAATCCAATATATGCATATTGGATTGAGTTTTCTTAATGTCATCAGGGAAATTATTAATCTGTTGGCAAAGATAGCTTCACCGTATCTGCATCCACCTGTTGTTGTTGAACCCCAGCTGGCAACTAAACAGCATTTGTGTTGAATTGAGTTTAATAATTTAAAAACTCAAAAATATTTTAATAATGGGAGAGATAAAGAGAGAAAGAGAGAGAGACTGGTGAAGCACAGTATAACTGCTCACCACATCCTGACTCAGCCAGTCCTGAGCAGCAATTGGCTCTTGCCAAACAGCTTCTCCAATTTATATGAGAATGGTGATCTTTGATCTGGAATATCCCTTTGTTCAGGTCAGCTGTCCTGGCCATGCTCCCTCTCAGTTTCTTGTACATCTTCTCACTGGCAAAATGTGAGAAACTGAAAAGTCCTCGGCTTAAAGTAAGCACTACTTAGCAACAACCAAAGCATCAACATTACTCATGACTAATTTCAAAACACAGCACTGTACCCAGCACTGTACCAGGTACAAGAAGTAGGAAGAAAAATATTAGGTACTAGGAAGAAAATGAACTTTATCCCAGCTGAGACAAGGACATTATCTGAAGCTAGCACTTCTGCTCTCCCTGATGCACAAGACATGTTAAGGAGACATGAAATTGATCCTCAAGGAAATCTGACATAAAGAGATTCCCAAACTTGGGCATGCAGAGATCTGTGTTAGTGGTTCCCAGTAAGGTGCATCCATGCCATCGCACTGCACGTCAGCAATCCATGGCTGTCCCTCACTGCTGCTGCCTGCTGGAGGCACCTACCATGGCAAGGTGATATTTGCTTCCTGGGCACCCAACACCTGCTCTGGTGCAGTCCTCCAACAGTCAGGTGTCTTTCCCTAACAATGACCTGGGACTCTGCTCAGGATTTGCAGTAAAGGTCAGTTGAATTTGCCTCTGATTTGGGCAGGACTATTCTTTATCCTCAAGTGAAATATCATGTCAAGAGAGGACATGAGCCAAAGTTTAGGTTTGGCCCTAATTTTTCAGCCATTCTGAAATCAAATCTGAGCTAGCAGGAGATGAAAATCAGTAATAATGCTTTCCATGTACCCAATTATTATTGCTGTCACTTGGCCAAGCAGGGAAGTTGAGGGTCACTACATTTTAATACAGGCTCTCTTAACTTTCAGTGTTATTAAGATCCTGTGAGTCACTCAAGGTAGTTAATCCAAGTGAAGGGAAAAGTAAGGTAGATAATGAAGCCTACAGGCATGGAAGAGATTTTATTATTCCTGGGAGACTCTGTACATAAATGTCAGACAGGACACCTACTGAAAACTGCTGGAAAGAATGTCTTTACATAGAAATGAGCAATGCTCAAAATAAATTCATTAAACTAACATTTATTTAATAAAAGTCAGAAAAATTGAGGAAATGGAAGATTCTTATCTTATTTATTCTGGTCTTATTTTTCTGAAGATTTAACGGAATGAAAAGTAATTACATTTTGCTTTTACTTTTTTTACTTTTGGAATTCTGAAGAAATATATAAGTACTATTAATCTGAACTTAGGTGAGATGAAGTGCAACAACCCTTCTGGTAACTACCATATATCAGAAGCTCCCACTACTACCATGACCTAATTTTTCCAGACTATTTCCTTTCCTTTCTTATGAAAGCTCTTCCCTACAACTTCAGTACAGTTTATTTTGTCTTTTCAATATTAGAAAAAGGTGTCCTTGCCTGGAAACAAACTCAAGTTTCAGAAGTAGAAAGCAAGCCTGCTTTTGAAAGGCAAGAAGTAGCAGCTTAAATACTCATTAGATTCCTTAGTTTCAAAATCTAAAAAGCTTAATTAATAGTGTAGTATTAATACCGTTAAAAAATCAAAGGTCAGAATCACCATGTTGAGACATAAGTTTCAACTCTTTTGAAATTTTCGCTATATTTGCATATCTAGCAGAAACCAAATTTAAAGACATTATTAGAAACACACTTGCCAGCTCAAGAGGTAATTTATTCAAAAAAAAAAAATAGTCTGTTAGGTTTATCAGCAGAAATCTGAGGAAATCTGTCAGTCACAGACAAAGATCTGAGATACTTCTGGAAACCATTTGGTCTGATCTTTTCTCATCAGTGTTCCCTCTAACTCTGTTCTGAAAGTTAATATTTAGAAAGCCAACTAGAATTTTTTTAATTTAATTTTTTTTAGAAGTCCCTTTAATATGCACAGAATAGATATGACAGACATTTTTGTGACTATGGTCATTAATTTGGTTTTCCTGTTAATCAGAGACATCTAATTTCCTGTCTACTGTTCATCTATCCAGGCGCAAAATGAAGTTCCAAGAAAGTCTCACTTCATCACATTTCATTACAAGTCAGGTTTGTGTTCCTAAATTTTATAGGAGAAAATATTAGTCACACAGGTCCTTGAGACTGATTACTTAACATATTCAAACTTGAGGATTGTACTTGAGCGAGTCCTGAACCATCTGGCAGTTCACTGCACCATTATTTAAAGACATGAGCTATGTCTCCATGAACTGTGTCTCTTTACATTTCACGTCCAGTTTACTTTTTACCTATATAAAAGTAGATAATCTGTCAGGCACATTACCAGACTGCTTGTAAAACTTTTTCTGCTTTTTTTTTTCTTTTCTCTGAATGGTCTCTGCAGGTTTAACAGAATCATCAAGATGGAAAAGATCACCAAGATAATCTATTCCAACTTCAATCTAGAACCACCAAAATCACTCCTAAACCATATACCCAAGTGCCACATCCAGAGGTCTCTTGAACATTTCCAGAGACTCTACCACCTCTGAGCAACTTATTCCAATGCCTAACCACTCTTTTAATAAAAAATATTTTCCTTATATCTAATCTGAACATGCTCTGGCATAGCTTAAATCCATCTCATCTTTTCACTTGAGAAAAGGTAAAAGAAATCGACTCCCACTTGTTTACAATATCCTTTCAGGTCATTTTAAAGAGCTAAAATGTTGCCCCTGAGCCTCCTTTTCTCCAGACCAAACAGCTCCAGTTCCTTCAGCTCGATTCTCATGGGATTTCTGCTTCAGATCCTTCACCAGCTTTGTTGCCCTTTTCTGGACACACTCCAGTACCTCAACATCTGTTTTCAAATGAGGGGCCCAGAACTGGACACAGAACTCGAGGTGTGGCCTCACCAGCGTCAACTACATGGGAACAATTGTTTCCTGAGTCCTGCTGGCCACACTATTGCTGATCCAGGCCAGGATGCCTTTGGCCTTGTGACCACCTGGGCACACGCTGGCTCATGTTCAGCCACTGTCACCAGCATCCCCAGATCCTTTATCCCTTGGGCAGTTTCCAGTCACTCTGTCCCCAGTGTGTAGCACTGCAGGGGGTTGTTGTGACCCAAGTGCAGGACCCTGCACTTGGCCTTATTGAACCTCATCCAGTTGGCCTTGGCCCATTGATCCAGCCTGCTGAGATGCCTCTGCAGAGCCTTCCTGACCTCCAACAGCCCCACTTGGTGTCATCTTGCTGAGGATGCCCTAAATCACTGCATCCAAAGCATTGGTGAAGATGCTAAACAGTACCAGCCCAAATACTGATCTTGGGAACATCACTAGTGACTGGACACCAAGGGGATGCAGTTCCATTCACTACCACTCTCTGTGCCCAGACATCATCAGTTTTTCATCTGGTGAAGAGTACATCCACCCATACCATAAGCATCCAGTTTCTCCAGGAAAATGCTGTGAGAGATGGTGTCAAACGGTTTACTGAATTCTAGATAGATGACATCCTCAGACTTTCCTTCACCTACTTAGCATGTCACTTGGCCAAGAAAGAAAATAACATGTGCCAAGCAGGACCTGCCTTGCATAAACCCGTGCTGGCTGGACCTGATCTCCTGGTTGTCCTGCACATGCTGTGTGATCTCACACAGGATGATCTGCTCCATGACTTTCCTGGGTACTGAGAGGAGGCTGACAGGCCTGCAGTTCCCCAGATTATCTTTCTGACCCTTCTCGTACATGGGCATTACATCTGATTATTTCCAATCTATTGGGACTTCTCTGGACAACCAGGACTGCTGGGAAATGATTGAAAGTGGCTTGGCAAGCACTTCCACAGCTCCCTCATTACTCTTCACCGTGCCCCATCTGGGTGCATAGACTTGTAGGTGTCTAATTGGCATAGCAGACCACTAACCATTTCCTCCTAGATTTTGGGGTCTTCACTCAGCTTCCCGTCACTAATTTCCAGCTTTGGGATGTGGTTGCCTCAGAACAACTAGTTTTGGTATTAGAATTGGTGTTTTGCTTATTTCATATGCATTATTGTTACTTTAGTAGAAACTGAAACTATTTTGCACATATGCAATTAGGATTGCTATTGTTCAGACTTGTGTAGAGCATAGGGAGTATTTTCCTCATACTGCCAATGCATATTGTTTAGAAAAGCCACTTGCTTAAAAAGTAATTTATTTTCTCTAATGATTTTTTTTCCTTTTAGAAAAGAATATAACTGAAGAAAAAACAGTGTGTCTACACCTCTATGTTTTAGAGAGGGGAAAGCGTGACCTCTCGCACCTGTTTGCAGAGGGACAAAGAAGAAAGGACATACAATTTTATTCACCAGAGTGTGGCTCTCTGGACAGATCTGAGATGGTCAGTCATGAGCATTCAGAGAAATATGAAGCATCATCCACAGAGCTGATGGGCAGAAAGACCACCCCGTGTTTCTACCCTGCACCTTCACAGGACTTTCTCAGTTCCTCAGTTATCCAGATTTGCTGTTCATTCCTTTAAGTTCACCATTTATATATGCCATCTAAGTAAACATTTGGTCGTGATACTTGTACAGATAGATTTCTAAACATCTTTCTCCTCTTCACACTCCTTCCTTTGCTGAAACAGTTGTATAAAGTTTCTCTATTTGTTAATATGATTTTATTTTTCACCTACAGATTTACTTCTGTGTCAAGTGGTATTTCAACAAACAGGAGACATATTTCCAAAGCATAATGAGAATTCAAGTTCAGAAAGAAAGAAGTTTTTGGGGTTTGTGTCCTACGAGTAAAAGAGATTGAAAACAATCACTGGCTCTGAGCATAGAGCATTTACCAAAGGACTCCCATCTTTGTACCTGGAAACAACCTAGTATGTCCCTGACATACAACAAAGCAAAAGGTATAAACTTGTTTTTAACCTGATTTAATTAGATTAGGAAACAGTAAAAGAATGAAAAGCTTATAGTAGGTGCATGAGAGAGGTATTGACATGTTATAAATCTTTGTAGCACTTCATGTCCACACAATTTAAATCAAGACAGAATATTTGTTTTCAGTTATGAAAAAAATGCAAGTCCCTGAGCCTGCCTTTCCATGTAAGACTTGGGCTTAGAACACAACTGATGGAATACAAAAAAAGGAAACTCAAAGTACTAGCTACCATTTTATGATTTCTTTACTTTGGAAAACTACATCCAACCACAAAAAAAAAAAAAAAAAAAGAAAAAAAAAAAAAGGTCTACTTATCTAGAAACACCGAAAAGAAGGTGTATCCTAGGAATCTGTTGTTTACATGAAAATATGTTTTCTGTCACAAGGATGGAACTGTACCAGAAATTTGTTATGATTACATTTTGTAGCCTTGGAGATAAAAATATGCAGAAGAAAGAAATTTTTAAAACAAATTACAATAAACACATCCACAGCCTATGTTTGTTTTCTTCAATATGCAAAGTAACATAAAAACCTATTTTCTTTCATATCAATAAAACCAATAAAATATAAAAAAGAGAGAAACTTGTCAGATAATAAGCAAAATAAATCTACAGTTCACTTTTCTTTAAAATGTTCTACATACATGTAGACACTTTACTGAAAGAAATCATAGGATCCATGGCATCCTTTACATAAAAACACAACCATTGCAAAAACCCGTAATGTCCAAGAGGACTTCAGCCAAAGTAAGGGATAACTAAAACCAATGAAAGTTGCATTGAATTCAGACTTTACTTAATGTAAGCAAAATCTACACTTCAAAATTGTTCAAAATGCCTGAGGTAGTCCTTCCTCTAAGGAAAAGTCCATCCATTTTCCCTGACTGGGAATATGGATACAGACAGGGACTTTAGCAGATTCACTTCAGAAATCAGAAGAATCAAACCTGCAAAAATCCCAGATGGAGTGATGGTAACATCAGCATTTTTATAATTTGACAAAGAGAAACCATGGTGTAAAGTCAACATTCCCATATCCCATGTCCTTTGTGAGACAGAGATTACACATTTCTCAAAAACAAAGAAGATATCTTGGTGTAATGTTACTGTTATTCTAAGAAAAAAAAAGATACTGTAAAATGTAGGTTTATGTCTGAAATTGAATCGGGATCTCTGGATCTCATGCGCATTTAAATATCATTTAATATTTGACAATTTAAAAGGAAACTACAGTGCAAGCAAACATCCTATGAACACCATGGCATAAGAAAAGGAATCATCAAATCTCTTTCCTTAGGACAGATTTTTAGTGTTAGGTTCTTTGCTTTAAATAATAAAAAACCAAGGTGCTAAAGCTGACTATGAACTAATCTGCTGCTGTACTAACTTCAGAGACTTCATAGACTGCAGCAGGCAAAAATCAAACACACAAGGGAAGAGGTCAGTGACAATATCTTTTTTTTCATTTTAGTGATACCATAAAAATGTTTGACTTTTTAAAATCTAGTTAAAGAGTAACAATGACTCTAATACACTTTTCTAATACAGAGCATTGCAGCAATAAGAGTATATCTTCATGGCCTCCAGGTTACTATTTTTGTACTGACGACTATATTATATCATAGGCTTTTTACACAAAACACATCAGGACGTAAGCATACATAAGCTTCTTGTTCTTATGGCAAACGTTATAATTAACAAGTTTTAAAAATTATAAGCTTAGTATTTCCTGTGAAGGTTGTTTACACATCAAAAGTACTGGTTTAGATTGTTGCAGATTCTGAGAAAATACAAATTCTTCAAATTAGTTGGCGTTTTTAAGGTAGGCATTGCAAAGGGAAATGCTAGAAACAGTTTTCCTGACTGAAAAGATAATTTTGGAACAAAATACAATACAGGTGAGCACCATTAAACCACAGTGCTAAGAAAGAAATAAAACAGTATGACTAATGGCAAAGAAACAAAAGGACTTGTGTCACAATGCACAATCATGCTCCCTTTGGAATTGAAACACTAAAATGAGTCAATTTTGCAAAGATAGAAATCAATTGACTTTTGAGGAAAGACACCATCATTAAATAAAATTGGAGGGCATTACATCTTCCATATAGTATTGGACAAAGTTACATAAAACGAAATGAAAAAAGAATTGTTGTAAAAGTAAAAATAAAGGTGCTGATTTAGCCAAAGGCTGGAGACCTGTACAAATGGGCAATTTCTATCCATCTCTGGACTAAGTTGAACTTAGTTCAGCTAAGAATCTGAACATGGGAAGAAGCTCAATATATCTGCACTCAGAAGGGCTTTAAGACTACAGACATTTTCTGTATCAGATGCTCAAAAAAGGCAAATGTCTCAGGTTTTTTTTCTACTTTTATCTTCAAAGATGTCATTTTGTTTGCATCTACCTCATAACGAGAGTATACTTCTATTAACTGGAGCACTTCCACTTACATTTTGGTCAAAGGATGGGAATAGAAGACATCACAAACTGGGAAATGCTCTTTATCAATCAACAAATTACAGGAAAAAATAAAAGAGATCAAAATTCTGCTGAGATGTGATTTAACTTAAAGTGACAGTAATTTGATATATTTCATTTTTCAAGGAGGAATATGGAAAAAACTATCATGCTATACCCCATTCGGTTTATGAGAATACTAAAAGGAATAAAAAGGAAATAACTGTATAGGATATTGTATAGGAATAAAAAAGTGAAAATAAGTTTGTAAAAATAAAAAATATTTGTCTTGTGATAGCAAATTCAATAAACAGTTCTAATATGCATTCCTTCAAAAAATGTTACCATTAATTTTACAATAAAACACGTAAACAAAAGTTGAGAAATACCCAGGAATCTATGGATAAGCAAATGGTTTTTCAAATAACTGAATAAGGCACAATTTGGCAAACACTTTTATACTTCTATAAAAGCTCACAGCTTTTTTTCAAATTCCCCTTTCAATAACAAGTTCAAGAGAAGGCAGCAATGGCTGATACAGTTTTGCAGAGGTGTTGCTGAACCTAACTGAGAAGGCTTCGTTTTGGGGTGAGGGAGTGTGCTGGGAATGTGCACAGGGACAAAATGAAGGTGAGGTGGTGGGGGAAGACAGCATCATCTTGAATATGGTGTTGTGTGCATGCCTCAATTCGTCTGCTAGGCACTATTTTGTCTCAGTGCATAACCTGATGTATGATAAAACGTGATAGGAAGGGCAAGTAGGAACCTGATAGCTGAATGAATATTGAGTTCTTGTTCCTCAGTTTCTGACCAACATTTTTCTAGAAAGACTGCAGACTAATTTTGCCAAGGTCAGAGAAAATGTAGGAGAAAATGAATTGGTCAAATGCTCTGCCATGAGAAAAAAAAAATGGGAGAAGAATAGCGGCTTATCAGAAAAAGAGGCTAGCAAAATTTCCTTAAGATCCTTTTGAGACAGACAGCTGTGCTCATTTAAACTCTGAGCAGGTGACAAGCTGCAGGCAATTGATCTAATGGTATGAACCCTGACTGCTGCCTGCAATTGCTAGGTGAGTAGAAAATAGGCCTGTTTGTTCCCAGCTTAATAACAGATGCTTGAAAGGTACGACCTGACAAGCCTTAATTGCTATTTTGCCTTCATGTTGATATGCAGGGAAGAGGAAGGGAGTATGATTTCAGTGTCTGGTCTAAAAATTTAAAAGAGATTTTTCTGACAGATGGTTATATCTGAAGGGTACGTATTTGACCAGCAGCAATTTAGGGCTGTGGAAAATGGGAGTAAAGGCCTCTGCTGAATCTCTGAAAGGATGGTAGATGTTGGAATTTTGTGGTCTTTGTGGAACCACCTAGTAGACTTTTCATCTGGATAAAGGCAAGCAACAGTCTGTCACTGGGAAGAATATTTACAACAAAACAGAGGTGGGGAATCACATTCTGCAATTATTGAGGTATCACTGTGCTCTCAGGTAAACACACATATTTCTCTAGGGAGTTGTTCCAAGACATATTCTGTCATCTAGAATTTTTGTCAAAAGAGGCATCTATTAGAGGACTATTTCCTCCGTTTAAGGAAAATTATGTATCATGTTGTAACTTTGAGAAATTTAAAAGATGTAGGATCTTTGTGAATGTCTAGGACTGTTTTGAACATATGGAGCAGTTAATTTATCTTGTACTGGAAACAGCCGAGCTTATTTTGGTTTTTATGTGAATCATAACTAATTACATTTTCCTAAATGGCTGATAACAGCCTTAAGCAGACATTATTTGCTATGACCTTTTTAAAAAGTAGTTGTACTTTCACAACCGTAAAAAGTAAAATTCTGACTGGGATAGGATGAAATCAGCATGAAGGAGGTGCTGAGGCAGATGCCAGCAGAGGACTGCTGAGGAACACCTTGTTGCTGCCCTTGCTGTGAACTGGAGACTGATGTGTTTACGTGGTCTGTTTAGATGGACCAGGCAGTAATTTTTTCCCACTGTGCTTGAGTCACAGAGGGTGAAGATTAACTTCTATTCTGAACATTGTTCTATAAAAATGGATTAAGTTTTTGGCAGTTTGATGATGAAAGACATTTTATGATATTAACATACTAATTTTGCTCTTTCTAATGCTGGTGATATTTCAGTCCTGCTATCAAGTCACCAAAGCAATTTTTAGTAGAAATGTACTGTTTGGGTTTTTTTCCAAAAGAAGAAATTTTCAGAAAGGGGCAAGAACAAAGACTGAAATGGAGAATTTCAGACTGAAATTTTCAAGGTGTTGATCAAACAAATGCAAAAAAACCACTATAAATCTTAGGATATCCTTGGATCGTTTCAGGAATGTTTAAACGTCTTGTCTTCTTATTTTCTACTTTATGCATACATATATGAAATATGGTTAATCAAAATTAAAATACTATTTCAGTCTTTGAATGCTGCATAAATTCTTCTATGCTTAAAAAATGAAATATTTTGATGTAAAAAGAAAATAAATTATTTTTTTTCCTTAGATAAACTTCTATTTTACTGGTTTTGCTGATTTAAAACAAACGTATGAACAGATACTGAATCAATGCCCAAATTCAGTCTCTAGTTACAGCATTTTGCCTCGGTGCCATGTAAAAATTGTTCCACTCTAAATGCAAGAGTTATTTTGATTGTCTTTCATGCTTCACTCCCCCTCTCTGAGGCATGCCGATGTTCACGGTTGTCACTTCTAGCCTTGGCTTGCACTGTGTAATGAGGAATGGACTACGCTACAGCAGAAACCTGAAAAGGACAGAAATGTAAACTAGAACGGCAGGTTTGTCACCCTCTGAAGAGATGGGATGTAGAGTCTTTTCCTGCATGGTAGCGAGGCAGCGTTAGCATCTTCACAGCTTTTGTTTGATGTAGGGGTGGCATGCATTCTGAGCAATGCTCCTGAATTCATTGTGGCTGGCTGTGTGTCCTGATCACCTCACCCATGCAAAATGTCTAAGACCTTTCTTTTGTCCTGAAGAGGGAGTCCAGGACAGTTATATATCAGCTTTGACCATGTAGGTTTTCTAAATATATAATATATATATATAGTTATTTCTAATGAATCTGTTCAACACACTGACCATCATAACAGCTGTAACCAGTGCCAGCACAAAAGAGAAACATTTTTTTTTTATGAAGACCAGTAATGGAGGGTACAGGATGTCCAAATCCAGCATGCTGCACATGAATCCAAATGAGAGCCATCTGCAGACATACAGCAGGATGTCTGCTATCCTATAAGCACTAAAGCCCATATGAGGTTAATTGTTTTTCAGTTCAAAATACCAATTTTCTATGTGCATTATTATTTAGTTTGAAGAGAAATGAAAATAAGGAAACAATAGGCTGTGCAGAACAAAACAATTTAGTTAGCAAATAGGCATCAGAAAAATAGGATATATGCCATACTGCAAAGGTCATTTACCAACAGGGTATCTGAAAAAACACAATGAGCATGTCTTTAGTACATATGAGTCCTGAAAGAAACAATAGCATGTAAGACATCCTGAGGTGAGGGTAGAGCCCTGCCAAGCTGTGACTTTGGAGTGGTTTACTTTTCTTTCTGCCTGAATGTTTGTAAAATGAATAATTTTACAGATGATTTCAAATTCAGACTGATTTTGAACCAAATACCATACTGATTTTTTTTCTACTTGTGGTAAAACAATAGGGTATTAGTAATTCTATTGCTTCCTGTGTATACTACCAGTTTGAAGAGCATTCTCTGTACCCTCCCTCAGCCTTTGTACAAGCAGTGAGAAGGAAAGACTGTGTAGATGAAGGAAAAAGGCCTCAGATCTTTCCCTAGGAAAACTCACTCACTTTCTTCAATCATGATTTTAAGTTGTTAGTTTTCATTTTGCCCTTACCTTAGCTTACAAAAAAATCTTTACATTGCTCTTTCTCTATCATTAGTAGTATTCTGACATTTCAAGTTTCTCTGCAGTATCCAGATATGGCTGAACTCATTCTATATAATAAGAATATAATCATTACAGTCAAAATCTTATGGTTGTATCTTGGCAACCTACAGGAAATTTGAGAGGAAAGCAGAAGCAAAGGCTACAAGGAAAAAGGGCTTGTAAAAGGCAGTAGAAAGCCATTCAAGTTTAATGTAAATAAAATAGCTCCCAGTTACCCACGGGCATCAAAGCTGGAAGAGACGGATTTTTGTCTGGTGATTAAAGCAACTCCTAACCACTCTCCCAGCTGTTATCCTCTCCTAAGATGTTATTTACTGAAGAGCTAGGAAGACAATTAGCCTGAGGAGAATGGAGATGCTCTAATTTAAACTAAATTTCACAGGAAATTAAAAGATAAAGAACAGAAAGAAATCTGCAAGAAGAAATTCTGTCTTACTGTTTCATTTCATGTTAGCAGGAGATGCAGGATCTATAAAAATGTATTTAAACTGGCATTATTCTTCATACAAATATGAATGTGTATATATATATACACACACTTTTATACATATGCATCTATAGATAATCCTGTTGTGTTTTTTACCTCATATCTGGCATCAAAAACCAAACTTGAGATATCTAAGTGTCTTTGGCAACAAAAAACCCCAACAGCCCCCCCTCCCAAAAAAACCCCCCAACACAAACTAAACCTAAACAAAAACCCAAACAAACAAGCAAAGCAAAATAAAAATCAAAACAAACAAACAAAAAAAAAAAAAAAAAAAAAAAAAAGGGCATGAAAAACTGACTGCTTAAACTCAAAAATGCCCAGAGTCACAGCATTGCAACTCTTACACAGTACAGAGTCAAATGTTGATCTACAGTTGTTCAGATTCCAAGACAACGAAAAGGGCTATGTAGAAGTATTTCAGGAAGAAGTGCAAAAGCAAAGACTGGACAAAATGCTCCCCAGAGAAACAATGTCCACATAGGTACCAAACCAAATCATGAGTTCATTATACAAGACATTATTTTTGTCATCTTAAAATTTTTGGTCACCTTTTATTTTAAGTTTGTGGTGATTTCTGCAATTTCCCAAGCTCACTGAAAGTTTCCAATCAAAAGCGCTTTTTTCAGTTATAAGTTTAACTTGCATAACTCTTCTGACCCCATTGCACATTTTCTTTCAATAACAATTATACAAAACAAGTTTCTAGATTAAAGTGACTTCTCTTTTACCTTTCGGCTGCTTTGAATAATGTGTTTCTTCACAGCACCACTTAAGATATTTCTTCCTCTCTCATTTACACACTGAATTAATTTCAAATTAGGCTGCAGGCTATTTTGGGCAAAGGTTACTTTCAGAAGGACATTTGCAGAGCATGTACTTCAAACGGGGCTGCTACAATCGGGCAATAGCAGAGTACAATAGCAAGTGTTGTTAATAACAGCAGTTTTAGGTTCAAAGATCAGGTGAGTTGGTGTCTGAAAACAAATGAGACAATTCCATTCTGCTGGCTGGTGAATAGTGATCACAAAATGAGTTCCGTGTTTGCAGCTTCTGCTGAGAATACCTGATTGATGGGAGTTCTGGCTGGTGCCACTTGTCAGAGCATAACCTTGGTGTGCAGATTGCAGCACTGCCTGCTTCCCTCTGTCACTTCCACTATGTGCTGAGCTCTAATTTGTTGATTATAAATTGATGGCCATTTTTGGCATTACTGATTTTCTTCATTTAACATTCTTGATACTCTCTCCACTCTGATCTCTAAGCAAACACCAGAGAGGTGCAAAGTAACAGATGAGCAATTACATAAAGAAACTTAGAATACATAGTAGCAGAATAGTAACTTGAATTAAAATAGGATAATTCCTCTTTTATGCATGATTATTTTCATTTTTTTGACTCAGCATTTTTCTAAATTGAAATGGATTGCTATAAGTTCAACCTTTAATACAATCAGTATGGTAATTTAAAAATGTTAAGCCTAGAATGGCAGCATATTAAAATTTTAAGCCTAACTTATAGTAAGCATCAGTGAAGAGCTGTATGTGTTCAGATTTTAATAACGCCATGCAATGTGTAATCTATAATAGGAAGAACATGATGACTCATGGCAAATTAACATATTTATTAGTCAGCAAAATTGTCAGTACAAAATTGCTGCAGAAATTCAAATAATGTAATGGGCATATATAATGAGACTTAAACCAGATGGGATAATACAAATGAAATAACATTGGAATTGATGTATAAGTTTTGTAACAATATTGGAAAAGTGAAAACATGCCTTGAAGGTAGAATACTTGATGCACAGTAATTCTGAGAAACTGTAGATATTTTTATATCTTCTGATAATAACATAAACATTTCATTTCCTTCAGAGAGAAAGCTCCTATGTGACTTACATAGAAAACAGTTCCATAGAAGAAAAATAAGAGAAGATGGCATATGGTATGTTTATTTTTTATGAGGTGTGCATATAGTCTAGTCTGTAAAGTGGGGAAGCTTCACATCTCCCAGGAAGATCAGAACAATTATAGCTTGGTAGACACAGACAGTGTTTCATCTGCCTAACAGTAGAAAATTCATACAATTTTTGACCCAAGAATAATTACACGGGACTAGTTCATGTGACATATGACCCACAAGAGACACAGGTCCTTTGAAGATGCTATTGTATATCAGGCTTTTATATATCACCAAGGAGTTGTGCTGCATCCAGAGAGATCTCAACAGGCTGGAGAAATGGACTGAGAGGAATCTCATGAAGAATAAGGGGAGCTGCAAAGTCCTGCACCTGGGGAGGAGCAGCCCCATGTACAAATATAGCTGGAAAGCAGGTTTGCCTAAAATGACTGAGGGTCCTGGTGGCTCCCAAGTTGAGCATGAGTCGGGAATGTGTTCTTGTGGCAAAGACAGCCTGTGCTGTCCTCAGTTCCAATAGTGCTAGCAGTAGATCATGGAAGGATCTCTTTCCCTGCTACTCAGCACTGGTGAGTGCATCTGGAATATACTGTGTCCAGCTCTGCATTTCTCAGTGCAAGACAGGCCTTGGAGGGAGGCAAAAAATGGGGCCCAGAGATGATTAAGGGGCAGGAGTATCTGTCTTATGAGGAAAAGCTGAGAGAGCTGGTAGTGTTCAGCCTGGAAAAAAGACTCTGTGAGGAATCTCTTTAATGAGAACAATTATCTGAAAGCAGGATGTAAAGAAGACAAAGTCAGGCTGTTTTCCATGATGCTCAGTGACAATGGAATGGGTGCAAAATGAAACATCGGGAAACACTTCTTTTACTGAGCACTGGCATGGGTTTTTCAGAGCACCAGTGCAGTCTCCCTGCTTGGAGATACTCAAAAGCTGCCTGGCCGTGGTCCTGGGCAATAAGCTCTAGGTGACTGGTTAAGCAGGAATTTGGACCAGATCATATCTAGAGTTCCTTTCCAAATTCAACTTTTCCAGAATTCTGTGAAGGGAAAATCAAAAGACCTCTTGATACTGCAAACATTTAAATCACATCTCTACATACCTCACAAAAATAACATCATTCAAGTTCACAAGCTATGAAAATCCTAGCATATGAATTTGGGAGTCTGTAACTCTGAAGTCTCTCTCAGCACAGACGATTGTGTGCAAGCTCAAATTACGTATAAAGAACTATGTGTATTCCTGAAGATGTTCTGGAGAAACTCAAGCATTGTTACAAATATGGGCCCACCTATGATTCAGGCATACATCCATAGTACTGCATTTATCAAGAATACACTAGGTAATCGTATAAAACTCTCAGCTCTATGCACAAAATTAAATTTGTAAGATGCAACAGATAACACCTCTGCTTTAACATGCCTCGAATGGCCTTATGTTTCAGGGTTCTCTCCAGATTAACAGAGATCCAAGACTAGCTCCACAAATATTTCTTCAATTAATGTGGGAAAAGTTCCAATAAAATATGTGGTAGGGCTACCATTAATTTTATATCAGTGGTTTTGTGGACACTACACTATAGCATTTTATCTTCTCTTTTTCTTTTTGTGATGCAGTTCATTAAACACATTTCTTCTTACATCCTGTTGTATTCATTCTGATTCACTGAAGCCCTCTGAGAGCAAGAAAAGCCTCCAGGAAATATATACTTGAAACAAACCTGAAACTCTGGAGAATATTTTTTTTTCATATCAATAGACTCAGCTCAATTTGTTACGGTAATATTAAAATTTAAAAATGCAAAAGCAAGGAACTGTGTGGGAATTATTCCCCCTACACACTTTCCTTTTCAAACAAGCAAATTATCTCTATCTTGTTATTTGTAGTAAAAAACAAACCACAAAAAAAGCTACAATACAATGAACACTACCCAGCTACTCCCTTTCACGTTTTCCTACCACATTTGCTGTAAAACGCATGAATAATTTTGCAAACCAGTACATGGTTACAGAAGGAAACCATGTTTTTATACATATTTTAAGTCAGCTGGTTAATAAAAGAAGAAAGAATTGTAAAGCCTTGTTTTCAAACAAGAAAGAAGATATCTCACACCAGCCAAGCTCTGAACCTATTAGACATTTGACAGGTCTCAAAATTTACTGAATGGAAGCAAGTGAAACACAGGTGATTAAAATTTTGTAAGTTTATAATTCACACCACCTTGTCATGGTTGATTCTTTCATAAAATTTTACAGTTTCTTTCAAGAAAACTGAAAAATTCCATAGTCTTCAGTACTTGATTTCCATTAAAAAAAAAATAAATTTGGACTACGTTTCAGTCTTAGAGGAATTTATAAGAGCAAATTAATTTAGAAAGAAGGGAAAGAGAAGAACAGACCAAATGCTGTACCTTTCAAATGTCAAGAAAGTTGATAATGGCCTGTATTACCATTCGTAGTCCACATTTGAAGTTTGATCATAAATAAGTTCCTAGACTGCCTTTCCTACTAATAATAAAAGTTTTCTGGAGAGCCATGAATGTGTTGTTCTTTAGTCCACATTTTCAGGCTTCAGATTTCATTTACATATGGAAATGGATAAACAGAAAACAGAATCATCACATTTCTTTTAAATCACCTCCCCCTTATCTTTGAAGGATGCAAAATTGAGTATATATTTGTCCACACTCCTAAAAACTAAGTTTCAAATGAGTTTTTACTGATTATAGATCATCTCTGTGCTATGAATTGCATCTGTAACCATAGCTGGTGTCTCCTGTTCATTGCAGAACAAGTGGGAAAGAGTGAGCCTGAAAAAGCAGATTCTGTTTTAAGATATAAAGCTGAAGTAAACATAAAGTATAAGATAACTTTAAATTGAAAATATATTGAAGAAAATAGTGTGAATTATTTTGAAATTTTCTTCAAAAATTTTTATTATTTCTGAAACAAACAAGAAATTATGGTAAAAAGTTGGCCTGAGTGTGTAAGTTTTGCAGGAAAACTAAGTATGTCATGCTTCTCTACCAAGAACTTCTAAAAAGTAAAGTCCATGTGGCATAGTGAAATTTGCCTCTTGGACTATCCATAAGGCATCTATACTGTCCATATGTCATTAAGTAACTCAAAAGGAAGTTTCTCATTCACTCACATATGCTAACAAGTTCTGCCAATTTACTCAGCTGCTCCTATGGAGCATTTTTCTCTTCTGTTGAACCTCCAAGAGACTTATTTTGACATTAGAGGGAATAGTATGTAATTTTTTTCTCTCTCTCCTTCTTTTTTTTTTTTTTTGTTCTTGTGAGCAACAGACATTCTTTTGCATGTTGTTGAAAAAGTATTTTATTACAACAGATTATACTCTTATGTTTCAGAGATAACTTGTGCAGCCTTCATGTGCTGATTCCAGGTTTGTTACTTATAAATAGTTATTTTACATTTTCATACTCCCTTATTTATATAAACTTGTCATAGTTGTAGTTGTATAGTTAAATATGTGTCAGACTATCTACGGAATGTAAGTAATAGATAAAGAGGACAATATAACACAAGCTATCAAAAGTAATCAAGAAAAATAACTGAAAATTGCTCTTATCTTCTGCCAGTGACACATAATTTTTTTGAGCAGAGCTGCAAAGGAAAAGTTTAAGTGTAATTTATCTGGGTGATGTTTATCCACAGCATCCTGAACATCTGAAAACTGAAATGCAGTAGACTTTTTACTACATTTTGATTTATTTACTGCTGTGCCAGTTATATGAAAAGTAGGACAAAAGTGCATGCTAATCAACTATGTGTTTCATATGAGTAAAATCCTGAATCTTGCACAAATTTCAAGCAAGGATGTGATGCACAATATGTTTTTGATTAATGACACCTATTTCTAGAGGCTTTAGTGGGCTTTGGATTAAGTTCTCAAAGAGAGCAAGGTTCAAGGAACAGAATGAAGCTGTTAAAGTCATGCAAAAATATATGATGCACCAAATACCTCCAGGTAAAGCCAGCACTACTGTTTTTCCAGCATCTGTATACTTTCTTATGCAGGAAAATGTTCTCAAGGTGGATCCAAATAACATCAGGCATTACACTGACATACATATGTTGGTAATAATGTGGCCAGGCTCTTGTGTACCAAAGTTCCAACCCAGAGAAAAGATTATATACTCTTAGAGCAATGATGTGTTTCATTAGGCTGTGGTAAAATATTCCCGAGGGTATAACAGCATGGATGCTGTACTTGGCCAAACCAGCTCTCAGAAGAAGCAGCAGTGATGACAGCTTAATTCAAGCCTTCCAGCTTTGATAATAGCACAGCTGTGAAGTGCTGCTAGGGACATCTTCAATGCTAAAATTGGTCACCAGTGAAGTGACCCATAAGTATAGCCTTTGGAAATATTGGTGACATTACAGCTGCTTTCCTTAGACAAATAAAGCTCATATGCACCTCTTTTCAGATGTATTAGGATAACTTCAGACCCAGCTAGAAGATTTGCCAGAGAACAAAAAGATTAGCACAGTGTATCTGCCACAGAGATGCTGACCCTACCTATTTCAAAAGGTTTATCATTCCTATTTTCACATGACAACAGAGCTGTGTTTTCTGATATTTGTATTTATCAGTAAATAAGAAAAAGGCATTGCAGTACCTGAGGAGAAAGCCTAAAGGCACTGGAGTTTGAGTTTAAGACTGCTACCCACAGAAATATACAGCTGCAGAGGAGATTAATTATTAGTATTATTTTAGATCAAGTTTTGCTTGAAACTGAGAAGTCTGATCTGAATAAATCTTTATATTCATTACAACTCTTTTTTTTTTGAGCCTAAAGGCTTTGACCGCTTCACCCATTGTCTCTCTGGGCAGCAGATTCAGTATAAGTGGTCATTACCCTTGCCATAGCTCAGAAGCTCATTTGTGCTGCTTCATGATTCAGAGCTACATCTTCAATCAGTTAGGGATAAAAGTAATATGTTAGGGTTTGTAGCCTTTTTTTTTTTTTTTCCTTATGTTAGGCCTGTTCACAAGAATGTGGTTTTGTGATGCTTACATTAAGTTTTGACCTTGTCATTATGCATAATGGTCTTGAGTCAAGAGTGTTGTCTCATCTATGAAACAGGAAATGAACACCTGATTTAATGACACTTTTGTTTTCCTTCCACTTAATGAATTTACATTTAAAATATGGCTTCCTCATCTCTTTAAAGTGGCATAATTCAGCATTAAGACAAAATGGGTATATAACGCTCACTCTTGCCCTTCATGTACTAATACAAGCATATTTTTCTGACTGCTTTTTAAACTATTATTTTTTGTTCATCAAGAAAATTTGAATTCAGATTATTTCCCCAAATCTGTTCAGTTATGTGTCTTTATAAACACTTATACCATCAGAAAGGAGAGAATAATGGCAAGTTGGAAAGTGTGGTCTAAGCATCATAATACCAGAAACCTTTCTCAGCTGAGTAACTACACTCTGAAGAATGCAGCCTTTCCTTGGATGCTCTACAAAGGTGGTGAAAAAAATAAGTTGAAAAAACATGTGGTTTTGTCCAAAATTTGGATTCCAGTACCAACTTTCACGTGTACATGGTATGAAAAGGCAGCACTTTGAAGGTAGCTACTTATTACAGATTTTCAGCTAGGGATTTCAAATCCTACCCGAATTAGAGACTGCATATGGATGAAAGTAAAATTAAGGGATTTCAGAGACTTCAAGGGAGAATGTAGGTGTCCATATGGACTTAGCCTTATTTTAGGTCGGTTCCTCTTGGATGAGTGGTTACATCTTAAACAATTTTGGTCAGAAAGTAGCTCAGTATTCTTACAACCAGATGTGAATCAAAACATCTAAGTTAAATAGGGCATTCAGTACTATGGAAACATAGTAGAATTTTCATAACAAAATCGTATTTTAAAGAAAACTTTTTACCAGCAGCATGAGATTCAATAACTCTTTCTCACATTTTCCCAGTGCTCTGCCTTATATTTATTAGGATTCAGAAGGCTGCCTTTACAAATTTCTTTAATATTTCTGTAAAGGTAACATGACTGCCCAACTACATATTGAAATGTTTTTGGGGTTTTTTTAAGCATAGAGTTTAAAACAGAAGTGTAAACAATTAATTTTGTAGATTTTTTTTTTTTTACAAAGGCATTTACTGCACCCAGACAGAAATTTTCTTCCAGATTTCCTTTTAATTCCATAAGCAGAATGGGGAGAGAAATGAAAAGCCAGGATAGTTATGAGACTACTTTAATAGTAAGACCTCAGTGATGTTCATTTAATACACTGTGAAGCCACCTTGAGGATCAGTCCAAAATTTTAAAATATTTTCATTCAGATATTTGCATTATACTCTCTTCCTGTATGTCTACCTAATTTTTATACATATGAGCCACTTTCACCAGTAGTGAGAATGGTGGGTTTGTATATGTACTGCAACGCCTTTTACAAAAATTAACATGAACTGAAAAATCCTGATGTATTTTCCTATGCTAGTAACATTTCCCACATGTACAGGAAGGTCAAAGATATTTAAATTAGAAGGGGGTTATTTTCAAAATGAGAATAGTTACCATTGTGTGTTTGATCTAGCACCAGAAGTTTTCAAAACCCCTTCAGAATGATGTTTATAATTGTTTTTTACATTTCAGATATTCCAAAACTAAAGGACATCTTCATATATATAATATTCCAAGCACCCATTTCAAATACGTGGTTGCAGGTAGAAATAACGATGTTCATAATCTTTCATTAGTGAGTTCAGACTCAATTCTAGTTTCCTTTTAGAGATTTGAAAAAAAGGTGATTTTGATGAATAACCACTTTTAAGAATATAATAATTAGGACATTTTAAAAATTTTTACCTCTGTTATTAATAAATATTTGCAGTAAGCCAGCATTTCCAAAATGAATCATCACTAACCTGGAAGCTTATTATCTGCTTTACACATCTGGCATCACACAGGCATTCTAACTTGTTATGGTAAGGAAAATGTTTCTCTGCATATGTCATCTGTATATGACAGCTGACAAGCAAATGATTCAACTACATAAAGAAAAAACATGCAAAATTTCATTCATCATGCTAATAGAGGAGTTCTCTTACAAGAATTAACTGGGAGACTTGGAAAAAAATTCTACTAATCAACTATAAAATTTACAAATATATGAAGGAATAGAAAATACATAAGCTTTCTTCAACACTGAAAAATGGCAGATCAGCGATCCAAGTATGCCATTGCCAGGTTACTTCAGAGTGTAATGGATCTTTGGGTAAAAGATAGAAACAATATAACAGGTATTATATCTGTTTTTCTAGGTCATATTTGTGATCCATACAAAAAAGAAGAGAAAGTAGTATTTTATGTCTTGAAATGGCAGAAGGCTCAGATAACTCTGAGGTGACCCACATGAAATGGAAACCATTAAATGGTAGCCACAGTATTTCTGTCTAATGTGTTTAGGACTGACATATCAACCTTTGAGAGTTAAAAAAAATTAACTACAATAAACTTCAGGATACAGTCTCCAAGACTTATGTCAGGACTCTGTAAAGTTTCTCACTCATCATAGTTATTTTCATTGTATGGATCATGTCTAACAGACAGGAAGGAGACAGTTCCTTCGAAGAGAACCTTCAGGAACATAATGAATGGGCCAAACAATCCTCCTAAATTTCTATCAAATCCATCTAAATTTTTTCAGAAGTTCTCTTTCATTTTCTGCTTTAAAACATATACAGCTGACTCAAAGATTTCAGCAGCTAACACCAAATGGTTTTGATATGCCATCACAGTTGTCTCATATTTTAAAATGTCAGTGTGATACACGTTAATACCCAGAAAAGATTCATCAGTTATATCCTTGGTTCTACTAATAATTTTCAGACTGATTTCCAGCAAAAAACTCACCTATATTTGCTTGCATGTAAAGAGGTGAAAATGGACCTTAAGGTCCACAAACACACTACACCCAAACTATTCATAGTGTTCAAAGATCAGGCCCAAGCAGAGACAACTTCAAAGAACATCAAAAAAGTGCGATGTTCACTACTAGGGTGCCATGGACCAAGTGAAAAAGGTGTGTGGATAGTAAAGTTAAGCAAACAAAAAGTGGTTTCGGATTAATTTAGTAACAAAAATTTAGAGAGACATTTCACACTACCATGGAATTTAAATTTCAAAATTAAACATATTTAAGAAACTGAAATTTTGTGGCTGAGTTTATCAAGAAGTCCTCCTGTCTTGACTGAGCAGAGCAACTCCGTATCGGTTTAATAACCAGGTCTGTTGGAAATTCAACAATTAGGTGTTCTTAAATCTAAGTACCTTGAAGATCTTAAATCCTTTGACGCATTTTGCATATCTCTAAAATAGGTGCACAGTACTGAGCAGAAAATCATTTAGTCAAATACATGTTGATGTCCGGGAAAATAGGTTATGAAGTTTTGAGTTGTCTCTGCAGGGCTTTTTCCTTCATCAAGGGAGAGCTACTTCACTGAAGACTTTATCTCTTACTACTAAATACTAGCATATGACAATACCTCCCTCCAGAATAACTTCAGTTTTTTTAACAGGCCAAAGCATTCCAAGTTACAGGCATCAGAAGGCAGGCTTTCTTATGCTGCTAAATATTTTACACCCAAGGAAAAAAATCTATTCCACCTTTGTAATCACCAAAGTTCCCTTTAAGAGACAACTATACTTAAAGATATCTTTTTCCTATTTTCAGGAAAGGAAAGGTAAAATTCTAATAGGAAAATAAGAATGTGAGTAGTTAAAGAGTAAATATACAACAGAAATGTGATAATAAATATTACTAAGAGTAAGATTCATTCTTTAACATTGAGGCAGTGGGCTAATTCAGGAATCTTGCTTTGCGTTTCTGAGTGCTTTCAGTCTGTATCTTCTTTGTGACCATGTTCAAACACAATCCTCCTGTCTTTCCTTCATACATGTTTGGAAATGCTATTCCATTGAAAGCACAGCTTTTCTATTTATACTGCCTCAGGTTATAATGACTCACAATTTATCTATATCCTGCTTTGTGTAGTATGTCACACGCATCTTTACCACAATTACTCCATATAATTCATCATAGACCTCACTTTCTTATCATGGAGACCACTTAAGACATATTAATAATGCCTTTGAAAACTTGACATTTTGAAAGGTAGACCTTTTACTTGCATAAGTTTTTGGCATCCTAAATGTCTATTGACATTCTTCATGAGATTTTGTTGTGGGGGTTTTTTGGTCTTTTAACCTATTGCATCAGTCTTTGAAGAAATTATCTAAACCAACAGACTACACACTAGGCTGGGTAGAGCATAATACTTTTCCCGAGTCTTTTGTTTTAGCTAAAATATAGTGTAGCTAGGCATGGAAATTGTAGAAGGAGAAGTGCAGGCAGAGGAAAAGTGCACATAAATTTCAAGTAGCTTGATTTAATAACCTACTGATGAATTCATTCAAGATCTAATTATCAAGCACACCAGGTAGAGATTCAAGAGTATCACAAACCAGCCATCCAAATTAAAAAGATAAAAGTTTGATTATTTCTAAATTGCAAAAACAATTATGGAAGGATAAGTAAAGCTATGGAAATATTACACTGTTGAAGCACAGTAAGACCACAGTCCATGTAGATCCATGTCTGTCCTTTTAGTATTTATATTTTACACTTTGTGAGATGCAAACAACATCCATATAACTTTCAGAATTTATCCGTGTAATTCTTTTGCAATCACTTTAGACATCAGAATGCCCTTTCAGATTATGATCACAGCTTGTTCACTAGGGCAGAAGTTAGGCTGGTAAAAAAACATTATTAATTAGAAGAAATGGTTCAAAGCAGATTTGGAAAAGAGGGAGTGGTTTTGCTTAAATGACCTTGCAGCTGGGCATACCAGAGTGGGAAAACTCCATTTATTACACCTATTCCTGCTTTATCCTCTGCCTGAATTGAGAAGTAGAATTCCTGCTTAGAGATAAGACACTCTCACAGACATGCTTGAGCCTCCTGCTGGGAGAGAGAGAGAGATCAAAAGCTCAGAGATCACAAAATGCACACGGCATACTGGTAAACTACCTGTGAGCAAATCTTTTGATAAATTGGTGGAAACGAGATGGATCCTGCCATGGGCAAGGACCAACTAAACCTAATAGCACCTGCTGTTCATGCTTGTGGCTCTGCCTGGGTTTTGCTTTAAGATCCTCCAGCCAGCCAGGTAATTAAATAAATTTACTCTGCATTTCAGCCATGGCTTTATGGTTGTCCTGGCAACCTACTTGTTCCAATTCACACAGTCTTCTTTACACTGGAGTTTGCAACAGAGCATCGAAATTGCTTGTTCTTAACAGGGACTACGTTGTGAACTATCACTATTTCAGCCCCATTTCATCAATAGTTTACCCTGTTTTTCTAACTAGAATCACTTATGTAAAAATTAACGTACTAAAATTATGCATATTTATGAACCTGTATGTTTGGTCCTCCTTTTTGATGAACAGAAGAATATACTAACTTTTTTGGACAAATGTGTTCATTTCGTATTTTGCAGAAATGATTTTTTTCTATTGTAACATAGAAAAGAGAAACACTCATTTTAGAAATGTAGCTCTGTCACAGGATGCTCTTTAGCACTGTCTAGCACTCACTTTTCAGAAATAATTGAGAATCTTTGGCTAAGATGAATTAAGAGGCTCTCATATTTGATGAACTGTAAACTTTTCCTTGAACAGTTACTTTAGTTTCCATTTAATCCCTAAGTCTTTTATTTTGTAATGTACAATTGTGCTTTCACTTACCCAGAGGAAGGGAGGCAGGAATTCATAGTTACAGAATTATAATACCACTTTAAAAAAAATTAAATGGAAATAATAAAGCTGAGTTGCTTTCTTTTTCTTGGTATATTATTATTGGGCTTTCTTATTTCCACAGAGAGGCTGTCCTAATCAGATAGTTGAGTGGATTGGTTTCCTAAATTAACCATACATATCTAATTTTCATATTTTTCAGCTTCAAGCAATTCTTGTGTCAAGAATACACTTAGATATTTTACTTTCTTGCCCATTATTCTTTTAAATAAGCTCAGCTTCTCATAACAGGGGAGCAGATTGTGCCTTGTGATCTTTACATCCATCTTAGGAGCAGGAAGCAGAATAGAAAGTGGTACCATGGCCTTATTCTGTCTTAAGAATATAAGATTACTTCAGCTATATGAAAAGCTTTTTCTCTAGTGCAACAAAGCCTAGGTGCAGCAAAGCTCAGCAGTCTTAAGGTAGAGCTTGTAAAATGTATGAATAGGATTGCCCAATATAGTTGTTGGTTGGGGCTGTGTGGGGATATCAAAGCAGAACTTGATATCCCAGGACTTGCCTTGTATTTGCAACCTCTGTCCCCTGTGTAATAGCCCTCAGTGGCAGTGATCAAAAGCAATCAAGCTGAAATCATTTAATTTGAGAAGAAAAGGATCTGCTAATAGAGAGCTCTCTTAACTCTGGAGTCAAGTTTGCTCAATTTGTTTTTGCAATGCAGGACCCATGTGTTGGCTGGGGCTGTGTTGAGGAGAATCCTCTCCCATGCAATGCTCCCATCAGCCAGAAGGAAGCCCTCTCTACAGAAATCTCCCCTTTCCCACTTCGGCAGGCTCAAATTTTTCCATTTAATTTCTGTAATACCATTTTAGCTTTGGAGTAACTTTGCATTTTCGTGGCCTGAGTGTGCAAATGTTTATGTCTTATGCTGCTCTCCACAGCCATTACTGATTTGACTTATTCCCTCTTCAAGCCCACAAACTAAGAAGACCATAAAAGTTCTCTGCAACCCCACAAAATCTACTCTCCCTGGACTCACTATGTCTTTCAACTTCTTAAGATGATGTCAGCTTATTAAAGTTATCTGTGATTGCAATAATTGCAAACTTGATTCTGCTGTGCCACTATTGGGAAAAAACTTTTTCTAACCTTATCATAAAACTGAGTCTGCCCTGTGTAGTGTCTGACTTATATCTGTCCTCAGCTCATGCATCATCTGCATTTGATAATAAATGTCATCTAATCACATGGATGAAACAGTCACAGATAGGGAAATATAAAAAACATTTAAAAAATATTTAAAAGATCAAGAAAAATTCCCTAAAAGATTATGGAATTGTTTAAATGTCAGAGAGATGTATATGTTAACAGTACATTGACCCATTCTTAAACCTGGCTCAGATAAAATTCCCCAAACACAGTGTAACTAATGTAATATGCACCAGATGTAAAAGGACATAGCCTTCCCCAGTCCACACATATTGGTTAATGGAATTTCATCACTCTCAGTACACCAGCACCATATATTGCATGGATCATTATCCACAGTAGAACTTGATGCAGCAGCATGCTGAAGAACATCATGATCATACTTTTGCTGCAGGTGTTACAGACTTAATCACACAGTTATACTCAGGCCAAAACTGAAAAAATATGTAAGGTTTAACATGACTGCATTTGGATATAAGAAGGACAACTGCACAGATAAGAAAACAAGGAAAATTGAATTTCTTAGGATGAAAATATTAGAAACTTTCTGGTAGAGTCTATTTTAATCAAAGTTTGTTCAAAATCCTCTTTAATTTGGAGGAAAAAATTCCCTTCTGGAAGAACATTGCAGTTACCATTGATAATAAAGATGGACCAAATCCCTAACATAAGAACCTCTCTGAAGTTTCAAATTAAGTGTAATGAATAGAGCTTTTTAGTTAATGAATTTCGTATGTGTTCTTGAGAGCAATTTTTTTGCAAGAAAAGGAACTGTCCATAACTTGAGTTTCTAGACTTGCTTATGAATATCTCATATTTCTAAATGGTAAATCCTAAAAAGAGCAGAGGGAGAGAAAGCAGAATTTGATATCCCAGGACTTGCCTTGTATTTGCAACCTCCGTCCCCTGTGTATTAGCCCTCAGTGGCAGTGATCAAAAGCAATCAGGCTGAAATCATTTAATTTAAGAAGAAAAAGCATCTGCTAACAGAGAGTTCTCTTAACTCTGGAGTCAAGTTTGCTCAATTTGGTTTTGTAATGCAGGACCAATAAAGAGACTGGAAAGATCAGACTTTATATTATTTTTTTATGATGATAGGATATTAAAGAACATATTTTATTTATTTTGTGATTTATAAGATCAGGTCAGTTAACCTTTCTAGCCAGCAGCTGTTCTCATTTTGAGTCACAGTTATCTCAGATATCTACTAAATAGCATTTTTGGATGATATGAGATTGTTTTTTCATAAATTGGAAAAATATAACTTTTTAAAATGCTTTAGGATTTGGGAAAGTGCTTGATTTAGATGGATTTTTTTACAAATGAGTTTAAAAATATGATTTATGTTTTCACCAACCACTGCACATTTTACGTTTTTTATGCAATAGTTTTGATGCAAATACAGTCGCTAATAACTTTTCTGAGGATGTTGAGCCCTGAACTGAAATTAGAAGAGAACCAATTTTTCCTCAGCATTTTAGAACCACATAGCATGTCTCATTGAAAAAAAATTGTTCCAAATGGAGTTTCCAATTAAGCAGTGATTTTGAGGAAGAATAAGGACAATCCTATGTTTTAAATTTAGTTAGGTTTGTGCTCCCATCATTTTTAAGCTGAAGGACAGACTTTAAGAACTATAAATGCATTGCACTGTCTAGAATATGCTCACTTATCAAGTATGAAAGAAGTATTGATAAATTAGGACTTAATGATGAATGGCTTGGTTGTGGTCATGAAAAAAGAATTGCCCATACAGTGTCCCACCACTGTTAAAGTGTAAGTGCAGGAATTCATTCTCGTGGACCTGATTGTAGGATAAGAAATTTAGTTGTCCAAGTCTTACTTGCAGGCCAGAAACCAGAAAATCAACATGTGGCATCTCAAGATAAGCTGATTTTTCTTTGAATTTTTCAAGATAAATTATTAATGGAGATATAATAATCTTAAAATGTAACATGAAACAGTGCCTATCTTTTCCTTCTTTTTCTGGCTATACAGTTCTTACAGAGGGCTTCTCTAGCCTTTCTCTCTGTTTGGGTAAGTTGAGACAAATGCAGTAGGAGACTCAAGATGCTTAGACCTTACCTTTTTAAAGGAGAATAGAAAGAAAAAGGATAAAAAAATACAGATGATTTTTTTCCTTTCCTTTTTTTTTATGATATCTGATGTCTTTAGTGAAGTGTTCCACGAGGATTTCCAGAATACCACTATTTTGAATTCAAAACTGTGTTATAGTGAGGTAATATAACATTTCTAACCCAGTTTTAATGTTGTCATTAACTTCCACTTTCTCTTACATTTGTGCATATTGTTTGGAGTATTTATCTCAGTCTCTGTTTTAGGAAATTTTTCACAGATCCCATATTTTCACAGGTTAGAAATAGTTGCTTAAGCATCTTGACAATCTAGGCTTGTTTCTCTGGTAAAACTGATATCTGAAATGACGTATTAATTGCTATAGTAGCAAGTTTTAAATTTCATTTCTCTGAAGCTGCTAGATGATACTTAAGTCACATATAGTTATTTCAGCTTTTTTAGTGTTGATCCATCATCAATGTATGTTTTTAAAGGATTTTAATTAAAATTTAATTCAATTATTAAATGCATTTGCAAATTCAAGACACCCGATACAGTAAATTACCTATATAATTGCTTGTGTGTACATATATATATATATCATGTGTGCATAGACTGACCATAGAAACTATAGGTACAAAAGTGCCTACACACTTGAGATATGTGTGATATGTACAGATAGACAGAAAGACACATGGATGAATGATGGAAATTCTTTCCTAGTAGTTTCTCCATTACTTATGTATACCGGGAGAAGCTGAAGCATTTCTTTCAGAGAGA